>OU015491.1:232075983-232675983 GCA_907164885.2 Dolomedes plantarius | reverse complement strand
TGAATGGGCCCCAGGCAGGTGGTGACGCTTTCTAGGTAGCGTAACGTCAGATTTAGCGAAGCGTAGAGTGATTCCGGAGCAAAAGTGGTGGACTGGGTAAACTCGTGTTGAAAACCGTTGATTTTATGGCGTTTCATAAAGTTTGTTAAGCCTTTCTTTGCTCTGACTGCATTGAACTGCATTCCGAATTTTTTATTAGCAAAAATTGCCCTATTTTTTTTAGAAACCTTTTAAAGTGACTCAAAGCTTCACCCAAAAGAATTCTGATAAATCCCTATGAACAATTTATTTTGAGGGAAAAAAAAAAGGCCGTGTTTAAGGGTGGACTTTCAAATTACCAAAAATCGAGCAAAAATTGGAATTTTTAGGGGGATGTATTAATATTTTAAAAGCATGTAAATATTGGAATGAAATGCATTTAAAATATGTAGTGAAAAGTAAAATGAAAACTTGGTGGCTTTACAAAAGTTAGTATTAAAAGTAGGTGAAAAAACATGTTTTAAATGTATTTTTCTCAAAATGAGTAATTTCCAGATTTGCAAGTCTTTAAAATGCTCCTCGCGTCATAATTTTTGACGAAAGTTTATGAAATTTATAATAAAGACTCATGTAATACATGAAAATAAAGTTATGTATCCATTTTAGGATTCGAGGTCATTAAGGTTATCAAAGTTTAATTTAAGTGTACAAAAGTACAAAAATTTCAAGAAAATTCAGAGTACAAACATAAAAATATTTTCTGAAAATTAACTATTCAACGAAAGTACAAAAAAATACATAACTGTGTTCAGAAAGTATTTATAAGCAATATAAATGCAAAATTAAGGGAAAAGTTTAAAATTGAGTCGCAAGGAGCATTTTAAAGAAGGGCAATTTAGTTTCAATTTTTTAATTATAAAATATTTTTTTTAAAATATCTATAAAATTTTATAAGGTGTTTAATATTGTTAGACTTTAATGAATATATAAGCAAAGTTTCATATCTCTGTGGCAAAAATTTCAAAAATCGCTGTGAAAGGTCCACCATCCCCTTAAATAAATCGTACTCTTTGTTGGGTCCCCTTATCTTTGAACGTTGTTGTTTTTGTTACGTTTATTTGTGATAGGTGAATTAAAATTGAATTATAAGAGCAAGAAATAATTAAATTTAAGATAGATAGTTAGCCCGTTAAATCAACGGTGTATTAAAATTAAGTGTATTAAAAGAGTCTAAAATAAAAATAAAAAATTTTGCAATAACCCAAAAGAATTATAAAAATGATCACTAGGTTCGATTGCTGGATGCCCCTGCTGTGAATCGTGAAAAGCAAATTAAATTAACGACTTAATTTTGCTATAACAGAAAAGCTAAGAAGAAGTGAAAACTGGGGCAATAATCGACATGATCGAAATTCGACATGATTTATTAAACATTATATGACCTGTAGGCTAATTTCTCACTCTCTTCTAATTTTCAACACAATCAATTCATTCATAGTATAAAAAAATTCAACAAAATTCGCGTGAGTGGCTCGTAACCAAAAATTCTAATTCATTTAATAATTAAGAGTAATAAAATTATAAAAAAAATTGTGCGGTCGGGGGACCCCCGTCAGGAACGAAGTTCCTTACGTTATGTTTTCAACTCTAAACGTGATTTAATGTGTAGATTTGGTTTGATTATATTAGTGTATTTTTGTCACGCCAAAAAGCGCAGCCCTCTTTTATTCAACCAACCAACTCTCTCTCTCTAATTTGTATATTTTATTTTTATTTTTTATAATTTTTTCAAAGCAAAAATGTAAAGTAAGGATTTAAAACAATAAATTCCATTTGATATTTTAGGAAAAATAGTCATTTATTAAAAATTAAATATAAAATAGAGAACTATAAATTATATATAAAAAATTCTAAATAAAAAAATTCTTTTTAACTTTTATCATTATACTGTAGCATGGTAATTATTGGCTTATTAAAATTGCCCGTAGCGCTTGTGCGGGGATTTGAACCGGGGAACTCTCGCTCCGCAGTCCGATGCGATAACCATTCAGCCACGAAGTCCATTGAGAGAAAGGTCTTCTGGAGGGGCATAACGCTTTTTCGTTACGTGACGATTCCTGCCAGTTCACTCTACTGTAAGCCGCGTAACAGAACTTCGTTCCAAAAATCATTACTGCTGCATCGAATAATTAAAAGAAAAGGGGGACGGTACCGTCATCAATAGAAGAAGGAATTGCTAAGGTAATGAATGGACTAGCAGGCAAGTCTCATCAACGGCTAACCATCGACATCTCTGCGAGGCAAGTCAGGCTCAACCTGGTTCGAAATCTCCCCCGAAGTGGACCTGGCCACCCCTTTGAATGGCTACGCGTGAGTGAAAAGTAGGGCGTCATCGATTTGGTGATGGAAAATCGTGCAAAAAGAACGTGGATTATACAATTAGATGCTTTATAGTCTTTTTTTTTTATCTTGCATCATGCAGGATTTTGCATTTTGGGGACCAGGCGCCTGATGATTTTTCTCATGTGCGCCCTCCCCCACTGCAGGTGTTCGAGAAGCTGTCATTCCTGTTGATGCCTGGCAACCAGTGTGCCTCGGCCACCACAAATCATCACATCATGTTACCAGTCATGGAAAGTCCAAAGGATTTGGGGAAAAGATACTAATATATAGAATAGTTTACTATCAAAATAAAACACTCGTAAAGAATTAGTATTTATATGTTGATTATTAAATCACCAGCCACTTTAACAACAGTATTAATCAATGTTTATCGTAAACCACTTATTTGTAGTAATTGTAGTAATTTGTAGGAATAAGATAATAAGGTTTGCTATGCTACCTCCCATAATCCCTCAGTAATAATCAAGCAATTAATAATTACAAGATAAAAAGACTTTTTATATACCATGTTTTTAAATTTTCTGTTGAATCATATAAACTTGACAATTCTATGTATTAATAAATACCTAAAAAAAAAAAATTTTTTTGGTGAATTATCCCATCAACTTGAAAGAAAATGAAGTTAATTGGAAGTTAACTTGCATTTGACGTGTTTGACTTGTTGCATTTGACTAGTTCCCTTTCCGGCCAATAGATGGCTGCACCAGTCTACAAAACAAAATTAACTGAAAATTAATTTAATTCTGCTTAAAGATGGCTAAAAGTATTAAAAAAATGCATTGTCATCGTGTTCTGAGCTATTCTAAAAGTTTCAAATGTCTAGCTAGTCGGGAAGTCGAATCGATTGCAAGATTTGTACTAGACAAACTCACACACAAACAAACACACAAGAAAGCAAGTTAATAAAAACATGGTAAAAATTGGATCACCGCTAGTTGAAACAAATTGAGTAGAGGCTATTTTTAACAATGCTAATATATTTAAAGACAGGGATTACAACGCGCGTTATGTGTTAATTATTTCCTGTAATAGTTTACTATTAAATGTGTTTTGTCTACGCCACATTTTGTCTTTCGAATCACTGCAAGATGTGTAATAGCCCACCACCATTTCGACCGACCGAGCATCTGTTGGGCTCCCATCCACACACCACGTGGAGGGATGCAGATTTTATGCCCGGCGTAGACACGAGTGCATTCGGTGTCAGCAGATAATATCCCGCATCGAAAGAGCATCTCACCAAACTGATTGGCGACTTGTCTCAAGTCCGGTAACCGTGTTGGAATCCACTTTCGTAGATCCAAAGGACGCCAGTGGTGGTCTGTTGAGGAGGCGTACTTGAAAAGGGAGCTCTGGACACATCGAACAGGAAAAATGTTTCTGGCGTGCTCAGTTGACTGATCAGCTGATTTGCTTACGTCACGAAAAGGCGAATTTAACGTTAAAAGTTGTTATACGATGTCATATATTCAAAAGGGTTATTGGCAACTTTTATTTAAGGTGTGTTTTTCGCGAATAGTTGTGGCTCCACCCTGTGTGTACTAGAGCGGGCCCGAGGCATCCACGTCGGCTTTTGGTACTCTGTTTCAACAAGCGTTACTGAATGCTTTCGTGTCTTCACCGGAAATGGGTCGGTTGCCTTCTGTGTGGTGATAGGGATTTAGAGGGGCGATCAACTATGAGGTAGCACCAGGTGGTGATGTCTGTTCACCTAAACCGACAAGAAACCAACAACTTCCGGGCGAATTTCGAAAAACAATTGCCTGCCACGTTGGGGAAAAAAGGTACGTCAGATGTTACGTTGTCAGACTATTTTTTTTTTTTTTTTTTGGGGGGGGGGGGTGATTTTATGGCTAAAAAACAAAATAGACTTGCCACGTGGACATATTCCAGAGTATATTACAACTTGAGCTGAAAGGAAAAGCTTCAAAGGTGGCGAATATTGCTATGGATGACGGAATAAAATAATAATAAAAAGCAAGCGATGGCCACATGCTGTTATTGGGCGATTTATTAGAAGACTTTGGGTAGAAGCCGATCAAACACAATGGTGTTCTCCGGATTATTTATGTATTTACAAAGCGATGCCAATTTCCGCTGACGGAGGAAGTCTTTTGATCACGCGCTCTGTCGTAAGAACAAGTCGCAATTTCCTTTTGTGCGAACCCATCAGACGTGTTCGCGTCAGCATAAATTTTGCCGCGTCACCGTATTCGCTGTCTCATTTCGCTACATTGCACCTGCATTGCACATGCGACCGCATTATCAGAAATTGCGATCTCAAAGACCTCCTCCGATACGTGTATATTACTGCAAACACATTCGTGGAACTTCTTGCTGATAGGAAAAAATAAATCCCCAATAGAAATAAGAGGAGGCAAAGTAGTTGATGTAGTTCTTCACTTCGCATGCATTCGTGAATTGCTCGCCGAGACTATGCACCCCTATGAGTGAATGCGAAGCGGGTTTGCCACCTGCTGTTGAATTTCAGATGCTGTGTGGCCCGGAATGAACTAGCTACCAAAACCCTTTAGCAACGAGTGAATGGTTCCCTGTTTGGAGACTTCGAAGTACTTCTTCGGATGATTTTTTGCATGAAACACACCTCGTCCGATGTACTATCCCTTTTTTTTTAAATTTCCTTTCTTTAAAACTTAGCCTGTAGAAGGTTTTAACTGCCTGTTAGTTTTTATGTTTAAATAAAAAAGAGCTAGCTTAAATAAACTGTTCAGTTGCTCTCCATTGGTGACAAAAGTGTGATGCACTGCTCAGAGCAACATCCCGCATGCTTTGTGGAGACGCCAATATTTCCATGTTAAGATTCGAAAGGCTGAGGCGCTAGTTGGCATGATGGATGCTGGAATGAATGCTAGGGAAAAGTTTGAATTATTTGCAATAGTTTTCTGCGTGTTCGAATTTTTTTCATTCCTTTTAGCAATTTTCTATTTTACTATATGTTATTAATTTGTTTAATATTGTTCTTGTTGTTGTTGTTGTCTGAACTGGCATCAGGTAAAAAAAAAAGGGTTTTACCTTTCTTAAAGGTGTCTTAAATTATCGTGAGGAACATTTGAACAGTTTGGCTGTTATGTCCGTTCAATCTCAAATTTGTGCGCGGATTCAAATAGATAGACTTTGACGAGAGAAAAAAAAAATCTCTTTCACGATAGAAAGCGACATTTGTTTGTAATTTATTAGAATCAAACGAGTTTGGTAAATCCCGAGAAGATATTACCTTCCTTCCTTTAAATCTTTTTTTCCAAACAGAAAATGAAATTAATATTTTGACAGTTTCTAACTATTTACTTTCCGCAAGTACGTAATGAACCCTTCTTCGATTCCACAATGAATCGAAAGTTTCGAACCAGTTAATAGTTCATCATCAGGCCGACTGCAGCATTTACAAATGCCAGGAAAAGGCGTTGGGAATCAAATTGATTTACTTTTAGCAATTTTATATAACACACATGCGCAATTTTTTCAATACCGTCAACTGGGGTAACTTTGGCCCAATAAACGAAAAAAGATGTGTATGTGCTGTATCTAGACAAAGGAAAGTGATTATCACTTATTTATTGCAAGGGCCAATGGGTGGCAGTACTGTCTTGACTTTTTTTTCCCAATGTCGTCAAACATTCGCCTATACTACGCCGCAATTTTACTGCCCATTTTATTGTGGGGGCACCCTATAGGCGGACAGCATTACTCCCTATGAAGGGACGACACGAACGGAGGCATTTTTCGTGGCGCGACGCCAGGATTCGATCCGAGCACCCTCAGCACCGAAAACCAGCGCGCTGTACCACTGGGCCGCCACAAGTCCACTGCCTTGACTTTTTCATAGCTTGTAGTTGCTCAATTTATCAGTGCTACTCCACTTTGGTATCACTGAAATGTATATTATTGCTGTCTTCCAACTTTTCCCTGTAAATGCGATAGAGTACGTGGTTCAGAGCAGGTAAGCGAATTGCCTCAGTTTATTATTAATTGTTTCTTCTATTTTCACCGTCGTTATCTTGATTTATTTTGTGGTTTGCCAACTAATGAATATTTACTACGTTAGGAAAACTTTGTCCCTGGTCTTGGGGTAACTTTGGCCCAAACATGGCAGTTGGGACAAAGTTACTCTAACGACTCCTTCTACTTCTAAAAAGGGACCAGTTTCAAAGAGGCGAAAACGAAAATGCTCCAACTCGTCAGAAAGTAATAAACAAAACATTACAAACAAGCAAGTAAATCTCAGACAGGCAGACTCTGAATTTGTACATTCAAGCTCTGAACTTGTACATTGTGCTGTAGATGATTTTGTTATTGTGAAGTATAATGGTGTTAAATATCCTGGAAAGATTTTAAGTTTAACAGATATTGACCGATTGTTGAATTTCTCTATTCTAAAAAAAAGTAACTCCCGCCGCTGCTGCCGCCGCTGTCAAAAGCTTGTCACGCTATCTCCTCCGAAACCACTGGGGGTATGGGATCGATACCGATACCAATAGATGCAGAAAAATGTGGGGAACAAAGTAAGACATGTCTCATCTTCGTCGGACTTTTAAGTTTTTTTTTAATTTTATGTTTTGTGGGAAAATATTGATTTTTTTCATCTTCAGATTACGATAACTCGCCAAAAAATGATCGTAGAATTTTGATCTTTTTACAATCTAAGACTACAGACATTTTCTTTCAAACTAGACCTCATTTGTTTAAAAATATTTTAAAACAGACTAATATTTTCATCAAAAAATGAAACGCAGTTTTTCGAGAAATATCGTCCCCTATGTGGATGTAATATCGATGCTCCTCAAGTTTTTATCTTACAAAGAAAAAATTTATATCATCTGGAAGATGAAAGCTTTCTTATTCATATGAACCTCATTTCAAATCTCTATCTTAAAATTTCGATTTTTAATTGAATTTTAAAGCTGATAATTCAGCAGTGATGAAACGCCCTTCGCATTAAGGGTGACAACAGTAAATGGATGGAAGCTGTTACATTGCCCGAGAATCACCCCTATGTATCTCGCTATTAGCCATAACAGAGGAGCGAGCGTAGCGAGCCTAGGGGCGAAGCTCCTAGTGTATGAAAAGAAAACTCAAATTTTGGCGTTGGCCAGAAAAACAAGACTGTATAAATTATGAGTGGGAAGAAGTGTGCAGGAAAATCAATCCTCCGAAAATCGAGTCAAAGAGGAATCAGTTTATTGTTCCAGAACTGGATTGTGTTTCTTCTCCATAGTTTGGACTATCAATTAATTCATCAAAACATATAAGACTGTTAAATTACTGTTTACTGTTTATCTGTTATTATTTTATTTTCTTTGAAAATTTCACTTGTAATTTAAAAATAAAATCAGTTTTGCATAGAAAAAAATGTTGATTTATTGATTTTTTTTTCCAAATTAAGTTTGAGATTAACTTGGATTAGATAAGATATTATTGATAGATAATTTGGCAATACTTGTATATGATCTAACATTGGCCTAAGCTATCTCAACAATTTAAATGTTTGGTTTTCTAAGCGCTGGGCCAAAGTTGCCCCGATTCAAGGTAACATTAGCCCGAAAATTTAAAAAAATTAAAAAAATTTTAAAGTTGTATGTATACTTTAACAATGGTTTATACTACAGTTATATGTACGAGGGTAATTTTTTTAAGTAAGAACCGTTTTGTAATGGAGTAAGAGAAACTTTAGTTATGAACGTATATTGTATCACAAACTAAAATATGAACATTTTTTCACTTTTCAACATAGTCATCATTAATATTTAAACATTTGTCAAGTCGTGTCACCAGCTTTTGGATCCCATCATCAAAGAACTCTGCCGCCTGGCCGTTAAACCAGTTAGTAACAGTTTCTTTCAACATGTCATCATTTTCCAAGCGCTTTCCACCAAGAAATTCCTTAAGTTTTGGAAACAGATGAAAGTCTGATGGTGCTAAGTCAGGGCTGTATGGTGGATGATCCAGTAATTCCCAATTAAAATTGTCCAGTTGCGTCTTTGTTCTTGCCGCAACATGAGGCCGAGCTTTGTCGTGAAGCAGAACGACGCCGCTAGAGAGCAGTCCCCGACATCGATTTTGACAATTTTCATTGGGAATTACTGGATCATCCACCATACAGCCCTGACTTAGCCCCTTCAGACTCTCATCTGTTTCCAAAACTTAAGGAATTTCTTGGTGGAAAGCGCTTGGAAAATGATGACATGTTGAAAGAAACTGTTACTAACTGGTTTAACGGTCAGGCGGCAGAGTTCTTTGATGATAAGATCCAACAGCTGGTGACACGACTTGACAAATGTTTAAATGTTAATGGTGACTATGTTGAAAATTGAAAAAATGTTCATATTTTAGTTTGTGATACAATTTACGTTCATAACTAAAGTTTCCCTTACTCCATTAGAAAACGGTTCTTACTTTAAAAATGACCCTCGTATATGAAATAATATAAACCACTAACCATATCAAATTTTAATTGGTTTACAAGTATTATTTGTTTTTCCTGTGAAATAAACAGGAAAAATGGGACAAAGTTACCCCAGTTGACGGTACGCATATATGACGATATACACTGAAGTGCCACTGAATTAGGGATACCTACCTAGTAACGAGTTGGGCCTCCTCTGGCCTTGATAACGGCTGCCACATGACGAGGCATAGATTCAACAAATTTCTAGAAACGTTCCACGGGAATGGCTTGCCAAATATTGGCTAAAGCTGTCCATAATTCAGTAAGGTTCTTTGGTACTGCGTGATGGCCTTTCACGCCTTGATCCAAAACATCCCAAAGAGGCTCAATAGGATTTAAGTCTGGGCTTCTAGGTGGCCAATTCATGAGAGAGAAGTCAGAGGAATGCTCATCCAACCAGCCAGTAGCCAACCGGGACTTGTGAGAGGTACAGTTGTCTTGCTGGAAAACTCCATTACCGTGCGGATAACAGAACAGCATAAACGGATGGAGGTGATCACCCAGAAACTCTACGTACCGAATTGCATTGAGGGAGGTTGGTACACGCACCAAAGATCCCAAACTGTGCCACGAAAAAACACCCCAGACCATGATTGAGCCACCATGCCCTTGTACAGTTCCAGCCAGGCATGCAGGATCCATGGCTTCATGAGCCTGACGCCATATTCTCAGCCTCCCGTCGGCGTTAAGTAGTCGGAATCGAGACTCATCACTCCATGCTACTCGTTTCCAGTCCTCTACACTCCAGTCTCTGTGCTCTCTTGCCCAGGCAAGACGTGCAGCCCGATGGCGAGTATAGAGCAATGGTACTCTCGTAGGTCGACGGCTCCCGAAACCCATACGGTGAAGCGAGCGTTGCACAGTCCGTTTACTGACTGTACGACTGGCACCGTCATTAAACTGGGTGGTAATTTGAGCTAATGTTTGGCTTCGCTGGCTACGTACAATACGCCTGAGCCGTCTCTCACCACGCACTGTCAAGGCTAATTGTCCTTTGCAGTTTGCCCGATCGCTAGTTTTTTTCCACCATCCATGTATTCTTGGTATACTCTTGACACTGTCGACCTTGAAAATCCTAGCTGTCTGACGATTTCGGAAATTGAATGGCCCATGCGTCACGCACCTACGATTTGTCCGCGATTGAAAGCGTCTAAATCAGGCAGTTTACCCATACTGGCAATTCCAACAACTAATTCAGAACAACCCCAGTACGCGCTATATATGCAGTTACCACAGCGCCCTCACTTGCGCATACATGATGCGCAGCGCTACACAATTTGCATAGGCTTTGCTATCCCTAATTCAGTGTATATGAAGTGCGGGGTACACTTTAGTTTTGTCTCTAAAAACCACGGCAGACCTTAGCCAAGAACGGGGGGCCGCCATGAATTCCCCCCTCATATCCAGCTTTGCACAATTCTGTAAAGCAGTGTTTCATCGCGGAGCATTTTTCAAAGTTCAAGGAATGATGCATCAATAGAACCCCTAAATTGAATGGGAAATTGGATGAAACAAATATTGTTTTATTACATATATTTTTATTGAATTAAACAAAGGACCATTAAAAAAATTCTCCATAAAACAAATAATAGTGAATATAAAAACAAAAATATGAGGATAAATGGGGGGAGGGGGGGGGTCCTGTATCGGTGGGAGGTACCAAGGAGCTGCTTCAGGTTTTCGGTCATGGTCTGTTTCAGAGTTCGAATTGCGTTCCGTTCGTTGCTCCAGAAAGTTGTGCGATGAATCATTCATTGCCGTTCTGAGCGAGCGAGGCCAGCCGATCATTTGAGGCGAAAAATCGGAACTCGGTGCGCGCGATTCTTCACAACACTCAGGTAAATGAAAGTTTTCTCATTTCGATTCCCGATCTGTCATAGAGCAAGAATTCTTATTCATTTTAAAAATGTGCGTTTCAAATGCAGTTGTGCGCCCTTATTTTATATCTAAATAGTCTTTGAAAGATATACCTTCCTCTAGGACCCAACCAAAAAAATGCCAAATCGTTGGAAACGCTGAGCTGATGGAATAATCCAACAGGACTGGCTTCCCGCTTTTGTTACCATCATTGTACTGCAGCCATTTGATTTTCCCTTTAGATTTTTTATGAACATCATTTGTCCGTTTTGAGCTGTTCAGGTTGTAGGGATGCGACATCGATGTCGATGTTTTCAAAACATCGATGTTTTAATCATCAATTTATTGAAGCCGATGTTTTTTTAACATCGATGTTTTACTTTGTCTCGATGCTTTTTTTTAATGAAAAAGTACCATAATAAAAAATTTACCACGTAGCATAATTTTCACACTCAGTGAATGTAAGTCTGAATTCTGTAAAGGACGAATACAAAAGGGGGAACGATTCCTTAGCAAACAGAAAAATGGCAATCAACAACCAATGAACCAATCAGAGCGCTTGGAATGTTCTTGACACTCCAGAACCGTCGATGGGGTTTTATTGTATAAATAGTATATTGACGAGAGCAGCCATTTAAGTTTTTATTTTGTTCTGGTTTTATATAAGTTGACGTTAATATTATTAGTAAGATGCCTCCTAAAAGTACCGTTTGGAAATATTTTTGCAAAACCTCTGACAAATTAGCGAAATGCAATATTCTAACCGAATTAACATTAATGTTAAAGGTTACTAAACCAGTTTTAAAAAATGGATATTCTAAAACATCGATGGTTTTTGGGCGATGTTTTATCAGCATCGAGGTTTTTATATTGAATATCGATGTTTTGTTATCGATGTCGCATCCCTATCAGGTTGTTCGTGTGTACGCATTATGAACATTTTGGATCGCTTACGATTCAGTTGAGCTTTGTGGAAGAGAATTTTCGTTTTGGCGAACTTGGGTGACACATCCCATAGATTCCGAAAAAAAACTGTTTCAGAAAGTTGCGACCGATGACTGCCCTATTACTTGTCGTACTTCTGACCTGCATTTCGCATACTGACAGTCGGATAAAAATAACTTCATTTTGCTGTTATGAAAATGAACAGTTTAACAAAAATAGAAACGTTTGTCTGTAGTTTGCTGATCATGAATGCGTTTTGCAGGCAATTTATTAAACTAAAATCATCCATCAAACACAGTCCTGTACCCTATTGTAGCGTTTACATAAATTTCGATCACTTTATTGGTGACAAATGCTATTGCAAACACGTTATACGTTATCGCAAATAATTCGTCCTAAACGTTACAAATTCGTCTTTTACATTTCAAATTAAATTTTAGTGATACCTATATTCTCAAAAATCGACATTCATTTGAATAGTTTTAGTAGCGAGACAAAAACACACCAAAAAGTAACAGTAGTTTGTAGGAGGAAGTAAAATGAATACCCTGTGCCTATCAATATTCTAGCTCGAAAACAACCCCTTTCTCTCTCTCTCTCTACACACACACACACACACACACATATATATATATATATATATACATATATATATATATATATATATATATATATATATATATATATATATATATATATATATATATATAGAGAGAGAGAGAGAGAGAGAGAGATTGAGGGAGAGAGAGATAAATAGATAGATAAAGATAGATAACATGTTTGACTTCGTTTCAGGCCAGGTATGCCCGGGCCTAGGCCCCAAAATTTTTATTTTAAAAGAAAAAAAATCCTAATTCAATTTTTTTAAATTTTACCTTTTTATAGCAATTTTTTTATATATCATTTCAAATTTGATTGATTGGTTCATCACATGTATAGTTATGTGTATAATTCATCATATGTTATAGTGTATATAAGGGAATAATAATTTTTTCTGGTTGCATTGTATTAGCGTTTTAATAATGAAGTTAATATTTTATATTGCTTTTAGTTATTTGATAATGTTCTAGGCCTCTTCGCTTCCAATAGCCAATTCATGGTAAAATGGTAATTTCACAATGATTCATGATTATTATTATTATTATTATTATTATTTATTTTATTTTTTTTTTGTGCGTCAATTTTGGAAATTTTACGTCCACATCAGTGTTAGGGGGGGAGGGGGGGGCATCCCGAGTTGTGCCTATAGTCAAGAATTTTCTAAATCGGGCCCTGCTTCGTTTTTCTATTCATCAAACCACAACGTGACTACACTGGCCTTATGGGCTGGCGCATTATCGTCCTCTCCAACAGAAAACAATGTTTGCAATATTGGATGAAACTGTTTGTCTTAAAGTTGGACATAGTCTTTCCCAGTCAATATCCCTGTAGCAGAAAAGCACGAGAAGGCTGTCCAAACCATGTCAGATCCGTCACCATCATTTGCGGTTTGCAGGAGACAATCAGGATTGTATGCTTGTTTGGCTGTTCTTCGGACGTCCTTTTGTGGTGATTCGTTCGTCTGGCGAAATGACATCGACCAGGATTTGTGGCACAACTCTGGACGATTCACATCTGTTACATGTGTCTGTGGAATTGATACTCTGCCTTTTAATGTTTCGTTCCCTCCTACCTGTAATGGTCCATACTCTATCGTGCAGATGCAGTTTCAGTCAATTCCCAGAGCTTCATTACTGCTAGACATAGACATAGACATTCCTTTTTCTTGAGGTACCAAATAGGGCCTGAAAGGCCCTTTACCCTCGGTATGAGTATTTGGAAAAACTGCAACTTTTAACACATGGTCCAAGAAGGTATTAAATTAGGAAGAAAAAAAAAGAAGTCAAAAAATGTTTAAGCAAAAGAAATGTGAGAGAAAATTTAACAGGTTAATTTGAGCTAAATTAAATCTTGCCTATAAAGAGCAACACGATAAGTTTCATTACTGCTACCTGACAGTAGAATAATATGTACACTATATTCTTTAAAAAATACTGGTGGGCAGATTTGTTTTTTAAGGAATACGAGGTTTATTACATTTTTCTGGCTGGCAGCCTTGTATATACAGATGCTGTTCACACATTTTTTAGACGATGTATATTGTATTCACAAAACTAAATTACATAAAATTCTTGTGTTTTAAATGTTCTATTTGACATCCCTTATTCTGAACTATCTTTCGACACCGCAATTTCCAGGATAATAATGCCTTTTGAAGTGTCAGAAGAGGTATTCTATCCCATTCCTCCTGAACAGCTTTCCAGAGTCCTGTAAGGGTTTTGGGACGACGTTTGGATAATGCAGATTTTAAAAGTCCGAAAGCACAAAAATCCATAGGTGATACATCGGGAGATTTAGTAGGGATATCAGTGAAGGGTATGGCCTTGATACCAGTTTTTTGTTCCATTTCTTTTAGGAAATTTACAGTGGATTTTGATGTGTGACTGCTAGCTTTGTCCTGATGGAGTCTCACAGATTGATGGCACTGTGGGTAAAGCGATGGTATTTCATTCAGAAAAATTGGCGATAAAATATGTTCCTGATAGTATTTGGAGTTAATCTTGACATTTTTTCCACTCTCTTTATTTTTAACTTGCCATTATAAGAAAAACCAGCAACAATCATGAATCCCTTAGAAAAACTTTCTTTCGATTCTTTGAACCATGTACTTAAATTTTTTTCTCCCCTTTTATGATAATAAATGGCTCTTTTTTTTGTTGCAATCATTTAAATACACCCATGATTCATCTATTGTGACAATTGTTTTCCATTTTCTTTGGATAAGTGTTTCTCATATAGAATTCTTCAGCGTGTCCTGCGTTCAGCGATATGATTTGGAAGAAGACGATGCACATTGCGTTTTTTCGCTTTCTTAAGATTTAAATCGACGTTTATCATTTTGTTTACAGTGGACACCGAGCATTTTAATGATTTTGCAACTGTCCTTTGACTAGGGGGATTTTCTTTTAACATTAATCAACGTACCTTTGCAATAGTCGAAGATGTCCGTTTTTTCCTTGGATACTTGTTTGGAATTTTTGTCCCACTTGAGGCTCCAATTTGACGAAAATTGGAGTAAATTGGACGTAATTGGACTAAAACTCCAAATACTATCAGGAACAGTTTTTTTCCTTTTTTGTTGACGATATTACCTATCGACGCGTTAGATATCACAAAACCATGACTCTCACATCGTTTTTCGATAACGGAGTATGCATATTTCTCTTCGGATAGAGCATAAATGTAGCCTTCGGACCACTGCTTTGTTAAAAACGCCATTTTGAATAAACACAAAACTTTCAAGCCGCAGAAGATAATTTTGACTTTTAAAAACATAGTACAATTGCAATTATTTCTTTTGCAGCAAACGATTTTTTATTACCGCTTACCAAAATCGTCTAAAAAATGTGCGAGCAGCCTCTGTATATAATCTGAACCTGAATAAGTTGATTGTTATTAAATGATGTATAACTATAATGTCCACTCAGTGCTGAATGCGTTCAGTATAAAATGAAGCGTTCAATATTGTAGTTGGAGCCCAGTCCACAACACAGGAAATATGAATGTTCCGTCAGTCAAATCCTAAAACGTAATACACTGATTACAGTATTTTTGAGTTGTGTTCTGTTTTGCAGCCCCGGGAGCAGAAGAGAGGATGGACTTGCCCAGTTCGTGCGACACCTTCGTGGTGCTCCCTCCGGGCACCGCGTCCGGAGCCGTGGTCTTCGGCAAGAACTCGGACCGCCCCAAGGGGGAGGTGCAGGAGGTCGTCTACTACCCGGCACAGGAACACGCACCCGGATCCAAGCTACAGGTGAGAGCGCTCGTGTAAATAGCACACACACCCACCGGGGGATTAAAAAAAAAGATCTATGGGTCGGAGACACACATGCAGTTTGCAGATGAATATTCCCCGTGCTACAGGATTTTGTAGGAGACGAAAAAAATTTAGTTCAAAATCTCGACAATAGAGGGCGCTGCTGCTCCGGAGGGTATTAATTGTGAAATGGGACATTTTATTTTATCATGATTTACATTCTTGAAACAGATTTCTGGAGTCATTTTTGCCAGTGTTGGCTAATAGTTTTTGATTGAACGAATTTCGGCGCCCATTTTTTGTTTAAAAATCAATTTCAAAGTTGACCCACTAAAAGTATATATCGCTTCTTTCAAGTCAATTATTGGAAGAGATTTCGAGGTTGGAACACGGCACTTGCCGGGTTCCAACGTTGGCAAGCAGTCTGACGCAAGAAAATGATCGGAGAATGCCTATAAAGACATCTTCCGACCATTTTTTTTTGACTAAGTTCTTGATTGACTTGACAGTTCCCGAATCTGTTCCACAAACGTAAATCGTGCTGAAATAAAATGTCTCATTTCACAATTATTGCCTCTCTCTCTCTTTTTTTCTTCTTCCCCTGCAGCACGTGGCAGCACTGGAGGGTGGCTTTCGGAGGGAAGCGAAAAACATTGCAATCGTTGGAGTAATGCAGAAACGGGACGTCCAAAAGGCCATGACCATCGGCTTCCGGGCCAAGGATGGCAACGCAGTTTGTGAACTGTTCGCGTGCCTCCGTGGTAAAAGTGTGGCAAAAATGGCACCATCCAAAATCAGCGACGTGGCAAGTGTGGTGCACCATGGGTCATAGATGACAGAGGCGTTCAGCCGATGTGGCGACCCACTGACCGCCCAGACGGACCAAGGGGCTACCAAGAGTGTATCCTCCGCGAATCAGGCTCCGCAGCAGACGGTTAACGCACCTATGCCGTCAGGCATAGGTGCTCATCGGCGACGAAGGCTGGAAATTGTACGCCACTACTGGACGTCCAATGAGTGGTGACAGGTGGCTTCACGTTTTATGCCGTATCGGGCAGATGGACGTTGGCTTGTACGTCAGAAAACAAACACCCTACAACAATTGCCGGGAGGGTACAAGCCTGAGGAGGCAGCGTTATGGTCTGGGGGAAG
Source organism: Dolomedes plantarius (assembly GCA_907164885.2). Lineage (NCBI taxonomy): Eukaryota > Metazoa > Arthropoda > Arachnida > Araneae > Dolomedidae > Dolomedes > Dolomedes plantarius. Next base: position 232,659,328 of record OU015491.1, on the reverse strand, counting down.
GATGCAGCATTTCCTGGGTGCATTCATCGTTGTGGCAGGCACGGTGGATCGACGGCACCTGTCCTTGAGGACCAGTCCGACCCCTACATGCGGATTGTTTATCCTCAGCACGATGGCGTCTTTCCAGAACAATGCGACGTGCGTAGTTCGAAGAGCACCGGGATGAGTTTACCGTGGCCCCCAAATTCCCCGGACTTGAACCCAATCGAGAATCTGTAGGTCCACCTCGATCGGGTTGTTCGCGACATGGATCTTCAAATCGGCATGGCTCCACATCCCTGTGAGTACCTTCCCGTCCCTGAAGGTGGATATTCTGCCTTTTGACAACATTAATGTGACTCGACTGTGTTGTTGTTGTTTCTAATGCTCCTTCGCCGGAAGTATTTAAGACCAGAAATTCTCTTGACAACGCCATGGACGGCTAATTCATGATTGGCACAGTGCTATACAACAATAGATGGAAAATTTTCTTAATTCCACCATAAGATCCAAGCATTACTGCTGCTCCATCACGAGCAACAGAAACTAGATAATCATTCATGTATTCTTCCGTCAATCCAATAGATTGTAGATGACAAATCAAAGCGGAGAAAATATCTTTCGCCGTTATATCATCTAACACGATCAAATCAATATATAAACTCACTGGAGAGGTCATTTCACAACCAGAAATCATTACAAGATCAAAGTAGACTTTTGATTAAGGGATTCTGCTGATTAGAGATATTTTTGATTTGGAAGTTATGATTCTGCGGACCAAGTTTGTTCTCATTTACTTGCTAATGTGATTGATAATGTTGATGCAAGCATTTGTAGAGTGCTGTATTCGTCCCATATCAACACCATTAAGTTTTGCAAATCAATTTCCATTTCAAAATTGTTGAATGATTGATAACCTTTCGCAACTTTTTAGGCCGTGCAAAATATTCTGGCAGTTACCTCTTTTTGACATGAAAGGGACTTCCTTCTTTGCCGCTTCCAATATGTTCATGGCAGTTTTATGCCTTTGTGTTTGAATATTTTGGTCCATAAGGATGTTAACTATTATTCTCGATTTGAGCCAACTTCATTATTGTCCCACTCCTTTGATGTCTTCCTACCCATTTTTGCCTCAATTCCAAGCGTTTGAACTTTATGACAACCACCACAGCCTTGTTTTTTGTACATTTTCCCACAGAAATCATTCTTTCGTTCTAATAACCAAATCATTCTTTCGTTCTAATTTCGTTTTAATAACAAGATGGCCACATATTGTTCACTTGCCGTTTACTTTTTTTTGTCTTAAACGAAAGATTGTAATCTGTAGATTTGTCAAATTTGGTTTTTGTAACCGCAATTTCTAATAATTAGTTATAATTTACAATTGAAAATTGATTTCTGCGCATACTCAGTGGCATGTTTAAATCTGGCTTTAGAAACTCACTGTTTTGCGCATGCTCAGGGACATGTTTTAATGATAAACACGTTTATTCCGAGGAGTCTCTCTAGATCTTTCTCTGCCATTTTTATTTTTATGATAATAATGTTTGTGAAATATAAGATTAAACCTCATGGAAATTGTTTATTTCGCGCTGTTTAATTAGCGATAATTTACAATTTTAAAAAAAATTGCTTTCTGCGCATGCTCAGTAACATTTTTAAATCTGACTTTAGATACTCACAAAGCAAGAGACAGCTTAAACACATTAATTTGTTTCTGCGCATTATTATGATTTTCAACATTTGGTGGCAATATGTGTTGAGTATAATTTGTGTATTAGTATATTTATTTACTACCTAGCTGTCATGTTTTGGCGGGTGCCAACTAGTGACTTTAAAAAGGCTCAGAATATGACTTGAGACAGAGCAACTGATCGTTCTAAATAGATCCGCGAATTTGGCTCAAAAGTCGGCGAATTACCGTCGAAGCAGCAGCAGCGTGGTTGTGGTAGTTTATTTGATTTTTGTTTTGTTTTCGTGGATGTGTGTTTTCATGAGTGTGTGTTTGTGTGCAGTGCACGTACATCGCCGTGGAGCAGGTGGATGAGACGCATGCCGTGATCCTGAGCAAGCCCGCCTGGATGTGGGGGGCTGAGATGGGCGCCAACTCGCACGGGGTGTGCATCGGCAGCGAGGCCGTCTTCACCAAGCTCAACGGAGAGCAGGACGCGGAGGAGAAGCTGCTCGGAATGGACCTGGTCAGGTAATTCACCCATTTTCTCACACTCATAGCTTCTCTGAGGAGTCCCTCAACCTCTTTGGACCCTCTTTCGCGGACAACATCTTTAAACTGTCAGCTGATCTCCTTCTCACTCGGACTACGTCCAGATTGGCCCGGCCTTTCGTTCCTCGGGGAACTTGCTATGAAACATGACATACATTTATTGTCGAGTTATGTGCATGTTAGTTTGTGCAGCTCTTCTTTGTGTGTTGCAGGCTGGGCCTGGAGAGGTCTCGGTCGGCCCGGGAAGCGGTGGATGTGATCACGTCGCTCCTGGAGGAGTACGGCCAGGGTGGACCCTGCTCGGACAGTCGGCCCAACTTCACCTACCACAATAGCTTCCTCATCGCCGACTGCAGGGAGGCCTGGGTCCTAGAGACTGCCGGACATTTGTGGGCAGCAGAGCATGTCACCAGTAAGTTGCGCTCAAAAATTACATTTTCAAAGTTCACAAAGCAGGTGGTGGAGAGGTTTCGTTCAGCCCCGTCCTTCCCATTTCGAAAGACAATGCTAGAGCCAGTTTTGGTGCACTACTATTTCCAAACGGGGATAGCTCGGGCAAAATTCAGAAAAATGGGCTCTCTCAACCACAAAATAATGAATGCCGTGGAACGAACAATCGTCAAATGATGATCTGAACTTTATCATTGTTCCTTGCACGTGTATTTGCATAGAATACAGAAACACGCTCCAGGCATGTTCACTACCCTGAAAGGAAACTTAATTCAAACCCTAACTTAATTATCCCCAAAGCTAACAAGAGCGGCAAACTGTTCATCTTCATGATGGTGTAGTTAAAAATTCTGCGATTGTAAACGATTTCCCTAAATGGTCGGTCGTCCATGTCACTCGATAAGCCTGCCTTGGCGTACTGTGTAAGGCGTTCCCTTGCTTGCTCCTGGGGCTGAGATATTCGATTCGAGTCTGTTAATTAGAGTGAAATATCAAGGCTTTTCTGTTCCTCCTATTCGCATTTCAAGTGTAATCTAAAACCGTACCTCTTATCCCGAATCCAGCATGACTATTAGATCAGCCGGTTCATTCGCCTGTCGCTGGACTGTCGGATCTTTGATAGGGATTGGAGGCAGGGCTACGTCTAAAGCTTTTCGGACACATGAAATTCGAAGCCCTTCTTCGATGTATGTGTGGGGGATATTTGTTTAAAGAAAATCACCATTTTGAAGTTGTGTTAATTTAAAGTTAACCAAAAAAATGAAAAAAAAATCTAGATTAAACTATTTTGGGAAATTTAAAATTCATCTTTTCTAATTTTGCTGTCTTATTGTAATTTTATTAATAGCGTCCTCATAACAAAGAGTTTTTGAATATCATCTTTTTCTATGTATTCAAATGAGAATGAGTATTGCTAGTGCGTTCCGTCCATCATTTTCTACCAATATCAGTACGGAAAATGGACGGTCGACGTCAGGAAATATGAATTAGTTTCGATTTTCCAGGAGCAGAATATTTTTGATTCCATTCCGAAGCCAATGGAAGTCGTGTCTTTGTTGCAGGTGGTTTCCGGCATCTTTCCAACGTCCTGACCATTGGCACCAAGATCGATCTGATGAGCAAGGAGCTGAAGGAGCACGCCGAGGCCAACGGCTTCTGGGATCCTGGCAGCGGGGACCTGAACTTCGCCGAGGCCTATGGATCGGCTAACGAGAGCGCCTCAGACAGGTTACAGAGGGGAAAGGAGCTGCTCGCACAGCTCTCCGAGGCCGGTGAGGCATTGATGAGCTCCACTCTACTCCGTTGTGCCTAGACGTGGCGATCACTCAGTATGTTGTCTTTTTCTAGGAGAGTTCAGCACCCTGTCGATGTTCCAAGTACTGCGAGACTGCGATAGTGGGTTCTGCCGCGGTGCCGACCACGAATTTCCGACTGCTGCCTCTCAGGTAAGACTCTCCGACAGGGTGGGGTAAAGGTCCTCTTTCGTTAAGGATACTTCGGTGATTTGACCGGAGTCAATACTTCGACGGCCACACCGATTTATACTTCGAGGAATAAACCTACAAAAGGTTGAAGTGAGAAACGCTCGACACCTATTAACATAATAAACATTTATTAATAACAGCGAGCTAAATTGCTCGCCTAGAACCGAGAAATATATACAGTTCACCAACACAGGTGACAGCTAGCGAGAGAGTGCTTATGAAAGAGTCTGTTGGATTGTGCGCTGATCGCTGGCTTGCTTCCTATTGGTCAGCTTCGCTGGCGGTTGCCGTTAATTTCCTGTTGCCGTTTGCGGGTGACCATGGAGTACGCTTGTGTGTTGCCGCAGTACCCCCCTTCCAGTATCAACGCTCGTGACAAATCTGGCAGGGAATCTGACCTGTCGACCGGAACGTGTCTGCTTGGCTCCTCCTGTGGTCTCCGCTGCAGATCTTGCTTCTGGTGTTGTCGGGCTGGTCTCGTGCGGGTGACCATGGAGTACGCTCGTGTGTTGCCGCAATGCGTTACACAGCAGACGGCGAAAGCACAACACGCAGTATGGCAGTGCCTGATCATAGACTGTCCGGACCCAGTTCTATTGAGCAGCACAGTCTAACCAAAAAAAAAAAAAAATCTGTGCTACAAAAGGACAATATTATCTGGGATTCGAAACCTGGAGCTCCTTAGCTCATCCCAGTCTCCCGGTTACATTGGGAGAGAGTGCGCCATCTAGAGATCGTACATTTGAAGTCGCAACAATGATGGGTCGAGGAAAAGGATTTCTGTTTCCGCGAACAGTATGTTCTGAAACAATTCTGATGAGTCGCGATGAACTCAGTTTGTGCGAAATGAACTCAGTTTAGGACTTCATTTTGAGAGTTAGCAGTGTGTTCTTCATGTCCCCGTTTTTCTGTTTCAGGTGTCTGTGCTGGCGGCCCCGAACTCGAACCGTTCGTGCTGTCACTGGTTCACGGGCACTCCGGATCCGGCCCATTCTGTCTTCAAGCCTTTCGTGTTCTGCTCCTCCAACCGCATCTCCAAGCACATCGTATCGCCTACCTTCCCTGACAACGAGGATCCCGCGAAGGTACACCTCAACTCTGTGTACACTGTACACCACCACTTTTGTATCTAACCCTTCTAGTTATACCTCATTTCGTTTTTTACAGTGTGTGCCCGCCAATTTCATAGATTTCTCAGTTACCGCTCAAGGAGATGGTGTACGTTTGATGGTGTTTCATTCGCGTACAACTCGATTCTAGATGAATATGATATGCATTCCATGTAATCCCACTGTAACAACTTGGCTAGCGCGTCAGAGGCGTTGTGGAGAATTTCGTGGCAAATAGTAAACAATGTTCGAGTGGTTTCGAAAATAGAAATAACAGGCCAGAATTTTACTAAAACTTAACAGATTGAACGTTGATTTGAATCAATTTACAACTGAATGAGACGTCTGGATGGGAAAGATTTTAACAGCGGCTTCTCTTTCCAACTAGTTTAGTTTTCAGGGAGGCAAAATTTCGTGCAGCCGCTCCAGTCCACATCTTAATGGAACTGTCCTCAAAAAACACAAGGCCTCGATTTGTATCTTGCTGAAAATTCCTGGGCTGCGACGTAGGGGTCTTCTCAGAAGTGCTTGTTTTCGAGAGAGGGGCCGTGGGATTAGCTCAGATGTGACAGGCATCGGTCTGAAGGGTCGTTACGCGAAACTTATTGCTTCTATAGTGTCAAAATCTGTGAATAACGGCCACCAAAAGATAGCTTTATTAGCCCACAAGGGAGGTCAAGGATTTTTAGAACACAGATTTCCCCAAGCTTTCGAGAAAGACGACACGCGTGGCTGAAAAAAAGTTCCACCCCAGACCAAGGAATGTTAAAATTCGATGGGGAACACACAAAATTCTGGTGGGGAATACACTGATCGTTTTTTAAGCCCGCTAGATGTTTCCTCTGGTGCTAGAGATTGTGTCACGAGGTTCCACGTGCTGCTACACCACCATGATGATGCACATCATCTCCTTACTGATTGCAGTAAGGAGAGGTGATTGAATGCATATATATATATTTTGTTAATGAATAGATTGACACCTCATAACGATATTTATTAAGGCTGTCGGGTTCGACGGAGAAAATGTGTCTCCACATTCCGTCCCAGATAATGGTATTTTTGACTAGGATATTTCATTTGTCTTCCCCCCCCGAATCAATCCAAATTTTCTCCCTCATATCCGGCAGCCTCCCGTGTGTGTATGTGTGTGTGTGTGGAGTGATTTTGATGGTGAATCCGTTCTGTGCGCAGATCCAGCCCCGTTTCCAGACGACGGTGGACCGCAGCCACACGCTGTACACGAAGCACCAGCGGGCCTACGAGGTGCTGAGCGGGGACAACCCCAAGGGGCAGGAGATCCGGGCCGTGCTCACGCGCCTCGAGACACAGTGCGTCGAGGACATGGAGAAGTTCGTCGAGGACTTCACCTCGGACAAGGCCAAGGAGGTGGAGGACCTGTTCAAGGACCTCGTCGAGTCAGAGATGAAGTTCTACTTCATCAAGTGATTTCGCTTCTGGACCCGATGCCATGCGAATGTTGCCATGCACGCATCGAACTTCCTAAAGCTCCGACTCTCGAACTCTATAGAAGTGTATGGCTTTCGCGGTGAAAGACAATGGGTCTTGCCGCAAACTAGCACATTCTTTGGGACTTCCCGATTCCGGTCTACGCATGCGTCATACTGCTTCCTCAATTAGGATCTATGAAGATTTATAAACATAATTATATATGTATGTATGTACACACAATAAAATGTTAGCAGCTGAAATAAATAACTGTAGCATACATATAGGCTTCTAAACAGAGTTCGATCCGAAGACTGCGCGTGACGTATTCATTTACGAGATGTGCACTTAGAAATTAGTAAAAAAGGAAATTCACTCCGAAACACTTTCCGCTTCGTTTCATTTGAATCGCTGTGATATCATCCCAAAGTTTGGTTTATGTTCCTCGTATTCGACTCGTGTATCTTTAAGTTCACTTTTGAATAAAATTTTTCTTTCTAAGAAGAATAGTGTGTGGGACTTTTTTCGGTGGAACGACACAAGTCAATGTAAATCACAGAAAATCAGATGGTCTTTGAAGGCCAACAGATGCCCACAACTGGCGGAGCTCCACAACCTCATTAGGTTCTCGGGCAGTAAATTTAGCATAACGTGGGTAAAGGCACATATTGTCATTAAAGGCAATGAACGTGCAGACGAACTGGCCAAACTTTCGGCTAACACCCAAACCCTATCAGAGACTAAAATTCCCTGGCCACGTTCACTACTGAAAAAAGCCTAAAGGCTGCCATTAAGGAAGAATGGCAATATATTTGGACTAATAACAAAACCGGTAGGCTTGCTAATAACTTCTTCCCTACTGTCCGAGACGATAGGTTATCCTGCGACCGTCTGCTAGTTCAAATTTATACTGGTCATGGTAATTTCCCGGTTTACCTGTATAGATTTAAAATTTGGGACACCAACTTATACGCCTGTGGGAGGTTGGAGACTGGTAACACTACCTAATTAACTGCCCTCTCCATAACCGCCCACACCTTAAGCGTCCGACTGACAAAAATATAAAAATTTAGTACCAACAGATAGCCGGGAACAAATGGGTACAAGGGAAAGTTAAAAACATAATGTGTTGGTTGCACTCGAACATAGATAATATAGGTGATCACCACACAAACAACGGTAACACAAATAACAATACTTAATAACTTTAACACTACCAAAGTCATTTCATTCCACAATCTTACAAACTTACATAACTTACAAATTTACATAATTTCCATTCCACTAACCTTCCTCTTTCAGCTCCCCGGCAAATAACCAACTAATTACTAACAGTTAGGATCCCCCAGAACGATTAACAATTAACAGCCAAAAAAAGGGGGGGTCCTGAACCCACAAAAATAAGTCGGTTAGGTCTCCCCCCATTCTCTCCCCTTAAGATGTGCCACGTTGTCAGCTCATCACCTACTTCATCTATGCCTGAGGAACTTTCGGCGCACACACCAGCCGGGGCCACGGCCGAAGAGGATAGTGTTCTCAACTTCATCTTCTCCTTCGAAGAATTTTTGTTTGGCATGGGGTCTTTAAATTTCAGTTTCGGCTAAAATCCAATATAGAAGAAGGAGAAGCCAAGACAACAAGCCAGCAGCTAGCGATAGCTAGTAAAAGTGTTTCAGCAGGTCTTCATGCAGTAAATTTCCACTTCTACGCCGGGGGTAGTATGTAAGAATTCTTTTAACATCTCATCCACTAAATTCTCTCCACCTGTTGTTTATACTAACTTGTAAGCCGTAGTTGAGCCTAACTCTTTCTGACTACCCTCTTTTCTACACCATTTTACAGTCAGTTTAATTTTAATTTTCCGGCTTAAGCTTAGTTCAATTAGTCTCTCTACTTGATCTGAATGGTCCAGATCGTTAATGATAGGATTCCCCGAGGAGGAACTGCTCAGCACTTGTGGTGAGTAGGGAATCCGGAGGCAAGGTAGGGTTAAGGTTAAGGCCTGCAATGGTGAACGAAATGGAACGGGGCCTGCGTAAGTCAGGAGATTTGGTCTTATCCTCGGACTCTGACCTATCGACTGCAGCCTTGTTAGGTAAGCTGGGCCATCCTTGAGTTGGTCCAACCCTAGTGGTCACGGTCCTCGTCATTGGGGTGGTGCCCTTTGGCGAACACAGGACATGCCGGCTCACGAAGGTTCCGCAGGGTGGGTTGCACAGCAACGATGAGGATTTTTCCAGTTGCTGGTTCTGCGCCCATGTTTACGACAGTCCCCTCTTAAAATCGACCATTCCCAATTTAGGCCAAGTCGTCTCCTAACTGGGATTTGCAATGATGCCGTCTTAAATTTTTCTTCTTGAGTCACCTTAGCCAGTAATGTTTTTGCGACTCCTCTCCTGGTTTTCTTGTTGTTCTCCGCGTTTTCGCTCGCAGCCACTAATTTTGCGCCGTCGTTCTGCCTCCTTTTCTTAGGTTAGCTTTCGCGAAGGTTGGCCTGTGCGAGTGTCCTCCGGCAGAGATTTAGTCGTATTCTAAATTTATCTTGGCTGATCCGTCTGTTCTGCTTGGAGTCCATCTGTGTCTCTTGCTTTGCGGGGTTTGTCGTGTGGGCGTAGGGTGTGTGTGGGGGGGGGCTGTCTGGGTCGTTCGTGGGGTGGTTGCCTGCTGCGGGTCTATTTGCACCGTCAGGATTATCCCAGTGGGGCTAATTCCAGGTCGGGCCCGATGTGTGCTTCATGGAAGGCCAACAGATGCTGATGGGGGGGGGGGGGTAGTATAATAGATTAGTATAATAGACATATAATGGATTATTCATTCGCCTGAATGAGAGAGTAAAAATAATTACAAGATAAAGAGAACGCTTTACATACCATGTTTTTAAATTTTCTGTTGAATCCTTTAAACTTGACAATTCTATGTATTAATAAATACTTTTTAAAATTTTTTTGATCAATTATCCCATCCACTTGAAAGAAAATGAAGTCAATGAAGTTAACTTGCGTTTCCCGTCCCGTCCGATAGATGGTTGCACCAGTCTACAAAGCAAAATTAACTGAAAATGAATTCAAATCTGCTTAAAGATGGCCAAAAGTATTAAAAGAATGCATTGTCATTGTGTCCTGAGCTATTCTAAAAGTTTCACATGTCTAGTTAGTCGAGAAGTTAGTTAAAAATCGATTGCAAGATTTGTAAGGGACAAACACACACAAGCAAACAAGAAAGCAAGTTAATAAAAGCATGGTAAAAATAAGAAATGTCCAACGAATGAAGACAACATTAGTTGTTTATTTACTATAGGACGAAATTCGTAAATTACTCGAATAGAAGCAAATATTCATTATAAACGGCTTAATTCGAGTTGATGATAAATACATTTGGAATACCCATTTTCGAACTTTGTTGTAGCGCTGTCGATGTAGCAGCAGCCGAGCGCCGTTTTCATAGCTGAAAAATTGAAGGAGTTATCTACGGACAACAAGTTAAGAGCGATCACTTCCAGAGAAAAGACGGCAATAAATTGTAGAGATGCCATTGGCTGCCATAAAGGCTTGGATTCAGTGTCAATTTTTATATTACAACAAGTGTCAATTTTTATATTCTTTGAAATAAATAAAAATTTTCTTTCTCGCAGAAGAATTTGAATATTTCTTCAGGTCATTTGAAAACTGAATATCATTGTAAGGGGTATGCGGTGCTTCATTCCAATATTTAATATATATTAGGCTCACAAAAATTCACAATTCTGTAATCTTACCACATTCTTCAGATGACAGCTTAAATTGTTCTCGTAAAAGGAATATTTTTAGTGCATAAATACCTTTAGCCATTCATCGAGCGTGATGTGTGGGTCCATCAGGAGCGCGAAACGACTGATTATTATTATCTCCTCCAAGAAAAATTAATGATAATTGCATAAACTCTTTATAATCATCCCTTATAGTTGGAGATTTAAGTGCTTTTGGTAGAAATGTTAACATATATTCTCTCAGTTTAGTAAAGTTTACGTTGTCAAATAGTTCCTTATATGCTGGATTATAAGCAGATTTATCTATTTCCGGCCATACATTCTTAAAACGCTTAAATATTACAGTTTCTGGACCTTCAGATGGGCCGAATATAACAGAAAACACACTGGATAGTACAAACTCCATTATATGGTGACGACATGCAACCCAAATAAGATCTGTCCCTAAATATTTTTGAATTCTGATGCCTTTGTGTAAACCAGTATTATCGGCTGTGGTATCGAACACCAGTCCTTTAATTTGAAATATAATATTCCATTTCTGAACTGTCTCAATACATGCTTTTGCAGTTCCTCTTTCAATCTTCGGAATTCCGAGGAGCTCCTCTTGACCATTTCCTGAAACAATGACGGCAATTCGATCGACTTTTGTTTTTGATCCATCAATATCTGGCAACGTCTTACCATCAACCCCAGTCTAATAATAGAGATTCATCTAGAGAATTTTTTTCTGTTTCTGCCCCTTGCTGCCTCCCTTTTCTTCTATGTCTCCTTATTGAGCTTCGAGAAGGGGGTTTTGGGGAAAAATATCGTTCCCAAGTGCACGTTCAACAGCCGCGAATACTTTCCGATCAGAAATATTAACACCTACAGCTTCAGGAGACTTAAATATATTTTTTACATATTTCTTCTCGGCAGCTTCGGGAACTGTAGTTGTAGCAGTGGCGTAGCTAGGGGGGGGGGAGCGGTCCTGCACTGGGCGGCATATTTTTATTTAGTTTTAATTGTAAAAAACCATTTGTTCAATTCATAATTTTACTATTCGATTTCTACGAATTATGAATTACTATATGATTTCGAATATTTTTCCTCATCGTCAAGTCAATGTAGGGTTGAAAATATTATTTCTAAATATTTTGCACGGATACAACTCGGATTTCCTTCTCCAAATTGAAGTTGATAAAAAATTATCTTCGTTCCACAATGAGAGATTTAAGACTACAAAATCTTGCAATATTGTCTGTAGAACAAGATATTACAAATAATATAATTTTTGAGAGCATTATACACGATTTTTCTACTATGAAAGTTCGAAGAGTAAATATATAAATATGTTTTGTTTACATACACATATGTGTACAATTTGTTTGTTTATCCAAAAGAAATGAAAATATTTATTTTTATTTATAAATATAAAAATATAAAATAAAACATTTTATGGAATTTTTTTTATAAATTAGGTATATGTTTTGTCTCATAGGTGGGGAAACTGCGACCTCCGTAAGTTTCTTGTTGTCTTTATAAAAGTTGCATTTATAGGTATATCAACTTAAGCGGCCTCCTTTATTACTGCCTAATTTAAATATGGCATCCATTGGTAAAAAAGTTCCCCACCTATAGTTTGTCTCAATTACAATTATTTATTTATGTTTATTAATTTATAAAAACCACCAATTGATTGACTTAGAAAGGGCGGCAAAAGCTCTAGCTACGCCACTGAGTTGTAGTATTGAGATCGGATTGGGATGTAGATGACAGCGGCAGGTACAACTCTTCACTTTCAAATTCTATCGAATGTGAAGTTTCTGAGTCTGATTATTCTGACATGAATTTTTCTACCCAAATTTGTAATTTTGCTTCTCTTTCTTCATATCGTTCTTCCGTTAACACTTTATTATCTTCCCGTTTTCTGTTTCTAATTTTTTGTTTTTTGTTTTTTGTAGTTTTCATGTCAACTCCACGCATAAAACAACAAACAAACAAATCTTTCTGCTTTTGAAAGAATTCTCCGTCTTCTTTGTTGCTTATTTGGCTGATTGCATCCTTGGTAGATATATCAAATAACTTTTCTAATTTAGCCTTCAAAATGTTTTCTTTAAGTCTATCTTTTTCTGAATTTCCATTTTTTTTTTTCGTTTTTAGGCCTAGACATTCTTCATATAGGTTTTAAAGTTTCCTGATGGACGAGTCTATCCGCTAAGTGGGTATTCTAGCCCTTTGCTATATTTCGGTAACTGCTTCACATGTCTGTTTATAACACAAAGAAAGCTTATTTTGCCATCCAAATGATGGAATTGGACCATTTCGAGTACACCAAGTCCTCTAGAAAGCCTAGCTGTAGACAATTTACACTTCGGTGGACCCAATAACCAATTTTTAGAGCCTGTTCTCAAGTTTTTGGATGTAGAAGCCATATCTAAACTGAAAACAAAAGGAAAGCATTACCAACGATAGATGAACAAATAAAAATTAATAAAAGGCTAGATATAATATAAAGATATAATTACCCCTTAAATTTACATTATAAACACTTCCTTTTTCTGAGAAACTTTCTTTCTGGATCAAAATTTAGAATGAAATAAGAAACAAAAGTTCAGGTACAAGTCTGGTAACGGAATGAAATTGAAATATAAGTATTTCCTTTGCTATGTGGCGCCATCTGGTGACATTCCAATAAGTTACATGTTCTTTGAAAATACAAATGTTGAGCGACCTCTTAGTATTATCGGATTGGCCTGAAATTTTGTTTACATACATTTTGAATACAGAGGAACAAAATAGGGCTTGTGGAAGGAAGATTCTTACACTTTTATTTTTTAACATTATGTCATGGACCACCCTAATGGGATGTACATGTACAGAGAAACAATTGATTAAAATTTGCGAAAAATTGGATGATTTATTCAAGAGAAACAGCTTCACAAAGTGAAAAAGTCAATAACGCGTTGGTCCACCTCTGGCCCTTATGCAAGCAGTTATTCGGCTTGGCATTGATTGATAGAAGTGGCGGATGTCCTCCTGAGGGATATTGTGCCAAATTCTGTCCAAATGGCGCGTTAAATCGTCACAATCCCGAGCTTGTTGGAGGGCCTTGCCCATAATGCTTCAAACGTGCTCAATGGGGGAGAGATCCGGCGACCTTGCTGGCCAAGGTAGCGTTGGGCAAGCACGGAGACAAGTAGTAGAAACGCGCCCTTTGCGGGCGGGTATTATCTTGCTAAAATGTAAGCCCAGGATGTTGTGATATGAAGGGCAACACAACGAGGCGTAGAATATCGTCGACGTTCCGCTATCCTGTAAGGGTGCCGTGGATGACAACTAAAGGGGTCCTGCTATGATGAAATGGCACCCCAAGCCATCAATCCTGGTTGTCGGCCCGTATGGCGGAAGACAGTCAGGTTGGTATCCCACCGCTGTTCGAGGCGTCTGCAGACACGTATTCGCTGGTCATCGGGGCTCAATTCGAAGCGGAACTCATCACTGAAGACAATTGAACTCCAGTCAGTGACATTCCAGGTCGAATGTACAGACACCACTGCAAACGTGCTTGTCGGTGTACAGAGGTCAATGGTAGTCGGCGCAAGGGGCGCCGTGAGAAGAGCCACCTATGAATGGTCCTTGCGGTGACTGAATCATCATAATGAGGAATCTGGGGCTGTGAGTGCCGTTCTAACGATTGCTCCGTCCTCACGTTCTGTCGTTTCTCTAGGCCGACCGCTTCCTTCTTGACGCTGTGTTTGGCCATGGTTCATCCATTCCTGCCAACATCGTCTAATAGTGACATCGCTCTTATCCAAATGTCGGGCGATTCGCCGATTAGACCAACCTGCTTCTTTAAGCCCAACTACACGTTCTCTTTCAAATGCTGACATGTGCGCATATTGTTCGCGCAACTGTATGCGAGGCATAGTTACTGTCTACCTGAGTACACGGAATGAAATTCGCAAAGAATTTATAACCTGGAATCTCCTCTCTAATATCCTTCTAGTTGCGCAGTTAAGATGTTCATTGATTGGCCACCAAACTTTGAAATTTTTCATTTTCCGCCAAAACCTGTATGCATATCAATTTGTGTCCAATATGCATTACCCTACTTGGTGCGTCGTTTTTTCTTTGACTAAGAGTGTATTTGGCCTACCGCCCCCTTTTCGGAGAAAAATTTACTCAGCGCCCCCCCCCCCCCCGGAAAATTAACTTTTTAAGTGAAGGAAAAGAGAGATGCACTGACATATTTGCGTCCTTTTATGTAACCATATTTCTACCTGTGTTCTAGAACATAATAAAGAAAGATGTTGTTGTAAATCAGACACCTTGAAGCTTGAAATTATTCATTAAAATTGTTGTAACTACTCGTTCAAGGACTACATTCCAACTAACATTTATTTAGGGAAAAAATGCATTTACATACAAACAGGACAAATACAGACACTTAGCGCCATCTTGTGTGAAAAGTTAAAAACACTTTGTAGCATTTAAATACATATCAATCTCCCCCTGCGAAAAGGGTTTTTATCTTTTCTGAACATTAACAGCACATTTACATTAAACACATATTCTTCAATGGAAATAACAATTTATCAAATGTTACAACCTTGGTTAAAAAATCAGAAATCATCTCGTTAGTATTTATATATTTAGTCTTTATAGTATTATTTTCAATCAGATCTTTAACAAAAGGGAATTTCAGATTCACATGTCTAGTTTTATTTGATCACTTACCACTATGTAATCAATCGATGGCTGATTGACTATCACTATATAACATCACAGGTTTCGTAACAAAATTTTCACATTTTAATTCAGTTAACATGTTTAGAGTCCAAGTTAATTCTCTTGCAACATCGGCCATAGCTAGCAGTTCTGCTTCACATGTGGATAGTCCAACACATTTTTATTTCCTACTTTTCCACGTCAGAAGTGAATTACTAATCATTATAACACAACCTGAAAATGATTTGCCTCCCTCACCATTTTAAATTGTTGTGCAGATGCACCCCAGCTTGCATCTGCACAAGAATTTAAAAATCCATTTTCTCTGTCATAAAACAAAACTTTATTTTTTGTTGGGTTTAAGTACTTCAAAACTCTTTTAGCTAATGGATAATGCCTTTTTTCAGGTCTTTTATTAAATTGTGATAAATAGCTAGTGACAAAAGCGAGATCTGGGCGAATTCTATTAGCCAAATATAAAATCTCACCTATAATTTCCTGATACTCAGTCTGATTGACTAAATTATCCGTGGGATTAAAACATCTATCCTCACGTTTAGATGTTGGTGTATTAGCTTTCTTACAGTTTTCCAATCCATATTTATTTATCAGAGATTCAATGTAATGAGTTTGTGATAAACCAATACCATTTTCATTTTGTAGATCTTCTATACCAAAAAATTTGGAATTTTCTGTAGTTTCATTTAATTCAAAAGTTTCTCTCAGCTTAAGTATTATCTCCTCACATAGTTTAGAATTATTTGAAAACATTGCCAAATCATCTACATAATTACAAGATAAAAAGAAGTTTTTATATACCATGTTTTTAAATTTTCTGTTGAATCATATAAACTTGACAATTCTATGTATTAATAAATACTTTTTTAAATTTTTTTTTGATGAATTATCCTATCCACTTGAAAGAAAATGAAGTTAATTGGAAGTTAACTTGAGTTTAACTTTTCGTTCTCGTCCCGGCCGATAGATGGCTGCACCAGTCTACAAAACAAAACAAACTGAAAATAGCTGAAAATTAATTTAATTCTGCTTAAAGATGGCTAAAAGTATTTAAAAAATGCATTGCCATCGTGTTCTGAGCTATTCTAAAAGTTTCAAATGTCTAGCTAGTCGGGAAGTTAGTTAAAAATCGATTGCAAGATTTGTAAGGGACAAACACACACACAAACAAACAAGAAAGAAAGTTAATAAAAACATGGTAATAAATACAAATTGCGAAAAAAATCAGTTTCATTACTTATAATAAAAACACAATTGTCAGATGCAAGCCGGTTGAGGCCAATCCTTTTCAGTTCGTTTTTAAGTTTAATATGCCAATTTCTACCAGATTGTGGTAAACCATATAAGCTACGCTTTAATTTACATACATTATTCTTACCAAATTGTTCTTCATAACCTGGAGGGATTTCCATGTAAACAGTTTCTTCAATATTTCCATACAAATAAGCTGTCATCAAAAAATCTTACAGATAAATTTAATTTTGCAGCTAATGATATCAATAATCTAAAAGATTCAATATTCACAACAGGGAAAAAAGACTCTGGATAATCTTTATTTTTAATTAAATTAAAACCTGCCGCCACGAGTCTTGCTTTATAAATTTCCTCATCATTAATTGTTTTAACTGAATAAATCCATTTACTTTTGATAATTTTTACATTTTTAGGTCTTACAATTACAGTCGGACCTCTATTTAACGAAGTCGCTAAATTCCGAAAAAAAGTTCGTTATATGGAAAATTCGTTAAATAGAGATTTCCCTTTTAAAATACTTTAAACTACACAAAACAGATTTTAAATTCATAACCATTAAATATTATTAAAAAAGTAATTAATCACACCTTTATTTTGTAAATTAATATCTATTTGTTTTGTATATATTACCCATCAAAAAGAAATCTGCAAAGAAAACAAGAATATAACAAAACGTTGTCCAGGAATACACTGTATTTTCAATTTAAAAATAATTTTATTTTAAAATTAATGAATTTTAATGACATCTAGTTAGCCGTCTGGTAAAACCAGTTCAAGGTCATTGATCACAATAAAATGTGTTAAATGAAAGAATAAGTTTGAAATGTTCTGAAATATTTTGAAAAAAATGGAGAAAAAAGAATATTGGATCACAAGAAAAAGTTCGTTAAACAGAGAATGCACTTCGCTATTTGGAGGTTTTTTTTACGAAGAAATTCGCAAAATGTTCTTGGATCCAAGGAAAAGTTCGCAAAATAGAGGTTCGTTAAATAGAGGTCCGACTGTATTTCAAAAACATCATGCTTATTCATTGACTTTAATTCTTTTTGCAACACGATTTTCCACTGATTATGTTTAATGCTATTCATTGCTTGCTCATAATTTTCAGGGATTGAATTATTTTCCTCCTGAGTAGAGTTACTCAAGGCCAAATTCGCCGTTGACTTATTTTTTATGCGTTTGGAACTCCTTAATTTAGGTGATAACTCATGATTTGAGTTTTCCACTCTTTGATCGTTTGCGGTTGCATTTTGTAATGATTTTGTGTCATTAATTTCACTTTGATTATCTTAACGAGGGTTAATCTCTGTTTCTGCTTCTAAATTTGAAAAATTGAACTCAAATTTTCAACATTCCATAAATAGGATTCCGAATTTTTCGTTATGAATTCGCCGCCTTTTAATTTTTCGTCAAATTTAACTGATCTTTCCTCAATAACTGTATCTTTTGTGATGTCATAAGTCCTATATTCGATTCTATCTCTGGAATAACCGACAAAAATTCCGCGTTTCCCTGGAACAACAAACTTATTGCGAAATTGTTTAGGAATATGATAATAAGCTACACGGCCAAAAGTTTTTAAGTAACTTATTTTTGGTTCTTTATCTGTCCATATTTCCATCGGAAGTTTATTTTTATATTTGCGTGGTGTAATATTCGATACATGAGTACTGTAGTGTTGCCCGGTAGCTCAGTGGGACTGACAAAATAATTAAATGAAAACAAAGCATTGTGTACCAGGTTCTTAATCCGATACTAGTCACCACTTATGAATGCTAACCGTCAACACATATTATAAATCATATAAAATACTCACATTCCCCATAATGTTCCAAGAAAACTTTGGTCATGCATGCATCTTGATTATGTGAAATAATTTCACAGAAGCATTCGTTTAAATGGACCCATCAATATTTATTTATTACAAAATTTTCGCACAACATTTACAACACTTAGGAAATTTCTGTCAGATTCCACAGCTCTGAAGAGAGCAAGTTCTCAAAGCACACAATCAAAAATAACAAAACAAATAATAAAAAAAAAAATCAATAATGATAATATAATTTTAACCTTATGTAATTATTCATGCTAATGAAAAAACATCTCATAGGGAATCTGATTTCCTGTTGCCTCATTTGAGAGTTATTAAAGTAATAATGAAGTATGTATAGAAATGCAAAGAGGTGGCTTAACTGTTTCCAAGCGTCTTCTCGACGGTGGAGCTTAGAGGGATCAGCGCAGTAGATCTTAGGGATGCGACATCGATAACAAAACATCGATGTTTTAAAAAATCGATATTCAATATTAAAACATCGATGCTAATAAAACATCGCCCAAAAACCTTCGATGTTTTTAAACATCGATGTTTTAGAACATCTATTTTTTAAAACTGGTTTAGTAATCTCTAACAATAATGTTACTTCGGTTAGTCGGGGTGGTGGGTGATTTAATTTTACTCTCTTATTTGGCTGACACAAATGACAAAAACTTGGTTGCTTTTGCCTTGGGCTACATTGATGACTTCAAAATTCTCGTTGTAAATATCGCCATGTTTTGCCTTCAAATGTCCAGATAAATTCGTGGTATTGCCAGAAGTTTTGAGGGACTTAAAGCAAATATTGCATTTCGCCAATTTGTCAGAGGTTTTGCAAAAATATTTCCAAACGGTACTTTTAAGAGGCATCTTACTAATAAAATTAACGTCAACTTATATAAAACCAGAACAAAACAACAACTTAAATGGCTGCTCTCGTGTATATACTATTTGTAAAATAAAACCCCATGGAATGTTCTGGAGTGTCACGAACATTCCAAGAGCTCTGATTGGTTCATTGGTTGTTGATTGTCATTTGTCTGTTTGCAAAGGAATCGTTCCCCCTTTTGTATTCGTTCTTTTCAGAATTCAGACTTACTTTTACTAAGTGGGAAAATTATGCTACGTGGTAATTTTTTTTATTATGGTACTTTTTCGTTAAAAAAAACATCGATACAACGTAAAACATCGAGCACAAAACATCGATGTTAAAGAAACATCGGCTTCAATAAATCGATGTTTAAAAATTGATGTTTTTATCAAAACATCGATGTTTTGAAAACATCGACATCGATGTCGCATCCCTAGTAGATCTTCCGTGTGGGCGTGAAAAGGGATCCCGCAGTTAGTTGACCTCAACTGCATCTTCGAGGGGAGGGTGATTCTGATTTCATGATAGCTTGTTGCCGGGAAAACCCTGGCCTGATGTTTGCTTTCACTATATATTTTCTTCTGAAGAGGAACAGAAGTGGTCTGGTAGATATGGCTTGGGTCAACCCCTTCTTCGGCACGCTCCGCTTTCTTCGGCAGGACCTTTCATCGGGCTAGCTGGAGACTGTAGCCATCGGTCTATCTGCATCCGCCAGATTATGGTTCGGGCGTGTGGATTCAAAATCTTAGCTCTCGGCTATGGGGACAGTGTGCAACCCGTTTTTATTCCTCTAGTTTCCGCTATCGCCCACAGAGGGAGCTGCATTCAAATTTTCAGTTTCTGCGTTCTGGATTTGCCAGAACGATAATCCCTTAATCCCCGACTAAACGATTTTTGAAAACAAGGGGTAGTGAGCAGCGATTAAAGGGACAATGAACCCCCAGACACCTCAAAAGTTCTTGGAATAGCAAAAATTCCTAGAAGACGCTACCCAGGACACAAAACGACGCCATCTTGAAGGCATAGAAATATACTGTAAGGTCTATATAATACCTAGCCCTTTACCCTCAAATCAGGATGAAATCAGATTCCTTTACATAAAAAGAATTCAGGTTCTTAACTCAAAGAAATATCAAAGAATAATGAAATAAACTAGCGAAGAAATATAAGTATATAAAAACATTAAAGAACATTGTTACACATTGTTACACTAGCACATATATATCTGCAGTTAATATAGTGCTTTTAAGCCCGTCATGATCCAAACATGTTCTTAAAGATAAATCAACGTAGAATTCCACTGCTGAATTCTACAGTACTGCAGGATATGACTTCCGCCCAAAATTGTTGGGGTAGTTTATTCTCATATAATAAGGTCCTCGCGCGTTATACTAAAACTCCTATAGCTCTTTCCGCTTTTCAGTTAGTTTCTGGATTGTATGGTACAGTTTTATCATGAGATATGCCGAATTTCAGTAAGAATTTAGTCATTTCATTATTCACAAATTCTAATCCATTATCTGTTTTTAAGCGTTTGATTTTTCGGTTTGTTAGGTTTTCATACCTTTCTTTAAAATTTGTAAACACATCAAATACTTTATACTTATGTTTCATAAAATAAGAAAAATAGATACCAGAATAATCATCTACAAACACTAAAAAATATTTAGAATCACCCAATAAATCAATATTTATAGGACCAGCTAAGTCAGCATGAATTAATTCCAAAACAGAATTACTTTGATCAATATTAATTTTGCAATGTTTTTTAAGAGTTAATTTACTAATATTACATGATTCACAATTTAAAATTTCAGATTCTTTAACATTTATATCAATTATATTTTTCATTTTAGACATATATTGAGGATTCAAGTGACAAAGTCTTTTATGCCATAATTCATAATTTTCTACATTTTTAACAAAGTTACACTCTAATAATTCAGATGAAATATTATTAATACAAGGTTTCATTATAATTTCTAAGCGATTATTTATTTTCTCAGCTTTTAAAACAATTTGACCACTTTTGCTTAATACCAAAACATAATTATCATATGATTGAATACTATAACCTCTTTCCATTAATTTAGTCATAGATAACAAATTACATCTTAAATCAGGTACATAAATCACATTATCAATAGTTAGTGTATTTTCAAAAAATTATTTAAAAATGTCTTAGCTTTAACTATTCCTTCGACAATAGATTTTAAAACAGAATTCTTACCTGCTAAATTTATTTTACCTTCATCGAAATTAAATTTTTCAAAAAATTTAAGGTCCTTACACGTGTGGGAACTGCTTCCGGAATCTAATATCCAGATATCCTCACAAGTAGAGTCGGAATGTTCTGGGTCTGCCATAAGGGCAAAGTTCTGTTTCCCGTTTCGTTTTTCGTTTTCAAATGCGGCGTTCGCGAATCTCATTTTTTGCTTGCTTTTAGTTTTGTCGTTAGGTAATGTTCTTATCACGTTGTTCGGTGCATTTCCACTCCTGTTTCCCGTTTGTTTCTGAAAAAACAATTTCTGGCTATGTGATTGGATTTATTGCAGATCCAGCAAAGTTTTATGTTTCTATTGCTGTTTTTAACATGAAAAGCTTCTTTTCTCGATGTGGAATTTGAGTTCTGTTTTAAAAGGGTGTTTTCTTCTTCACGCAAAATTTCCAGTATTTCATCCATTTCTTTTTCTCTTTGCGTTTTCAATATTTCTCTTATTTTCCCGAATTTATTTTTAAGTCCTCGAACAGTGTAGTAAACAAGCTAATGTTCGGAAATATTTAACCCAAGATTGCTACACTTCATAGAAAGAATGCTCGGGCTATGTAGTCAGATACGTTTTCGTTTTCTTGCATTTCTATATTCTTTCGCTCTTTTCCAGTATCTATCTTCCAGTCTTCATTTTTCCTGTGAAAACCCTCTTTATTTTTCCCCATAAATTTTTGGCGCTGGTTTCTTCCGCAAATTGGAGGCTCTGCAAAATATCGGCTTCTGCGTCAGCATTCTTTAACTTCCAATCTTCTTGTGCTTTTAAATCTAGTGGCCTATCTTCATAGATAACATCTATTAATCTCTTTAATGTTAAAATAGACTTGATTTTCATAGACCAGAGTAAATAATTGCCACTATTCAACAACGGAATGCTTTGCCTATTTTTATCCATTTTCTTCTTCTGCTATCTTTTAACTTTCGCTTTAGGAGATCTCACAGCTGCATTTTTATTTCATCGGCAACCGGATGTCGATGCGTCTCGCTCTTCGAGGAGAAATCAACCAAGCACTGCTTCCAAATGTTGTAACGACTCGTTCAAGGACTACATTCCAACTAACATTTATTCACAGAAAAAATACATTTGCATACAAAAAGGACAAATACAGACACTTCGCGCCATCTGGTGTGAAAAGTTAAAAACACTTTGTAGCATTTAAATACCTATCAACAAAAATTAACTGTAATGATATTCGCATAACGTACAAAAAATCAAGATAACGAAGGGTAATATGAAAATAAAAGTTACGAATAACATTAAAACTAATCCAAATGAGAAGTATGAACTTGATGCACTGTTACCAATTTATTAACATTTGGCTCTATTTTTGTCAGCAGCATGCTTAAATCACCCAGATAAGCTAACTTGTAGTCGGTTTCTGTTTTTAGTACACAGATTTGTGATCGCACTGAACCCACGTTCCACCAAATAGGATGAAGGAAATGCAGGTAAAAACTTGTTCCCGTATTCCAGGGCAAAGTGTCGGTACATTTTTGCAGCCAGAACTGTTGGTTGCTGTGTTTGAATTTCAAATCCTCATTTGTTGTTACTTCTATTAGCTCTCCTTGTACTTTTGGATATTCATCTGTGTTTGTTCTTAAAAAAAGGGTTCAAAACCAAATCGAGCATGTTCATTTTAAGAATGTCTTCAAATCGTTGATTGAAGTCAGAATGGAGAGTCTCCAAGTGCTGACAATATTTAATCAAGTCTTCGTGATGCTTTTCTACTGTTGATAAATTTTGAAACTGGCTGAATTCCCCTTGTCCTAAATTTCGTTTGCACAGAAGTTTTGCCACAAACAAGGAAACAACAGTTTTTATTTTTGTTTCAATTCAGCTCATCGCCATGGAGTTTTTGGTATGTTTCATTAAATTTACTAAGTCTATCAAATAAGCTATGTCATGTTTGGAATCGGTTGAGCATCATCTTTGTTTTCTAAGAACTCTAGCATTGAGTCAAAGAGTTCGTAAAACCGATCCAAACCGGCACCTTTTGATAGCCATTGAACTTCTGTATGAATCAGCAAGCGATTGAATTCTTTATCGTTTTCAATACAAAGTTGATCATATAATTTGTCATCCAATGGATTGCTTCTGATTTTGTTGCTGTAATAACCTACGTGAGTGTTCATTCAGATATTTGTCAACAAAATGCTGATGATGAATGGCAAAGTGTTCAACGAATACTTTTTGAACCACTTTTTTAAATATGCAAGAAGAACCCCGCCCTCTCCCCCTGTAGCATCCTATCATCGTTGGAACACCACTCGTAGCAACAAATATTTCTGAGAGGGGATTTCTTTGAAAAATTCTTCCAATGCATAAAATATTGATTCTCTCCTGTAGTATCGGTCTGCAAATTTTTAGCGAATAATAATTCTTGGCAATTATTTTCTTCTTTTATGAATTGCACATATGGTAAAAGTAAGGCTTAATTTCCTGGAAAGGTTGATTCATCAAGTTGTATACAATGTTTTTAAATACTCACATAATGAGTCTTGAGCCATTTTATCAGTTCTTAGCTCTGCAAAGGAATTTTCGTGCTAATATCAAACGCTGACTTGTGTAGCATATTTCCTCACTTACTAAAACAAATTCATAACACAAAACAATTTGACTAATTTAGAACATATCTTTAAGGAAATAATAGAAGGTTGCAAATTCCGCGCCTATGTGCCCCACATGGACATTTTAATTTCATCGTTTAACAGATGACTTTGGACAGTAAGATCTCAAACCGATTTATTTTACAATCCTTTGGCAATGAATATTGAAGAATAGGATCCGTCTGGTATTATGAGAATTGCAGACAGATCCAAATTTTACTGGGAATACAGGGAGAGGGAAGGTGTTTGAAAACTTTTGCGTCAGTTTGGTTTAAAATTTGTTTCATGTTCGGCAACACTTATGCAGGCGAAAGCACCTTTTCTGTCATACAACACATTAAGTCCAAGGAAAGAGGCAGACTTACAGATAAAAACATTTCTCACTTACGTGTTTCGTCATCCGAAAAGTTGATTTCGATGTTTTTGCTGTATCCAATACCCATCCGCAAGCATCTCACTAGTTTTTTTCTAATTTTTGATTGTCAAGAAAACCGATTTTATGCATTGTGCAACCGGAAAAAAACTAAGGTGTCCTTCAACGATTTGATCCTTCAATGAGCAGTCACTTGAGAAGAGAGTTTATTTTTCCAGGAGGGATAGATTGTGACACAAGTGAGGATCTCACCCCCTTGGCCTGGCCAAAGCCCAGAATGGGTTGAGGAGGAGATTGTCTCCAATCATCCCCCACTCTTCGCCAAATATCGACACTTTCCCCGAAGAAGAGCTGTCAATGCTCGAACAGGTGTTCTCTTTCTGCCAATTCGTGATGGTTCAATACAAAAACAGGGAGAAAAACTAAGTACGATAGTTGCAACATACGAAATGAGGGGTACTACCCAAAATTCTCAGAGCTATTAAAAAGGTCAAAACTTTAAAATTATGTCTCCGGACACTTCACAAGTTTGATATAATGCCTTATTATTTCCCGCCTAGGGTGTTTCCCGTAACCAGGTCTTCAGTATGATTCAGAATGTTCTCGTCTTTCTTTCTTTATGCTTCCACCGCCCCCCAATTGCACCCGATGCTACTACCGCCCCCACCCAACCCTGAATCGTAAAACCATCTTTGGGAAACTCTGCTCTGATCAGTAGACTATTTTGAATAGTGATACATTCGAAAAGGCGCCACGATGTCTCTGGTACAGCTCAATGCTGTATGTTGTAAGGTGTCCTCGCTCGGTAGCACGAGATGTAAGATGACGATAAAGACTAGTGAAGTTTTAATAATAATTTTAATGAGCCTGCATTAAAGAGGAGAACACTTCAGAAAGATTTCAATACCGTACACTCTAACGATAGGTGTGCAAGCTACTAAATCAGACGACACAAGAGTCCGCGGAAAAAGGATTCGCTCGGATTTATCAGAAGCCTACTCGGCTGCGCTGAAAGTACTTCTTCTAGAAGTATATCGTCAGGGTGTCGAATGTTCAAAGTAGATCGCTCCAGGATCTATGAAATCGGGTTATCTCAATATAAACCGACCTAGCTTTAGGTGCGGTACGGGAAGTTGAACTCCATGGTTCAAACCACAGTTCCTGGGCGTGAGAACAAATTTCACGACCCTCTGGTCGGAGTAAGCTGTCTCGCCTTCGAGTCACTAACTGCCTTCAATTTTTTTCTCAGCGACGCAACTTTAAAATTGGCGCCACTATCGCTGAAAAATAAGTTTTTTTATTGGTTTACTTTCTGTGACATCATATTCCTCCGCTTCCACTGGTCTGATTCTTCCCGACAAACCTAGCTGCAGGGGCTGGTTCAACCGTACTCACGGCCGCGTCATTGATCAAGGGGTGGAGCGGAACGAATTTTCGTTTCATTCGGAATAGGCCGTGGGTCAGGGACGGATTTACATATTTTTTTTACCTAGGCCAAAGCACCATTTTGCGCCCCCTTCCTTCCAAGCAAATTTTTTACTTATAACATTAGATTTGATATACAGTAAGAGTTTTTGAAACAAATAAACTTAATAAACATTTGAATAACATATTTTTAAAAAAAAATTTCTACATAATTTCTTCTAATTTATCTAAAAATTAAAATTAAAATTTTTTCCTTCGTGCTTTCGCCCATGAAAATTCTTCAATAGTTTCATTGAAGTCAACAGATCTTGTTAAATCTGCTTCAATGCAAAGAAGTGCCAAGGTATTTAGTTCGTCTTGTTGCAGCAAAGATCTTAAATGATCTTTGATTCTTTTTAGTGCAGAAAAGATCTTTCTGCAGAGGCATTTGTGGCAGGTGTGCACACAAACATTCTCAATACGATATCAACATTTGGATACACTGTTTGTAATCCACTTTCACGAAGCCACTTGCAAATCGCTAAGGGACTTTTCGAACCTATGCTGCACTCAGTTATGTGAGATTTTAGATGTTGCAGTTCATCACATAATGCAGGCTCCAAATCATCTTTAAAAATTGCCTGTAATTTTCTTCCCTCTTCTTCAAGCTCAGGAGAAGTCAGTGACCAAATTTTCGTAATTCCTTTAAATTTTTCACCGAACTCTCTATAAGCTTGTGACTTCTTCTCAAGCTCTGCTTTGAGTTTGTCCACAATCGTTAAATAGTTATTAACTCTAAAGATATCACGCCCGTTTAAATTAACTTCGCCTTCACGTTTTTCGTCATCTTGTAGTTTTCTGAAAACCTGACGCTTTTCATCACGCTCATAAACTTTCTTTTCTGAAATATCCAGAACATTGTTTTCATATATATCAAATTGTTCTCGCAGTTCTAACAAGAACTTTACGAGTGACTGAAGAACTGTGGCAACTTCTGAAACATCTAGTTCTACGTTTTGTACATACTTATTGACTTGGTGAAGTCTAATCAGCACCGTTCCCCAAAACTGTGCCATGAATACTGTTTCGAGCCTTTGCAACTTCGTTAGTAAAGCTCTAGCTTCTGCTCTTGTTCCTGATTTTTGACTTTCGTCACTTTCAAAGTATTTTAGAGCTTTTATGACTGCAAACCAATCTTCTTTTTATGCTCTACAAACATCATATCTTGCCGACCATCGTGTCGTGGAGAGGCTTTTTGCGGTAAGGGTGCTATTTTTCTTCAATGCTTCCCACCTCGCTGTAGACGACGAATAAAGGTTATAAAGTTTTGAAGCAAATTAAAAAACGATATGGTTTCAATGCAACAATCTACAGCATGTGTGCCCACTAAATTTAGAGTGTCCTGCACAAGGTATGAAAGATGCAAGAGAAGAAACTTCAAGTATCCTAGCCTGAAGACCTGAGTAAACACCAGCCATATTAGCTGCATTGTCATATGATTGACCACGACATTTCAAGATACCAAGGTGGTATCAGTGACAAGATACCAAGGTGGAGATCAGTGACAGTTTTAATAACAGCTTCAAACATTTCATGGGTTTTGTGGTCAACGTTAGGTAAAAATTTTATAAATCTCTCAACAGGTTTCTCATTTTTTTTCACATATCACAAAACAAACGACAGCTGATCCACATGCGAGATACCAGGAGTTGAATCTACACCAAGGGAATAGTACTTTGATGTTTTAGCTTCATTAGCAATATGCGTTAGTACTTTTTTAGCTAGGAGCTCGATGAACTCATCACAAATAGTAGATGAGAGATAGAATGTCTGTCCACTACCTGGATTCCCGAATTTCCTGATGTGATCAGCCAAACATGGATATAACACAGAAATTGTCTCCAACATCAGCATGTAGTTGCCATTATTATTAGAACCAAATATTTCATTTCGACCACTAAATGGCAAGCCGCGCGAAGCAAGAGCTTTAATTACTACAACCGCTCTGTGTAACACATTTCTCCAGTATTCAATTTCTTGATCAACCATTCTAGTTAGCTGCAGATCGATTCTTTCAAGTTTAGCTCCTCTATGTTTTAAAAAATGTTTGTTATAATATATACTCCTAGGGCTTGTAGCGGCCCTGTGGTACAGCACGCTGGTTTCCGGTACTGAGGGTGCTCGGATCGAATCCCAGCGTCGCACCACGAAAAATGCCTCCGTTTGTATCGGCCCTTCATAGGGGGTAATGCTGTCCGCCTATATGGTGCCCCCATAATAAAATGGACAGTAAATTGCGGCGTAGTATAGGCGAATGTTTGACGACAAGTACCTCCGCTTAAATAATATATATATATATATATATATATATATATATATATATATATATATATACTCCTGGCTCCTGGTGACCTGGCATCGAAAGTTGCCTTGTTCAAAGCAGAAATTTGAAAAGATATTTCAACAGCACATTTACCCAACACTAAATAATCTAAGTTTTTATAATAATTTATCACAATTATCCCTTATTATTAATATAAAAGTTCATTTTATAAGGGAGATAAAATGCATTTTTGCTTTTCAGCTAAAATTGATTCCTTCATGTTTATTCGGTAGTTTTGCTTAAAAAATAAAATGAGAAAATTGTTTATCTTTAATTGCTTTTGATTTTACAGTTATTATATTAAATATCAATATTTTAAGAATTTATCTCAAAACACAACTCCAGATAAATATAAGAAAAGGTTACTTTACTCTAACAGAGATCGCTTCATTTTGGAAATTCATTTGCAAAGCTTTAATTTTAATTTAAAAAATATACTTTGTTTTAAAATACCTTAAAATGTGATTACAAAAAATTATATATAAAACTTTTTTTAATGAAAACTAGTGATTTTTTAACACATATATTACCCTACGTTTTGGGAGGTAAACTTGCTCCGGAACCTTATGTTTTTGTTTTAAATATTTGAGTTTAGACGAAGGTAACCCCGGATTTTCTTCCACATTGTTTCAAAGCGTAAATTTTTCCCTTTAAAAACGCAATCAGAGAATTCTAACTTAAACATAGAATATTCGATAGGCCTCGCTAGATAATTATATAAATATGCACACTATTCAAGTATGTGCGAGTAAAAAAATATATATGTTGTAATACACATAGTGTGTATTTCTCAATTATGGATATATATATATATATATATATATATATATATATATATATATATATATATATATATATATATATATATATATATATATATATATATATATATAGCAATTGTACGAGTTAGTGTGTTAGACAAGTAAGTTTTGCGTCTTTATCGACAAGTTTAATAAAATATCCCATTTTCCTGACACTGTAGCTCGCTTGTTATTGGGTTTAGAAAAAAGATGTAAATGTAAGATTTGTGCAACATTTTATCCTCTTTAAGATTATAACTGCAATGTAAGCTCTATAACCAACCATTGTCGAGATATTTGAAAAAAAAACCAAAAAAGTTTTAAAAAAATTCATTGTTTTCGGGCTACAGAAAATTCCGCCGAGGTCTTTCGAGTTGGAAAACTCGGTTTTTTACTACTGGACTAAACATATACAACTAGGGGAAAAAATCTAATACCCTATCTTTTGCGCGGTAAGATGTACATAGCTACTGGGCTATAAGCTCAAAACAATTTATGTTTTATATACTGCAAAAGTTTGAAAAAACACTCAGCCAAAATGAGCTTGCAGATCACACTCTAACGGAAAAACAAGTCTCTTTTCGTATCAAAACCAAACACGGGCCCTGCTCTTTAACCCCTTGAGGCTCAATGTGTCCTCTCCTTCCTTTTAATTTTAATTCCCTCTCAACCGGGATTGGTACGCGATCCTCTTACATGTTCACTTTTGGGAACCTGATTTGCCCAACTTGAGGCTCCTCCCAAATAAAAATTTAGAAGAACCGACAAATATTTCGGTTCCCTTTGACAAAATTAACTGTCTCTTTTCTAAGACGACCCATTCAAGTTGCAGACACTCTGGCGGTTTCCATATGCACAGAAAGACACCCTAGTCCGGTGTTCACACAATGATTCTTTCACCTTGAAACAGTTTCTAAACCTGGAGAGTGCCATCGTTACTTTGACCCCGGGACAGCAATTACTGGGCAGATGACGATGGGTTGAGAGTTTAAAAACCATTAGTCTTCTTATCGGACTGCCTCTGGTCTGAAATCTGTTTCTGGAGGAAAAAGCGAGAGCTGTTTGCTGTTTGTCAAATGTATCGAGAGATACAGCGGAAGTTTTTCTTTTGTGGGATTCAAATCCTACTGCTTTCTGCTCATTATCCCTTCAGATTGCAAGAATTCGTAAGCTGCTTCTAGTTAACTCATAATGGATGTTTGGGAAAAAAATGAAAGAGAAAGAAGGAAAAAATTAGTCAGTTGACGAAAAAGTTATTTCAAAATGCGTATATTGCAAATAACATTTTTAGCGATACTTAGAATATATAAATTATAATGAAAAAGAAAAAAAAAATGAACTTTCCCGTTTTATATCGATAAAAATTTTATAATTTGGTTGTTACTTCTTCTAAATTTACGCCCTCTTAACGGCTGCGACCTAGGCCAAGGCCTAGGTTGGCCTTATGGGAAATCCGTCCCTGCCGTGGGTCGTATGCTGTAAACATCGTTTAAAAACAAATTTCGTTTCAACTTCTCGGGGGCAATCTGAAAATGTAGCTAACATATTCTCTTTAAGATAGATAATGAAAATATCAAATGTTCTGGGAGTAAACTTTGCACATGAATTTGGAAAATTGATTCCAATTTGAAGGAATTGGGTTTACATTTAGGATGCATGTAACAGCCGTGCACAATATATTTCACAATATATTATACTTATGGACTTAAATTTAATAACAATGTGTTTATAACCAATGTATCTCTAAATTATAGTCACTTTTTAAAAATTGGAACTAAATTTAATATAGTTTAAAATTACACAAAATACAATTTCAATTTTTGTAGAATGTCACTCCGCTCGCCCAGCCGGCTCTTCTCCCGCCTAATCTTTTGTCGCGAGAATACAAAACCTTGCTTCGTCGAAGTGCAATACGGTGACTTAGCAAGTTCATTGGAAAGCTTTAATTTAGGAGAGGGTTTTATTCGTTGGGAGAAATCAATTAGATTCCTCACAATTCCTCCCTGCTTCGGAAGATTTTGAACTCTAGAACTCTTTAAAATCTACGTACTAAATACCCAATTTATTTTAAAGATGTATCTTTCAGTTTGAGTAATTATAGTAAACGAGTGAAGTCGAAACGCACCTGAAATAATAAAAAGAAGTTTTTCGTTTTATAATTCATTTCTGTTACAGCAAAAAGGATTATTTTCGCCTTCATCAGTAACCATAGGCGTAGCGTGCTTCTAACTCTTTTTTTTTTTTTTGGGGGGGGGGGGGGGCACGAATCGAATTCAGTTAGGACCCTCCTCAGCGCATTGACTACCGGACGGTCCTTAAAATATGAAATATGATTTTCTGAAATTTAATAACAATAGCATTGATCTCTGAGTAGTATTCAAAAGTTATAAAATGAGAAAAATAAATATAATATTCATAAAATGAGAAAAAAATATAGCATCGAATTTTTGTTATGGATCCTATCATTGTTAAAAACTAAGTTAAGGCTAAAGACATAATCGGAATCTTCAGTTTCACAGTTTGAAAAGGCGGAAGAAAACCAACTTTCTTAAAAGTTTTCTGATTTTAACTGAACTTTTATTAACATTTTAAATTATTTCAAGTTAAGTTGGGCCCCCCCCCCCCCCCCCCCCCCCCCGACGCTACGCCTATGTAAGTAACTAAACTGCCCAATGCAATTTATTCAACAAAACAAATGAATCCATTTCATCCCATTTATAGTAAGAAAATGCATCACTAGATGGCAGCACTACCTTATCAAAACTCGTTCTTTATTTACAGGGAATGTCATCGTTTCATCCCTTGAGTGGGGACGAAGGTCCCACGTCAGGTTGACCTCCTGACTGAGACATATGTCTGGAATGAGAAATGGGCACCGCCGGCCTTGGTCCACATTCGGACTGTTGCGCCATGAGTTTAGTTTAGATAGTAATGCTCATCACATTCGCAGAGAATTTTTCCTAATAATTATGGAGGAAAATTTTCAAAAACTCAAGATGCAATACAAAAGGGCAATGAACAAAAAATGATTAAATGAACCTACACAGACTATAGCAAACTGAACAAGTATTACATGAGTGAAGGAAGAAAGAAATCGAACAGCTTCTTCGCTCAGCGAAATAAGCACACAGTAAAAAACGAACTCTTAACGAGAATTGAATTTTAGGATGGCGCACTTTCAATCTGAATTGAATGAGAGCCCGAAATCCTCAAAATAATAGTTTTAAAGATTTTAGCTGTTATAAGACCAAAATATTTTTTTAAGAATTGCACGAGTAAAGGAAGTAAAAAGGTTGAAAAGCGACGAATTTGCAGAAATTTTTATAGATGTTCCTTTATCATTATTTTAAGTTTTTTTACGAAATGTAATGACAGTCCCTTTTCAAAATTTGCAACAAAACGTCATTTTAGAATATTGATTTCAGTGTCAGGACAATTATATCTTTTATTCTTATTGAGTACAGTAAAATTTAAATACAGTGAAGGAGGCCACACTATTTAAAAGCCCCCCCCCCCTTTTTTTTCATTCTAAACTGATTCGTTCCTCCAAAATGGATGCGTCGTCAGTATTGACGGCAACCTGTTCGAGCGAGGCAAATCCTGCTCCCGTTCGATTTCGGCGCCTGAGACAGAATCATTTCTGTGCTCGCGTCAAAACTGAAATGAGCTTACTTCTCGTCACGCAAAATTCAATATTCGGGAATTGCAGAAAGTCTTGTCCAATTTTTAAATAACGATAACTTATTTAAAATTCCTAAAAGGGTATAAAAGAGTACTTATATATACACGGCGTTGATATAGTATATATATATATATATATATATAAACATATTTTACCGGCAAAGTATGAAACGCCGGCATTGTACATGTCATGTCGTGGCCGACAACAAGCCAACACAATCTCACACCAGATCAAATAAATCAGACTCATATTTGAGATAAGCAGAGGCACGAAATTAAAATTAAAATTAAGTTCCCTTATTAGAACTCACTATATACAAAATATTTACAGTTAGCCGTTAGGCTATTACTATTCATTAGATTTGCTAGTCGTGCATGGAACTAGCCACTGGTCTCACAAAAAAACTGTCTTATCAGCTTCCCAACGATGACCAACCTCTAGACCTCGCCTCTGCCAACTGACTGTCCGTTCCTCCCAGTCACCTCCAAGCAGATTTTTCCCCCTCCGAGGGGGTTGGATTTCACTTCCGCCACCGGACGCCTTGTGGGATCTTTGTCTTTGCCGCGCTGGTCACTGTCCAGTCAGCCCAGCCCCTGAAAAAACTTTTCATAAAGAGAATCGGCTAGTTCTCCGCCGATCTTTGTCCTGTGGTATTTCCGGCCAAGGTCTGTCCGCCCCATGGCGAACTGAAATTAATGATGCACCCTAGAATAACAAAAACTATTATCTGGGTTTTTCTATGGCTAGTCCCCTTGAACGTTTAGAATGCTGGTTTCCACGTCTCAGCTTCAGTCTTCTTTGTACACAATTGTCCTGTGAACGTTGTGAGAAAAAATGGGATGTTGCACGACATCACATACAGAATGCCTAGGCATTATATATAATACCTAGGCATTCTATAGAATGACAAATGCTATTTAGGCAAGGTATGAAAAAAAGTTCTGATAAGGCTATTATATAAATGACGTGCATTCTTCAAAAATACAAATGTTATTCTGAAAAAATAATGCCATTAAAAAAATTTATTCGAAATACGCAAAGAAAAATGAAAGTTGTACAAAACAAAATTTATGCCTTTCTTATGAAGGGAAACAAAATTTTCATATAAAAAATAAGAAATTAAAATTAGCCTACTTGTTGCAACGTGGTAGGCTTGAATGACATTTTGAATTACATTTCATTACATTTTTCCCGCAAAGACATTTCATATTTTGGCACTTTGTTTTACACATACATTTGACGAATCCTTGGCCGCTTCCACGGGACTGAGCAATTGCAACTGACCGGAGAGGAATTTAGTGGTCAGGAATATCTTCAATTCTAAGCAAGTTCTTTGGGAATAAAGTGAATTGTGATCTCGCATAGACTTGTTTTAAAGTTCCAAGTCGGTAGAAACCGTCCTCTGTCACACTCATTACAACTGCCAACATATTGTGCGAATCACCTCGCCCCTTGTCGACGTCAGGAATAGGAAATGGCACAGTTGTTTCCAAAGAAGCAGTGGCAATTTTTTTTCAGAATTCATTTTCATTTTTTTTTTTTGGCTTGTATTTACAAATTTATTTTAGAATTTATTTTACCTTCAATAGCACTTTCAGTTTTGAAACAAAGGGTGCACAAAATATCCATTTCATCATCTTTACTAGCATGGCCACAGAAGGTATGAATTTTTTGACGACACTTTTTTCATGCAAGTGCTTTCTTTTAAACACACACGACAGGTACCAGAAACGGAAATATCTTCGGTAAGCATGTCTTCATCGTGTTGGTTTAATCCACTATCGACTATAATCTCACCCATGTTTTTTGAAACAGGCTCTTTTTCTTGCATACTCTGATTAGTTTCACTTTTTTCCCATTG
The DNA here is from genome assembly GCA_907164885.2 of Dolomedes plantarius. Classification (NCBI taxonomy): domain Eukaryota; kingdom Metazoa; phylum Arthropoda; class Arachnida; order Araneae; family Dolomedidae; genus Dolomedes; species Dolomedes plantarius. The sequence goes on along the minus strand of OU015491.1, from coordinate 232,624,846 downwards.
TTTGGACGCTTTCTATTACTTTTTCTAGCTGCTCCTCTGTATTTATGTTTTTTAAAACAACTTCGGATAGAAAAGACGTTGTAAGTCCTACTTTAGGTTTGCAGCCAAAAAGAGCTTCGTATGGTGTTCTTTTGATCCCAGAATGATAAGCTCTATTTTTCATAAATTGAACGAAACGCAGTGCTTCACTCCAGCGGTCAGATTTGTTGTCCTGCATCCAAGTACAGAGCATATTTTCGATATTTTGATTAGCTCTTTCGACACTACCCTGGCTTTGTGAAATGCAAGGCTTCCCATGGACTATCTTCAGTGATGGCCAAAACTCCTTTAAGCTGGTCACCACATTATTGGCAAATTCCTTACCATTGCCAGACTGTAATATAGATGGCGCTCCAAGCAACGAGAATATGTCCAGTAGGTTGTAGACTACTTCTTCAGCTCTTTTTGACGTTAGAGACTTGAGAATCACAAATTTTGTGAGATGATCTTGGTAGATCATAATAAATTTGTATTCTCTGTCTGGCTGAGACTGAAAGTCAATAAGATCTACCTGACAACGGGAATTAAATTCGGAAAAAATCATAGGTTTCACAGCAATGCCCTTTTTTACCATGTTTTTATTAACTTCTTTTCTTGTTTGTTTGTATGTTTATCCCTTACAAATCTTGCAATCGATTTTTAACTAACTTCTCGACTAGCTAGACATTTGAAGCTTTTAGAATAGCTCAGAACACGATGACAATGCATTTTTTTAATGCTTTTAACCATCTTTAAGCAGAATTAAATTAATTTTCAGTTAATTTCAGTTAATTTTGTTTTGAAGACTGGTGCAGCCATATATCGGCCGGAACGGGAACGAAAAGTTAAATGCAAGTTAACTTCCAATTAACTTCATTTTCTTTCAAGTGGATGGGGTAATTCATCAAAAAAAATTTCAAAAAGTATTTAATACATAGAATTGTCAAGTTTATATGATTCAACAGAAAATTCAAAAATATGGTGTATAATAAGTTCTTTTTATCTTGTAATTGTTAATACCTTTCTGGTTTTTTTTTTCTGGCAATGTTCACAAGGGTGGATGTACAATTCAATATCATGACGTGTAACTTTTTGTATTTGGTTGAAAGTTCTTTCAACATTCTATCACGTCCTGCATGTCCAATAGCCAAATGAGCTTCATGAAGTACGAGAAATAACTCAGAGTCCGTGACGTAATACTGTATAGGACTGACGCCTTCTTTAACAGGATAAATGAGTTTAGTTTTGTTTTCCACAATCATCACATCATAGCGATTCAGCAACCAATAGCCTCTGGGTTCCTTCCATATAGATTGGTGCAGAGTTCTCTGCCTGCAGACCCCCGACTCCTGTCATCACATTAGTAACGGTAACATTAGACACGGTATTTAGAACCACCCCCATTCCCGCTCTTTGATCTGGTGTCTCCCCCGACCCCGCTCGACACCATTTGACCCGCTGACCCCCCGCCCTTTCTTTGATGGACCGCCAGAGGAGGCGATCCACACATAGTACAGAGTACAGAGTGAACATAAATCACTGGATTCCCCAAGGCACAGGCAGAGAACTCTGCACCAATGTATATGCACCATTGGTAGTCATTTTGGCCTTTTGTACATAATTTATTAACTTCTGGTAAGAAGTTTCGATTAAGAAAGAACTGTTTTCTTGCAGCATTAACTCGAATTTTGGGCAATCATCGTCGAATCGTTGTTTCATGTCTTTTGTTGTTCATGTCATGTAATTTTTTGTTGATCAAATTTAAGTAAAATTGCGTATTTTGACATTTCCGAACAAACCGCAAAGTGCAACTGACTAATTCTGAGCCTGAGGCGCGCGTTAAAAGTCACGTGCCTTGCCACGTGATATTCGAAACGAATCTGAGATGAATTTCATAATTTGACGGTTTCTCATTTGGCATTCTATAGAATGCCTAGGAAATGTGTGAAATACAGTGGCGCACCCAGGATTTTTTCTTTGGGGGGGGGGGGGAGATGAACGGATAAATATATTTATAATGCAAAATCAATATTCATAATGCAATTTCTATTTCTTTGGGGGGGGGCAGGGGCGGGCAGGCCCCTGGGTGCACCGCTAGTGAAATATGAATCGTTTCATACATTGCCGGCTAGTTTTAGGCATTATATACAATGCCTAGGCATTCTATAGAATGCCAGATTTCATACTTTGCCGGTAACATATATATATATATATATATATATATATATATATATATATGTGTGTGTGTGTGTGTGTGTGTGTGTGTGTGTACCTCAGTCAACGAGCTGCATGATTGTTCATTCAATATCCACTTCTAGGTGTCATCCGACTTGATGGTTAGAGGATTTTTTGCGACGGTGTTCCGCCTAACGAACGCGTTGTTCTTTGACTGAGCGTCGTGCCTCGACATTCTGACCTGCATTTCCAGAACAGAACAGCGTACGAGCAATCGATACGTCATCCTAATTGGGAGTGAAACGAAACCAAAGACCCGCGTCGCAAACATATTTAGCGGAGGAAAAATGAACGCGCCACCGAATGGCAGCCCCGGCGGTCACGTGACATCCCCATGAATGGCCCGCTGATTGGAGGTGGCGCGGATCAAAGGGCAGGCGGCGGCGGCGGCAAATCGAGTTAGCGCCCCCTCCCCCTACCCCTGTCACGGCGACGACGACGGGGTTGCTGGGATGGGGGTACACATCCGCCCTCGATACCGAAAAGAGTGTCGTTCTAAAAAATGATCGCCATTTCTCTTTGGCTGTAACCAGAACAAAATCTTTCTTTTGCTTTGCGCTACCCTTACCGTGTTTCCCCGAAAATAAGATCGGGTCTTATATTAATTTTTGCTCCAAAAGACGCAGTAGGGCTTATTTTCAGGGGGTGTCTTCATGCACAACAATTTACATTTAAGGAGGTGATAAGCAAAGTTGTGTAAGTCAGTAATCAAGTGGTGTAAGTCCAAAGCGTTTGACAGCAAAAACTACAGAAAATTCCACTATAAATTGAACAAATTATAATTCAAAATATTTATTTACAATTTCATCATAAATTGAACACGGTGATTACATTTATGCTCTCTCTCTCTCAAAAAAAAAAAAAAAAAAAAAAAAAAAAAAGTTGAAAATGTAACTTACACCACTTAGCCTTTCACCGCCTTATTTATTCATTTACAACAATCTACATCATTTGATATATTTACGTTTATTCAAGTACAGTCATGTCATCTTGTTGCGGAACGTAAAGCTCCATCATTTCGGCCTGAATTTCCCGTGCCATGTCTAGCACTAGAGCTCCTCTTAAAATGAGCCCTTCTTGTTCACCTAAGCTCAGCTGTCAGTGATTTTATCCCAAGTCACAATCTCTTGCAGGCTAGGCCAAAATTGTGGGAAAATGCAGGAACAATTGCACTTTCGTAACTAGTGGAGATTAACGAGACACTTCTCCTTCACCCACAGCAATCATGTTCGAGATTTAAAAAAAGGCGATGCGATCATCAAGAGAATTGAATGCAAGGACACGTTTAACCCATTAAAGCACGAGTTTTTATCGGAAAAACTGGTAAAAAATGATCGAGTTATTTTTCTTGGAACAGCCAGGGTTTGCTACAGGGGTGCAACATTTGGTTGATTTGTACTAATTTGATACCAATATCTAGCTACAGCCAAAATTTGATCATCATTTTCTTGAGATTCACTTCCATCACTCAAGAGATCATCACTTTCATCGCTGAAACTTTCTGATAAATTGGCATATTCAAAATCGTCAGAGTCGCTCATTATCAGATAACTTTTTCTAAGAACCCTTTTAAAAACCCTTAGTATAAATTAATTTATGGTTAACTTTTTACTTTTATGATATTTAGCGTAATAAAAATGGATATATTACCTTTTAAACACCAAACAACCGCTTTATAACAAAGAATTCCTAACAAACTTATAGCTAATCATCAAAATGCACCACGTGGTTTATACAAGAAAAATGCTGCATAGTGGTGTCATCTACGGTAAATAAGTTTAATTATAATCCAGCCTATCTATTTTTACTAGAACGGATCTCAGACGGGCATTAGAAAAAAAAATGACGCGAGATACAAGAGCGCCCGTGTGAGACACGGGCATGTGGAAATTTGCCTGTAACATTCGCCCGTGTCTGACACGGGCAAATGCGTTAAGGGGTTAATAGCTTCAGTATCTTCCAGCTTGAACAGTGTTGTCCATTTTCTTAGAGACTATTCATTTCGCACCATCCAGTGTTGTGATACTTTAAATATGTCTGGGACTATTGCTTAAATATCAGCCCTATGAACAATCAAAGCCTTCTATCAGCAATCCGTTCACAGAGGATGTTCTCCAAATTAGGAAATAATGTTTGACCACGCTTGCGCTTCTTAGTACACCTACGTACACCTGCTGACTGAGGTTATCGTACTCCGATCACCATTTTAGGACCATTCGGAGTATTTTTTCCCCCGGGAGTCCTGCATGATCCTTTCCACAGAATAGCCCTTCTCTTTGCACTTATCAAAATAGTATTCCCTTTAAATCTATTATGAAATCAAGTGTTGAAGACTTACGAAACTGGTTTCACAACAAAATCTGTTAAGAATGATGATCAAACAAAAATTGCAGGCATGAAATTCAGAAAACGTTTCTTTATTTCACAGAACGTGTTGAATGATGAAGATTTTAATAAGTCACAACCACGTACGTTCGTTATCAAGCACTCACGTGTGTTGTGACTGCATTGTGTTGTGACTGTAAGATAATTTGGTGAGAATCCAGTCACAGAGTGGGGTTGGTTATTATATTCAGAAGTTACTTGCTCTAAAATTTTTGTCCATGGAATTTTTTTCGAAGAAGTATTTACTTTACATCTTAATTTTGCTACTATAGTTTGATTACATCTTTCATTTTTTCCATTGCGTTGAGGTCTATGGGCAGAAGTTAATAATTGTTTTATATTGTGATGCTTCAAAATTTTCTTAAATCTTGAGGAAGTGAATGCAGCATTTCTGTCACTAAGTATTTGTTTAGGAACTTTAATATTGAAAATTTGTTTTAAATAATTTCTATATATGTCTCAAATGTTACACTCTTGGAAGGAAAAGTCCAAATATATCTAGTCGCATGATCAATTACAAGATGAAGATATTTTTTCGTTGAATTATAATAGTTAAAACCTCCAGCAGTATCAACTGAAATTAAGTCAAGTGGTTCATGGGCAACTTGTACCTGCTCCATCAGTCCAAATTTCTGAGTTGATTTTTTGTTTTCCTGACATGTCTCACAACAACGAACAAAATTTGAACTATCTATAATTATATCTTGCCAATAGTAAATAGGGGAAATTAACTGTAACATTTTCTTCACACCTGGGTGTCCAAATTTTTCACGTGCTGAGGTTATTAATTTTAATCTTAATGATGGCGGAACTACAATTTTTACTAAATTTTTCTCCTTCACTGTTAAAACTCCATTATATTTCTTATACTTTACGTATCATTTAATTGTCCTTGAATAATTTCATCTGTACTTAAAAAATAACAATATTGGAACACAAAGTGACTTATAGGATTTCTTGATAGCATGTCAGCTTCATAATTACATTTACCTTTAATGTGTGTTATCTCATAATCATACATGGAGAGTTTTAAATACCCTCTAAACAGTCGACCAGTTAAATTTTTAACATTTCTGAGCCATTGCAAGGCAGAGTGATCCGAATGAATTGTGAATTTTTATCCATGCAAGTAACAGTGGTATTTATCAATGGCATCTATTATTGCTAAACATTCAAGTTCTGTAATGGCATAGTTTCTTTCGTGTTTCTTTAATTGTCTGGAATGAAAAGCGATTGGGTGTAGTTGACCACCAGGGTATTTTTGTTTTAATACAGCAGCAACTGCTTCTTGACTGGCATCAACAAATATGTGGCAAGGATAATTCGGGTTAAATAAAGGTAAAGTCTAAGTCTAAGCTTAGAATCGGCCCGCCGTGTAGGCATCCAACCGGTTTATGATAACTTGATCGTCGCGAGGAGCACATCCCTCGCTCCGACACTTGGCTACTAACTAGTTGGTAACTTCATTACTCTCCCATACTTCAATTTGGCTACCAACCCAGGTCTCGGTCCATGACCTGGTAGTCATCCGCAACTATATCTAGTCGCCCCATAGAGCCAATCCTAACAACCCTAACAGTAACACATTACAACAATAAATGAGCCAAAATCGCTATTAACACAAAACTTCATTCAAAGGAAATACAGATCACATAAATACAGAGGGTTACATCAAGATAATAATACATAGTACTAAAGCATGAGAGCTTAGGTGTTATACAGAGGTAAATATAATTTGACAAGCACTATTCTTGATGGACGTGGTAGTCCATCAGATCTTTAACGATTTTATTCACTACTCGGCTGCAGTGGTGATCGTTAAAGAATTTATGTTTGGTCCAGTTATGGGCATCCCTTGGCAGGTTACTATGATGAAGTTCAAAATTACTGCAATCGAACAGACAGTACTCAACTGTCTGTTCCTCCCCACAATTACAGTTGTCCGTCTTCCCAAAGAACCTGGCTTGATACTGTCCAAAGCAGCCGTGTCCAGTAATCGCCTGGTTCTTCAGGAAGTCCCCTTGGACTCTGTCCAGACGTACTGTCTGGAAGATCTCAAATGTACATCTGCCTTTGGTGGAATTGTTCCTCCTTTCTTGCCATTCCTTCATGGCTTCTTTCAATAATATGCCCTTTAGTTGCCTTCTAGTTCTCTTGTACGTGTTATTGATAGTGGGTAATTGAGTCGCTTTCTTCGCGACTTCATCCACCGCTTCGTTTCTGCTATTCCCAGCATGGGCTTTCACCCAATGCCAGGAAATGTCTAGTTCTTGATTAGTCATAGTCTTTATTAGGTTATCCACCAACTGGCATTTAAAGTTTTTCGATTTGAGTGCTTGGAGGGCACTCATGGAGTCGGTATATATGTCGAACTCAGTTGTTCGAGTTCTTATCGCATCCTCTATTACCATCTCTATTGCTCTTAGCTTCGCTTGATATGAGGAACTGTAGTTTGAGTTCCTTTCCATAGCTTCATATAATTTAATTTCCCCTTTATACTTAATCATACCAGAGCCGACTCTGTCTTCCATTTTCGATCCGTCTGTATAGTACTGAGTACTATACATCGGCTCGAGCCTGGTTGACCAGTCAATGCTGCTGATATTCTCAACCAAGTTGATATTATAATTTCATACCTCGCAGCTATTGCTGTCGAGGGTTAACCCATCGATTACATGTGAGCCATTTTCTTTCGTAATTAAATGGAGAGTTTTTTCCATTCTGGCTTTAATGTCGAGTGGCAGACACCCCGCCAGAACGTCGAGTGTGTCTGTTGCAACCGTTCTATAACATTTCGTAAGAAGCAATAGAAATGGTCTTTGAGTCTGCAATAGTCTTTCATTCATGCTACGTGTAGCATTATACCATGTAGGGACTCCGTAGAGTAGAATCTTTTCAACTACCAGTTGGTAGATTTCTTTTGCAACGAGTGGTTTAATACCCCAGGTTTTCCTGGAGTACCTTAGTAGCTTGTTCATTACTGCTAAGGATTTTTCCTTTACATTATCGAGGTGGGTGTTGAAGTTGAGTTTGTTGTCAATTATGACACCCAGATATTTTATCTCTTTATTATATTTAATATTCTGTCCACATAACTTTATGGTCGGTTTCCTTAGGTTCTTGATCTTTGGTCCCACTATAGTGTAGCTGCACTTCTCAATATTAAATTTTAGTTCATTATAGTTTGCCCAGTTCTCGCACTTGGCTAGTGCGGTATCGGCTAGCTGGGAAAACTTATATACTACCCTGCTCTTAATCAGGATGACTAAGTCATCCGCGAAGGCTTGTATGTGGAAGTCCACATTATCTTCTTCTGCTTTCAATAGGCTGTTGATCACCAATAACCACAAAATAGGTCCCAATGAGGAACCTTGAGGTACTCCCACATTATACTTCCATTCTCCCTGAAGGAGTTGAATACACCTATTTTGGAGATAATCGATGATGAGGTACTTGAGATTATTATCTATGGTTAGTTCTTCAATCGCCTCCATTACCCTTTTTGGGTTGATCGAATTGAAGGCGTTTTGTATATCTAATGTGATCATACAAGTTTGATATTTATCTTCCTTATTACTCTTAATAATCCCCAGTACCTTTTGCAGGGCATCATTCGTGCTCCTGTTTCTCCTAAAGCCAAATTGGGCTTTTGAGAGTACCTCATTAGACTCTAGGTGTTCGACGAGTCTGTTGGTGATCAGCTTATCTAGCACTTTACCCATCATAGGGAGAAGACAAATCGGTCTGTACGCATTGGGCTTAGTCGGGTCTTTTCCCGCTTTGGGGAAGTAGACCACCTTCGCTCTTTTCCAGATGTTTGGAAATTTCATGGTAGTTAAGCATTTATTATATAATTTTCCCAGCAACTGGGCATCCATAAGATGCAATTCTTCCACTATAGTGAGAGTGAACCCCTCGAAACCGGGGGCTTTCCCTTTAGCCATGTTCTCCAGAATATACTCAACTTCCATGACAGTTATTGGTATTGGAGCCGCTTGTGTTTGGGCTCCAGGGTAATGAATTCCTTCAAGTTTTTGGAAGTGGTGTTTAGCCAATATCAACTTCCTTCTCGTCGTCCGTTAATATGTCTTGGTCGTTACGTAGTTGCTTAGCGCAATCACTTCTGGCGTTTTTAGGAATGGTAAATGTGACATTCCCGAAAATGTCTTTTGAGGTTATCCGTTCGATGTATTCTCTGAACGATTTTCTTTTGGCGGCTAGTCTTGCCTTCTTATAAGCCGCTCTTTCTCTCTTAAAAATCGCCATGTTCGTCGCCCTGTTCTGGGGATCACTGATTTTTTGAGCCCTTCTTCTGAGGGCTCTAACCTTCTTTCGCATAATGGAGAGTCCCGGGGACCACCAATAGGCATTGATTTTGTGACAACCCATCCTTTTCTTATTTTTGCTACACAAGTTGTGTAGCTTCTCGTTTATGATTCTTATTGCGTCCTCTGGTTCGAGGTCGTCTACCGTTTGATTTAGGTATTGTCTTTCTTTTTGGAGTTCCTCTCTAAACTCCATCCATCGAATTGTTCTGATGTCCCATCTAGGGGACTTGGGTTGTCTGTGGCTTGTGTTAGGGCCACATAAATCGAATAGAATGCCATTGTGGTCCGAGAGGACATAGTCGTCTGAGACTCTCCAATTAATTATATTTTCCTCATCGATACCTATTGTTATCGAGATGTCCACCCACCCCATCCCGAATGGTCCGTTGTAAGTGGGGGGGGGGGCTATCTGGGTGGTTAAGTATGTGGGCGCCATATTGCGCCACTAGGTTAAGAACCGTGATCCCTCTTTCGTTGGTAGGCCTAGGGCTCCAAACTGTGGACTTCGCATTGAAGTCCCCTAAGATAATAACTTTGGTGTTGGTGTTATTATCAAGAATCGATCTGAGAATACTCAAATGGGGCTCAGTTCTATCGTCGTCCCCTCTAGGTGACGGGGGAAGATAGATCGAGATCACAATATACCATTCACTAAATAGCTGAAGTTTTATTGCTACTAAGTGCTCGGTTACTTTTAGTTCGAGCATTTTAAACTTTCTCTTCACCGCTAGGGCAGCCTTTGGGCTTTTGTTGTTGGCTACAACTGCATAGTTAGAAGGTATGCCGGTGATTTTGTTATCGCCACTTGTGTAATGCGGTTCGTTGATAGATAGGATATCAAGGTCCTGGGCGTTGGCGTCTTCGCCCAGTTCCTTCGATGCCAGATATGTTTTGTTAACATTGAGATGCACTAGCTTCCAGCTTGGAGGATTATCCCCCATAGTTGGTGCGCTGTGCTATGCGCCCTACCTCTGCTTTATATAATAAATAAAGGTAAAATTGGTTTAGAAATTAATTCCTCTTTTAGTCTCTGATATGAATTTTGACATTCTTGGGACCAATCCCATTTTACATCTTTTTTGAGCAATTTATTTAGTGGGTCTTAATTTAGCATAATTCTGTATAAATTTTTGATAAATATTGATTGAGCCTAAATATCATTACAATTCCTTTACATTTCTTGGTGGTATTAACTTTCTAATTGTTTCAATGTTTACATTATGGGGTGAGTACTTTCCTTGTGTAATTTCATATCCCAAGAATTATATCTCCTTTTTTTGCAAATTGGCATTTAGCTTTGTTTAATTTAATGTTTTCCTGTAACAAATTTTAAAAATTTCCTCCAAATGTTTTATGTGTTCATTGAAAGTTTTTGAAAAAATTATGATATCATCGAAATAGTTCAAGGCATATTTTATTTGATATTTGTTTAGAATTTGTCTTATGGCCCTCTGGAATACACTAGGTGCATTTTTAAATCCAAACGGTAATCACCTCCACTCATAAAGTCGAAAATTTGTTGTGAATGCTAATTTTTCAGTGTCACGTTCGTGTATTTCAATATGCCAATAGCCTGAAGTTAAGTCTAATATTGAGAAATAATTTGCATGAGCTAGTTGATCTAATAAGTCATCAATTCGTGGTATGGGTTCTGAATCAGTTTTTGTTATGATATTCAATTTTCTGTAATCAATACATAATCTGGTTTTCCCTTCACCTTTCTTATTTGCTAAAGTTACTGGAGCACTAAATGAAGAATGTGAGGGCTTAATAAAACCTGCATTTAAAAGTTCATCAATTTGTCTTTTAATTTCTGCATTTTCTGTCTGGGATGCACGATATGGTCTTTGCGCTACTGGTAATTATGAAGTTAAATGTATTTTTTGGGGTTCTAATTTAATTTTTCCAACATCGTATTTATTTTTTGAAAAGATGTGTCCGAAATTTACTAAAATTTTGTCTAATTGGGTCCAGTCCTCAGGTATTTGTTCTGGTGCTTTACAATCCAAAACGTCACCAGGCTCTTTAAACAGAGTATTCAATGTATCATCGAGGATACCTGATGTCTCCTTATAATTTTGAACATTACAACCCTCCAGGGCCTTTTTATCGCATGGGCAAATCGGGACCTTGCCCAGGGCCCCCTGATGCTAGGGCGCCCCAAAACCCCCTTGGTGTATGCACCTAGTACTTCTAATAGTATGTATAGCCCATAGATCTTATTTTTATAAATGTTCGTAAGGGGGGGGGGGCAAATAGCAGTTGCCCAGGGGCCCCCAGCGTTCATAATCGGGCCCTGCAACCCTCATATTTTACATTGTTAGAATTCTCATTTTTACATTAGATTGTCTCATATTTTGGTTCATGTCATAATTCAGGGTTTCACATTTATTTGCAAAAACAGTTCTCATATTTGGGTTCACACAATTTCTATCAACAATTTTATTATTATGCTCAAGAGAGTGATCATGTCTTAAATTATATTTCTTATCAAAATTTTTACCATTACAAAATTTCTACCATTATAAACATTTCTATCATTATAAACCTTTCTACTGAACTTTCTAAATTTACACATATTATTATTATTATTATTATTACATCTTTTTCCATAATACAGATTTTTACCATAATTTTTTCTTTCAACAGGAAAAGCATAAGGATTTAAAAATTTATAATCATGACATATTTTTATCTGATTACCAAATTGAAACACTTTTAATTTTCTAAAATCAATATCTAACTTAAATAATTGAATATGCTTTAAACTTAAGAACAAATATGGAAATTCACTTTCTACAATTAAAATTTCAACTTTTCTTTTTACACTTCCTATTTTTACTTGAATTTCTATTAAATCTTTTACAGTCACATTTCCTTCAGTTTGTTTTAATATTACATTATTATGCTCTTTTACTGTAAAGTTTTTAAGAATTTTATTCATTTTAGTTGACATCAAAGTCATTGTGGACCCTGTGCCCAATAGTCATAGAATCTGTGAATCACTCACCTGAGCTGGAATGAGGAGTCATCTCGGTTTATCCGTTCTTTGAAAGTTGTTGCTTCGAAAGTTGTTGTGGAAGCTTCGTCGGTTCGATTGCCGTTGATCACTGCATTGGTTCCTTTCCTCAGGCAAATTGTTTCATAATATTGTTGTCGCTGGTGAAATCGTTGTGGATTGTTATAATTCAAGTTTCGTCTGTCGTCTTCATGATTAAACTGTGACTGATTTGCAGGCTGATTACTAAAATCTTCTCTCGCAGGTGTATTGATGTGCTGGTTTCGTTGCTCACTGCTTTCCGTCGTCGATTTCGGTAGGTGGATTTTCTTTGCTTTGGACAGCCATTCAAGGGGGTCTTTGATGTCTCGCAGGGATAAAAGAGTTCTCATCTGGTGTGGCGAGTCAATTGTGAGGATGTCAACCAATTCTTCATCATCTTTTTGGAGGGAACGTCCAATCTCCAATTTTTTCCTATAATAGTCAAAGAGATCGCCGTCATCTTTTAATTTTAACTCTCTAAATTCTGCTATCAATTGTTCCCTACTTCGTGAAAATACTGTTAACAAATGCTGTTTTATTTCGTTATAATCTTCCCTCTACAACTGAGTCGATACTATCAATTCCTGCACCTCATCACTCACGAAATTAAGTAAGTTTTCCCTTTTTCCATTTGTCACCTAATCCCAGAGCTCGGCTTTTTTCATTAAACAGATTTAGCCATGGGAGAATATTCTTATTTTTTGTGCCATCGAACGTGGGGATTTTTAATATTACATCAGTGTTTCTTTTTTCCATACATTTTTCGCTCCATACATTTTCAGTTTGAGTACAGCCGGCAGCTAGTTTCTTCACATTTTCTTCCGTTTCATTCTCATGTTTACTAGTTTCTTTTCCTTCACGAGCTTCAGTTTGGTCCAACATACTATCATCGAGATGTAATTCCTGTTTAAAGTCCTGCTCTGTTGTATTCGTTGCCATCGTCGAATGTTATTCTTTTAAAAATTTTTTAATGAAATCACTTGATCTAAACGTATCACTCCCAAACAAAATTTTCGCGCCTGTGCGCTATCCAAAGTGCGGTGAGCTTGACATTATTTCCCCGGAAAGTTCAGTTCTTGGCGACTCATGGCGTGCTTCGTTTCACGCCCCTTATATTAATCACAGTTCTTTTGGCACCGAAGTCATGAATATCCTTGAGGTATTGTTAGCAGTATAGTGGAAGGCAGTCTAACTCAGGAAGCACACGTTAGTCAAAGATAATCCTGTTTATTTCTTTATCTTTTAGCAACCACTAATCCAAAGTAGCGCATATCTTAGCGCTCGCCATTTTACAAAACCAGCGGACCCGGCTGGCGAGCATCTGCTATCATCGAATTAATTTCCTTCGTCTGTTGCTTGCCTGTTGTCTCAAAAGCTCCCAATATCATTGCGCATGCTCTCGTGACGCTTGCACTGAAGATGAGGCATGGTAAACAGAATTTGATACTAAATTTAGATTATCCCTATGGTTCTTCTCAAAACGGGAATTTCCGTTTTCGCGGCGCCTTTCGAAATACGACAAATAATGATATTTAACGTTAGAAATTAGTTTTACTTTTAAGCCCCCTTTAAATTATTTAATTATTATTCTTTATCTAAAATATTCTTTACTTACACACACACACACACTATATATATATATATATATATATATATATATATATATATATATATATATATATATATATATATATATATATAGTGTGTGTGTGTGTGTGTGTATATATATATATATATATATATATATATATATATATATATATATATATATATATATATATATACACTGCTGGCCACTGTAAATGCAACACCCTGAAGGAAACATGCAAATAACATGAAATTTACAACATGCATTACCGGAAGTGAGATATGCAAATGATTAGAATTTCAGAGCAGACGCACATCACGCGCGCCTGTGGCGCCACTTCAAAGCGCTATTTAAGGCTTGGAGATTTCGACGATTTCAAGTTCGGCAATTGTGTTTTTCTTGTGGTTTTTTAAAAAAAAACCGATCAATTATGCCTCGTCGAAAACAGCGATCATCTTTTGATCAAGTATCCGAGTTCGACAGAGGAAGGATAGTGGCCTACCGAGATTGTGGATTATCTTTCAGGGAAATCGGTAGTCGTGTTGGACGAAACCAAACAACTGTAATGCGGATATGTGATCGTTGGATGCAGGAGGGTACGACGGACCGGCGTGTTCGATCGCATCCACCTCAGCGCACCACTTCACGTGATGACAGGCAAATAGTGCGCATGGCAGTGACGGATCGCTCAGTCACATCACGAACCATAGCACAGCACATGCAGTCTGTAACTCATCATCCAGTGTCTGCGCGTACCATTCGACGCCGTTTACAGCAGAGTGGTCTGTCCGCAAGACGTCCATTGCTTTGTCTACCCTTGACGCAGAACCACAGACGTCTCCACTGCCAATGGTGCGATGACAGAAGGATGTGGACGGCAGAATGGAATGAAATTGTCTTTACTGACGAGTCACGCTTCTGTCTGCAACACCACGATGGTCGCATTCGAGTCTGGAGACACCGTGAAGAGAGGATGCTGAACAGCTGCGTTATGCACCACCACACTGGTCCTCCACCGGGTATTATGGTATGGGGCGGTATTGGATATCACTCTCGCACACCTCTAGTACGCATTGCAGGTACTTTAAACAGCCAGCGCTACATCTCCGAGTTGTTGGAGCCAGTTGTCCTTCCTTACCTTCAGGGCTTGCCCACAGCCATATTTCAACAGGATAATGCGCGACTACACGTGGCACGCATTGTCCAACGGTTCTTCGTCAATCGCCAGATTGAATTGCTTCCCTGGCCGCCTCGCTCTCCCGATCTTTCGCCGATAGAAAACATGTAGTCCATGGTTGCTCTACGATTGACCCAGATTCCATCCCCAGCTGCCACAGCAGATCAACTTTGGCAACGTGTGGAAGCTGCTTGGTCTGCTGTACCCCAAGAACTCATCCAAAGTCTCTTTGAATCAATGCCGAGGCGTGTGGCAGCGGTGATCTCCAACAATGGCAGCTACTCTGGTTACTGATTTTGGCAGGAACCACACTTCACAGAAGTCTATAAATTTAATCATTTGATACTTGGTCAACATGTTATCTACAAAATAAATTTTGTTGTGATATCTCTTGTCTTTCTTGGTGTTGCAATTTGGGTGGCCAGCAGTGTATATATATGTTACCGGCAAAGTATGAAATCTGGCATTCATATATTCATATAATCTGCATATATATATATATATATATATATATATATATATATATATATATATATATATATATATATATATATATATATACAGTGATTTCCGCTTATAAGAATCGCGTTTGTTATTACTGTTTTTGATTCTTATAAGCGGTTGATTCATATAGTCGAAATTTAGATTTTTGGACAGGCACACACACCAATATATACATATATTAGATAATTTACCATAAAATATTCTTTAATTTTCGTTAATTATCTTTTATTAATATTATTTTTTATAATTTTAAAAATACAACTTAATTTCTAGACCTATAAGTAAATACACATGATTATAGTAGTAAGAGAAGAAAAAAATCCAATATTTGTTACAACATATCTGCTTAACAGTTTTAACATTTCAACTACAGGAAGGGAGCAAGAAAAAGTTTTCTGTGGTAGTTTGACGTAATGAAGTTTTCAGGAGGCTGTTTATACCTCTCTCAATATAAATAGTCTCAGACGAAGATTCACCTTCTAAATTACGTTTCACGGTTTAATAACGTGCTGAATCTACTAATGTGACGTTTGCCTAAGTGATAGTGGACACTTCGCCGAAGATTTATGTGCTTCAGGGTCCAGGAAGCCGCAACCGGGATGTGGGAGGTGGGAGAAAAGAGTCCCTATTTTGTTTGTCAGTGGAGAAATTTGAAATCGGACCCGGACGGATAAAGATACCCCTGGGTCAAGCTAATAGACCAGTGTTGAGCTAAAGCGTTTAAGGGGAAACTATTATGTTATGTCTAACAAAGAAAGGGATGAATTTTACGACTATATTCCATCCCCATCTTATCAATCTTTCTTTAAAAAAAAGAAAGAACTTCGTGCCTTTTGAGGGTTTAAGTGGCTTTTTTGGAAAAGTGAAAGGAAAGCGAAGAGTGTAAACTGATTCTTAAAACCGGTGGATTGATTCTTTAAAGCGAAAATTTTAACATGGAAATAAAACATTTGTTTTTGTTTTCTCGATATTGATTCTTATAAATGGTTGATTCTTATAACCACTGATCACTATAAGCAAATTTGGAACAAATATATAACAAATTACTATAAAACAAATCACTATAAAACAAATTTGGAAAAGAAGCATCTTAACACACACACATACGCGCAAAATTTACTCTTGTGTAATGATCTTTAGAATCTATAATTAGTTAGGCCTATGCCATGCGGACCCACCCCACGCTATTGAGTCATTAGTTTTGTGAGTCAATTTTGTGAGTTCAATCTACTAATGTGACGTTTGCCTAAGTGATAGTGGACACTTCGCCGAAGATTTATGTGCTTCAGGGTCCAGGAAGCCGCAACCGGGCTTCCTGGATTTTCGCTGATTCAAAAATCAGCAAAAAAAAAGAGTTGGGAAGTTGTGTTGAAACTGTGGGCGCTTTCTTCTGTTTGCAGTTGAGTTAGCACTTTTATAAATTTCTAATTTGCACCTCCGGCACCTCCACGTGGTGGGCCCTGGGAGTCAGTCTACCGAAAGGTATACTGCGAACGCCGGAGGAACGTGGGGTTAAAAGCTGATTGATATACGCCGCCCAAAATGGAGACTGAAAGTGAAAAGTGGGAAGAAATGAGAATATTAAACGATGATCTGGTTAAGCAGTATCAGCTGATAAATAATGCTATTAGTGCGTCCGAACTAACAGTTGAATTGAAACGGCAAATAAATGAGGACGTTGCTGAGATTGTAAGGAACAGCAAAAAATAATTCAATTTTTGAAGGGTCAAATCAGTGAACTCGAGTGACAAGGGCGCTTTGCAGAAGCTGTAAGAGCAAAACCTAAAGAGAAGAAGTTTCAGAGGAAAATTAAGAGAGAAGAAAAATATGAGGTGGAAATTATACCCACCATGAGGCAGGACACTAAGAAGGAAATTAAGACGAAGTTAAAACCCGAGGAATCGGGTATTGACCTTGTGATGGCGGCGGACTCTTTGCTTAACCCCCGGTATTTTTTTATGAAAATATGGTGAAGTTTCTTTTCAGTTTTGAATGTTTACCAGAGGCGATTCCAGGTAATCAATCAAGAGGCGTGCCAGCTCTCTAGTAAACAGATGACAACCAGGACCGGAAGTGCAAGTGGTTTTCTGGGCGAGTAGTTCCGGAGGTATGCAGTGGAAGGAGAACCGGTTTGGACTGGTGTTCGTCTGTGCAGGCCAGAGCAGGCCAGTGTCGGACAGGGACAGACAGAGAGAGACAGAGGTCGGGTGTGGACGGTGGTCGAATTTGTCTCGGACCAGCGGTTTGCGTGTGCGGAGAAGCCACGTGGAAGAATTGTGATTTGTTTGGCTGGAGTGCCTTACAGGTGTAAATCGATTGATTTGGCTGGAAGCCATGCATGCACTGGAGGTGCAAAACTCAAGGAGTTAATGTATATAGTTTGTAAATACGCGAACTGAATAAATGTCATTTTTATGTTCATTAATGCAGTGTATTCTCAGTGATATCTGAGGGAACAGAGTGGCTAGGAATTAGCCATAGTTCGGCGCTCTATAGTAATAGACTGGGCAGGAAAGACGAATTGCCCCAGTTTATGATAACCTGCAGAAAGGCAGGTAGAGGTGGTATCATAGTGGGAGTTGATACGAAGAAGGAACTTGAAACGTTCTTAGGAGGGTTTCATGATATTACTGAATTGAGCTGTAATTATGAAACTAACATACTGTTCAGTCTTCATAAAAGACATATTATTTTTTATTTTTAAGTGTTAATAATTCATTATAATATTTTTTATCCACTTATTGTTTGCATTTTGTATTTTAGTTAAGTTACTACTCACTAAATGGCGTCACTATGTTTGTTTATTTTTTGTTGTTGATTCGACGCTAAGAAATGCAAAAAAAAATGGCTATTCGCTATGTTGGATGAGATTCCATTTCTATTCTTTTTGTTAAGGATTGACAGTTTGAAGTCAATAATTCATGTGATACACTCTGATTCAGAATATTTATTCTTTGTGTCAAAAATTCAAATTATGTGCAAAACTGAAGTCATTTATTAAATTTATCGTATGGATACATGCATTGAAGTTTTATTTCGTATTGATTTATTCAAGTATTATTCAGATGATGGTAAAAGGTAAGCCATTCCAATATTATTTGTATTAAAAGAATTAAGAAGATTGATTCACTGCATCTTTAAAACAAGTCCATAAAATATTTTCTTTCGGTAATGGAAAATAATACAGTCCACTAAACTATGACACATTATTAATAACTTCACTGACCCTCCACATACCGAAGAAGAAAGATCCGAATATAGTAATATTCGATGTTGAAGAGTGATGAGTTTATTAAAATCTTAAAGAGGCAAAATGAGGAAGTTAGAGAAAGCAACATAGACGTAGTTACGAGCTATAAAACGAAAAACAGGACATAATTGGGTTCTCCGTGTGAAAGGAGCTGACTATAAGAGGATAGTGAAAAAGAGAAGGTTCAAGATAGGCTGGATGCAGCATGCGTGGAAGGACTACTTGAGACCTGCTATATGCTATAAGTGTTGCAGCATTGGTCACGTGGCGAAGCACTGTAGAAACGAAAGAAATGTGAAGTTTGTGCAGAGAAAGAACACGGAGAGAGGCCATGTAAGAGGGGAACCACTTGTGGAAGTTGCGAGAGACGCCAGAAAAGAAAGGGACTGAATTTAGAAGTTGATCATCTGCCGACAGACGCCGGTTGCTGCAGTTATAAAGCCGCGGCTTATTGCCTCTACGGACTATGGACAGTCAGGGACTTGCTTGATTTCAGTTGTTGGGGATATTTCTTGTTTGTAACTAGCTTTGCGATACTATCTGGCCTTGTTTCCTGCACAAGTTGTGCAGATTTACTATTGTCGGTTGCGCAGACACGAGTGGTGTCAAGGCTTTATAATATTGTCGTTTATTCATGTTAAGGTTATCTTCTGTTTTCCTGTTCGAGTTGAACAGTTGTATTTGTAAATGAGTTGTGATATTAGTTGTAATTCTGGTTGAATTAATAAAGGACCTCCCGGTTTGGGAGGATTGGTATTTGGCGGTGTGGTGGTTGCCCTAAATCGGGTAACTAAGGTAAATGCACCTATAATGGCCCATTATAGGGACATGGCCCATTATAGGTGCATTTACCTTAATGGGGAAAAAGAAGGTTTGCCTCCTGGATGCAAGCTGAGAAGAAGATGGTGCTAGGGTGCTTCACCTCTTGGACGCTAGCTGAACTAGCAATGAGATGAAGGACTTGGCCCTGCTGGACACGAGGGCTTGGATGGTGCCGACCTGTGGTTAACTGGCGTCAAGCCGTGGCGGCGACCTGTCATTTGTAGTGAAACCTGCCGGATCATCTCACGATGGGGACTGTGTAAGCTTTTTGAATCCTACCCTATGCCATGTATTTTCCTTATGCACTCCGTGTTCAAAATCATACATTTTTTAATGTAGCGTATCAAATAATTTCGTTTGTCATTGGCTTGATTCGGACCTCAAAAGAAATTTTGATACCACGTAGGTTGTTTTATTCATGTTACGTACTATAAATGACGTATCATTTCATTTCTCGTGGAATGATACGTTATTTATAGTACGTCACTGTTACAAGTGAGTTAAATCTGTGTAATATGTTTTCTTCGGTCCGTCAAGTTCCGTTTGAAACATTTTAAACACAATATTCAAATCTTTAACGAAAAGAGCCTATTACAGATGGAAAGAGAGGACTTCGAAGGGAATCCCCTCTAAAAATCAGTCCATCTTTACCCTGACAATAACGGTAAGAAAGACTTTTAAAAAAATTAACAGAACGAGAGCAAGCGCAGATATATGCAGCGAAACTTCTCTATGGCAGCCAGTCATGATTTCGAAAAATAGTGGCCGTTTTGAGGGGTAGCTGCGGAAAAGGGGGCAAAATAACAGTGGCTCTATGAAGTGTATTGAATTGGTTCTGATGAAAATAGGGCCGATTAGCAAGATGGCCGGCTACAGCAGTTTCACTGTGAACTCTTTATCGCAGTCTGTTGACACCCGAAATATTCGACAGACACACGTCAGTGTGAGCACCCCTTGGAAGGCACAATCGGCTCATCCGTGATTCAGAACCCCCCCCCCCCCTAAATAGAAATATGGGCCGAGTTTAAATGAACTTATTGAACGTGATTTTCATCGATGTCAGTATGTGAGCGGGGGACGTGCCGCCAAGAGACGGTATACAAATTGGGCCGCCATTATTCTCGCCTCATTCGATTACTCGCGGGATGTGTGCACGGAATAAACTCGCGGAGAGAAAAGACCACCCTCGCTCGCCTAATAGAACCTCTTCCATCCATCAGACACATGTAGACAGTCTACGAAACGACGACAAAAACTTGAAGCTAACGCCTGAAAATTTTTCAAAACGTATCGCTTCACACTTAGGCGAGAAGTTTGGAGTGGGCGAGTGCAATTCATCAGAGTTCGATAGTTTTGCTCACAGATCCAAATGGTGTATATAGTATGTGTGTGTGTGTAAGTAAGTAATGAAAAAAATGCTTGCTCCAAGTTTTAACTCCACTCGTATTCTAGATTCTCTTATCTAACAAAGAACGACCCTTTTCTAAAACGTAACCTAGGAATAGCCTATTTGATAAACTATAACACCCAGGGCCCGATTTAGAAAATTCTTGACTATAGGCACAACTCGGGATGCCCCCCCCCCTAACATTGATGTGGGCATAAAATTTCCAAAATTGACACACAAAAAAATATAATCATGAATAATTGTGAAAGTACCATTTTACCAAGAATTGTCTATTCGAAGCGTAGAAACCTAGAACATTATCAAATAACAGAAAGCAATACAACATATAAACTTCATCATTAAAATACCGATACAATGCAACCAGAAAACCTTATTAATCCCTTATATACACTATAACATACATATGATGAACTATACATATAACTATACATATGACGAACCTATCAATCAAATTTGTAAGGATATATAAAAAAATTGCTATTAAGAAAGGTAAAATAAATAAAAAAAAATTGAATTGGGATTTTTTTCTTTTAAAATAAAAATTTTGGGGGGACCCCCAACATTCGGGGGCCCCTAGGCCCGGGCCTACTAAGCCTAATGGAAAATCAGGGCCTGATAACACCTCTTTCGTAGGCACTCTAAATAACCCAACGCCGACTCTTTCGTAGGCACTCTAAATAACCCAACCTTGCAATCAATGCTTCAGGTTCTGTAACACTCCCATATATGGTAGTGAAACTGCGCGCCTCATTTACTACGTATATAATAAATAAGTCCTTTTTTCAAATAATGGCTCCCTGCTCACATCTGGACTATTTCACCCTAAATTGAAATCACTTGAAAAACACGAGGGTGTCGACTGGGGTTTTTGACCCGGGTTTTCCAAAGATTTTACGAACCCGAAACCGGGGAAACTAGTTATTTATCTAATACAGTAGAATACCAATTATATTCCTTAATTCGGAACCAAGACCGAATTTAACAAGTCGGACTCGGTACGGCTCTCAAACAAATGAATAAATAATTACAAGATAAAAAGAACTTTTTATATACCATGTTTTTAAATTTTCTGTTGAATCACGAACTTGACAATTCTATGTAATAATAAATACTTTTTAAAAATTTTTTTTGATGAATTATCCCATCCACTTGAAAGAAAATGAAGTTCATTGGCAGTTAACTTGCGTTTAACTTTCCGTTCCCGTTCCGGCCGATAGATGACTGCATCAGTCTACGAAACAAAAGGAACTAAAAATGATTTCAATACTGCTTAAAGCTGGCTAAAAGTATTAAAAGAATGCATTGTCATTGTGTTCTGAGCTATTCTAAAAGTTTCAAATGTCTAGCTAGTCGGGAAGTTAGTTAAAAATCGATTGCAAGATTTGTACTGGTCAAACACACACACACACAAACAAGAAAGCGAGTTAATAAAAACATGGTAAAAAAATACAATGAGACGAAGTAAGCCCGTCTGCACACGGAGCAACTCAAAAGAAACTGATAACCGACTCAAATCACAAAATCAGTTTCTTTTGAGTTGCTCCGTGTGCAGACGGCCTAAGGTGGAGATATATTGGCGCCGACCTACGCCATAGCTCTAGTTCACTATGATTTGGGGATTCCCAGCATCAGCACGTGCGTTATGCAGAGTGAATTGCGCAATACTTTAGCTACACGACCATGCCTGCTTTCTGTGGTTTGTGTTTGTGTGTGTTTAGTATAGTTATATCGCTCGATGTGTTGTGTTCTCGCCAGGGCCGCCGTCAACTGAGCCAAGGCCCGGGGCAAAATAATACAGCGGCCCCCCCCCCCTCTCCACTCAATATTTGAACATTGTATACATTTTTATAGTCAACTCTTATTTAACCGGGCCCCCTGCCAGCCCGGGCCCCTGGGCATTTGCCCCCTTTGTCCCCCCCTCCCTGTCGCCGGCCCTGGTTCTCGCTGCTTTCTATTGCGTAGCAAAACAATATTATATTTTTTGCAGTTATTATTCTTTTATTAGGTACGTATTTATTTGTTTTAAAATAACTTTTTAATGTGGGTATACGCCACCGTATAATTAAGTGCATGTTTGCACATTTTTTCTGGTGCTCTGTAGCTTAGCTGTGTTAATTACAAATTTTAATTATTCGAGTTTATTACAGTTTACAATCCCTAAAATGAATATGTTTGAGGACGTAAGCTCGAAGCGCAAATCTGGTGTATGGAAACATTTTCTGTTAAGCAAATCACAACAAACAGCAAAATGCAATATTTGTTCATCAATCCCGAAGGTTTCGGGTTCAAGTACAAAAAGTTTGATAAGCCACATGAAGACAAAACATCAAACTGGAGTATTAACATGTTCTAAATTTGGTGATGATGACGAGCCCAAATTGAAATCTCGAAAAATTGATGACTATTTCACAAAAAATGTAGAATCTGTTGAAGAGATTGTCGCAAAATTAGTTGTTGTAGATGGTATGACATTTCATCAGCTTGCCAATAGTTCATTGATAAGACGAGCTTTTAAAGCATCTAGTGTGCTCCTTCCTAGTAGTCCTATCCAAACAAAAATTTTATTTATGAAACATTTTCAAACTGTGCAGAGCAAAATCATTAAAATAAAATCAGAGAAATCAAAGAGGACAATGGTCGGTTTTCAATTAATTTCGATGAAACCACATCAATACGAAACCGTAGATTTATCAACCTGAATATGCACTATTCCACCGGCTTTCAATCTCTTGGTCTAATTAGAGTTATGCGAAGCGTAAATGCAGAAAGAGTAATTCAGATTGTAAAAGAAAGGCTCGGCGAGTATGATATTTCATTGGATAATGATGTGGTAGCTTTGTAGCGTACTGGAAGTATGGGGTTATTTTCCCCAAGACCTCACAGAGTGCACGAAACACAGCTGCGTGTTTATCAGGGCAGTTTTTGCGCTTTCCACCGGTTTTGAACACGTGGGGATTAAAAAACGATTCCTTGTTCCCCCGGCTGAAAATCCAGACATTCTATGAAGACGGACCCCGAATTTCCAGCCGAGAGGAGAGGCTTGGGGTTGTTTTTCGAGAGCGGCGTATAACATCCACCCGAGCGGTCGTGATTTTGTTAGGCTCCTGTTTTTTTTTTTTTTTTTTTTTTTGGGGGGGGGGGCGGGTTGGGTCCTGGTGCGTGCATTACAAAACTGCACGGAGTTTAACTGATTATGTTGCAATGGTTTACTGTTAATTTTTTTGTAAATAAATTGTTATGTTTTTGCTTTAAAAATTGGCCTTCGAAATTTTACTTAGGACTCTGTCTTTCTTGTTATGGATCAAGTAGTTGTACTAATCTTTAAAAAAGCCTCAGAGACTAGCCTTAAACCTTTACCGTGACGCCACAGCTTCAATCACTGATGGTGCAAGCATAATGGTGAAGTATGGACGCTATTCTAGCCCATTCCATATTGTTTGCATGGCACATGCCATTCATTTGGTAGTCTGTGTTAAAAGTTCAGAAATTAGATCAGAAGAACAGACTGACCAAGAAATTGAAGAATGTGCCTCTGACTATGAATATGAAAATGAAGATTCTGTTGAAGAACCCACCGAGTACAAGGACAACCAAACAATATTTATTCCTGAGCTTCAGAAGATTGTTGTAAAAGTCAGGAAAAGGGCCAAAATGTTCCGAAAGTCCCCTGTTCGTAGTGATACAAACCTGTGTGACGTTGTCTCCATTACTCCACGAACTTGTAATTATATAAGTCTGTGTTGCTCGTTCCTACCCCTCAACATGAACTTGTCATCTATCGGCGAAATGTTAAACTGAGCGGTCTCATAAACTCTAGTATAAGAGGCCATAAATTTGGTGTAATATGCGATTCTGACGTTAAAAAAGTAATAAATACCTGAGTGGTTCAATGGCTCTCCAGGATTTTGACACTATAGCGACATGTGGAATCCCATAAACTTTGGACACTTACGAGCACTTAAAACGCCGGAGAACGCTTTTGAATTCGCCGACCGTATAAAAAGAAGACCCCCAATATTCCACGAGAGATAGACAGAGAGAGAGAGCTGTTTTTGAGCGTGAGAGAGACGGAGCTCTCTGGTCCGAGAGGCCTTCTGTAGGCCAGAGTTGGCTGTGAACCCGAGCTGTCCTGACATCTCTAACATGTAAATTCTAACTCGCTGTATATATTTGCTTTTGTAGTTGTAGTTGTAGTTGTTTAAAGTGGCGTAGTAAAGTAATTGAAGCGAAACGCTTGTCGTTATTACTACCTACGTCACACCTGCAACCACAGATTTTGGAAACCTTTGGTAAAGAGAAGAATCTTTTGTTGGACTATAAAACCCGATGGAATTCGCTTTTAAAAATGGTGCAACGTTTTTATGAGATGAGGAAAGAAGTTAAAATTGCAATGCTTCAACTAGATTATCAATAATCAGGAATTAGACAAGATTAAAGAATTATGTGATGCGCTTACTCCCCTTGAAGTCGCAGTGCAATATTTATGTAAAGAAGATGCCGATCTTACTCTTAATACTTGAAAAAGTATTAGCATTTACAGTGAATAAGCTAAGAAATCTAAACACTCTTATATCGCGAATGTTCTACTTCAAAAATTTGAAATTCGATTTATAGAGCGTCGAAACCCAGAGCTGGGACTCTTCTCATTAAATATTTGAAAAATCCCGATTCCGTCAATGAATCATATGATGAGTTTGGCAGTAAAAGTTTCAAAAACATAATATTTAATCTGGCAGCAACCTCAATGAAACGATTATTCAACGTAAATGATAACTAGTTGGTACCCGTGAAAACATGACGGCTAGTTAGTAAATAAATGTACTAATACAGAAATTGTACTCAACACATCATTGCCAAGTGTTGGAAATCATAATGCGCAGAAACAAATTAATGTGTTTAAGCGGCCTTGTGCTTAGTGAGTATCTAAAGCCAGATTTAAAAATGTCACTGGGCATGCGCAGAAAGCAATTTTTTTTTTAAATTTTAAATTTTCGCTCATTAAACAGCGCGAAATAAACAATTTCCATCAGGTTTAATCTTATATTTCGCAAACATAATTATCATAAAAAAAATAAAAAATGGCAGAAAGAGATCTAGAGAGACTCCTCGGAATATACGTGTTTATCATGAAAACTAAACACCATATCAACAACAAATATCACTGAGCATGCGCGGAAACAGTGAGTTACTAAAGCCAGATTTAAACATGCCGCTGTGCATGCGCAGAAAGCAATTTATAATTGTAAATTATCTCTCATTAATAGAAATTGCGGTTACAAAAACCAAATTTGACACATCTTTAGATTACAATCTTCCGTTTCAGACCAAAATGAAGTAAATGGAGGCAGTAGTTTTCTCTCACGGACTGCCCAAATAGTCGGCTAAGCAACTTAAATATATAGATGGCTCAGAGTCTGAACCAGAAGTAGCAGTTGAGGTGGGAGTTAAAGATGGAATTGAAGACGATGCTACGAGTATTGGTGCTTGTACTAAACATATGTCCTTATCTGATGAGCTCAGTATGTTTCTGCAGATTATAAGGAAATCAAAATCTGGTTCATAAGAAAATAAATTGCAACAAAATTGCGACCTGAAATGATAGATCAACTTTTCAGGTCCTTAACAACAATTCGGTGGAAGCAGAACGAGCATTTTCTGTAATGCTAATAAACTCAGAAGCCGACTCAACGATGATACGTGGAGTGCAATGATGGTTGTAAGGCAGTTTTATAAAAAAAATGAGATATTTGTACAACTTTTATTTATGACATACATATATGTATATGTTTACTAACATTAAATTTATTTACTCTTATTTTTTATATTTGAAATTTCTGAAATAAATGAAATGCTTCTAATAAACTATTTATTATTTTAGTTCTTTGCTATTGACCCCCTGGAACCAACCAAGTAAACCCGGGTTTTAAATAAATAAATAAATAAATAAATTTTTTTAAAAATCCGTCAAACTCGAAACCAGGGTTTTAAAAAAAATTGCTCCAAATCGAAAACCCTAGTGGTCGACCACGTAATCTCTGTAACCCATTCAAAAAATGTAAACCTGGTAGAGAAATGCGGCATGAATGGCAGACATTTGTACGTCCCACTTCTAACTCAATGTGTATCCTCCTGTTTTTTCTGATGATGGGTGAATAAAACTCTCTCGTCACGACTGTGCATCATTTAATCTTCTTCCTGTTGTGTGTGTAATCATAGACAGTGAAACTTCCCTTCGGAGGAGGCCAGTTCCGAAAGCAAGCGGTGGTTTTGAGGGGTGGCCTCAGTCTTCCATCATATTGACTGTATGGAGTCTTGAATCAGTTCTAAAGGGCCGTTGAGAGGGATAGCCGGCAAGGGAAGTTTCACTATATGTATATATATATATATATATATATATATATATATATATATATATATATATATATATATATATATATATATATATATATATATATATATATATATATGGAGATTAAGACTTTGAGCGAGACGACATCGCCAATAGATGACGCTACTTCCCGACAGGAAATAAAAAAAGAACTCTAAATCGGGCTTTTACTTCTGATGTGATGAAAGAGACATTCTTGGATTCTGTTTAAAAACGTAAAACTGAAGTGATGTGATTCGTTGTTTTTGGCATGATACTTTGTGCTTTTCTGAAGTCATATAGGCTCTACAGAGCTAAATTCGTTGTAAAAATAAATCTCTAGTAATGAGTAATATTCGTTTTAAATCGTAGTTTTCTGTTATTTGAGAATTAGCAGTGGTGGTCTCGGTCGTTAGTTTCTGGCGGGAAATGAGGGAGAGAGCAAAGGTAAGCTAGTTTTGATTTTTTTATTCTGAAATTGTCATTTGGTAAATCGTAAGTCGTTAATTCGAATTTGTATATCCAATATATATATATATATATATATATATATATATATATATATATATATATATATATATATATGTATATATATATATGTGTGTGTGTGTGTGTGTGTGCGCAGGGGGATTTTTATTAAACTGACACTACTCAGAGTCACCTGTAGCGCGAGCTATCAGCCGGAATTCCACCAAAATGGATAGAGGGACTAAGGACGACATGGAGAAGAGTTTTCCCATGAAAAAAAAGTTTCCAAAATTCGTGGATAGGGGAAAATAGGGCGCTGTTGTTGTCGGCGCACCTGAGAATTTGCATTAAACGCAAGTAAAACATCAAAATGCAAATTCATGACTACGTATAGTCGACAGCAGCGCCAGTATTTTGAGCTATAAAGATCGGTGCGGAATCTGTTACGCTATCACTTGTTGTGGGTTCGATCCCAGGTGGTATCACCTCTTCCAAAATTTCCATCTTGATATTTCTTTTTTCCCCCGTGGAATTCTGCATCCTACTCGTTACGAATTGTATGACCCTGAAGAGGGCCTTTTTTTTTTTCTCTTTTGTTGAGGGCCACTTAACTTATTCCTGTCATCTCGCCTCGTATCTTTAAACTTAACTTATTAATTTTTATTCTCTTTTACTTGATAACTACTTAAGAATTTCCCCCACCCTTTAATTATTGAAGGTTTAACTTTATTTTACTATTAATTTTAATTGAAGTAATCTCACTCTTAATTACCTTATTAGCCTTTAAACTTTAACTACTGAGCACACTATCATTGATTACTTAACATCTTGCGTACTGGAGATAAAACCACATGGCCAAGGAACTCCAATCATCTCAATATTCTGCTCTTCTACGCTATCACTTTATAGACGAAAGTGTCGTCGGTCGTTTTTTTCCACCTCGCTCCCCGGACCTAACCCTTGTGACTTCTTTCTGTAGGAATATTTAAACTCCAAGGTGGGTGGAGTCTCGAACCTGGCGGCCCTAAAAGCCATCATATCCCGGACTGAGATGAACATTCCTGGTGACATGTTACGCTCGGCCGTCGAGAACGTAGTGTTCGGGATGGAATGTGTCGTCCACCAGGACAGTGTTCACATTGAAGGGGGGGGGGAAGGGTGAATTTGCTGCATAAAGCGGTGTTGCAGTGAATTTTTTTTTTTTTTGTTATTCATTTGTCTGTTTATTGCAGCATTTTCGGTATCCCCCCCCACCCCCCCCTTATCTTTAATGCCCGAATTACTGGCGCTGTTGAAGTCCACGTAATCGTGAATTTGCATTGTGATGTTTTACTTGCGTGTAATGCAAATTCTCGGGTGTACCGACAAAAACAGCGCCATATCTTTCCCTATCGACGACTTTTGGAACTGTTTTTTCCTTTATTTCACGGAAACTCTTTCCCATGTCGTCGTTAGTCCCCATACGCGTAGCGTGCTAATAACTTTTTTTTTTTTTTTTTTTTTTTTTTGGGGGGGGGGGGGGGGATGAATGAGGCATAGGATATCGAAAGCAAAATATCGATGAGTATCGATAATAATATCGGCTATTAATATCGATATCAAAAATATCGATATTTTAAATTATAGAAGATATTTCAAATTATAAACGATATTTCAGAATATCGATAACACATTTTCCTTCCACTATGCAGTCAATCGTATTCGTAGGAATGATTGTATCGTAAAATAATATTTATATGGTAATAGTACGATAAAAAAAATTATCGTAATTTAATTCAATAAGGAAATAACATTTCAATAAACAATTTTCTCTCTATTCTAAAAAAAACTAACTGCCGCTGCCGCTGCCGCAGCCGGCGTCGCCGCCGCCGCTGTCAAAAGCTTGTCACGCTATCTCCTCCGAAACCGCTGGGGGTATGGGGTCTAGACCGATACCAATCGATGCAGAACAATGTGGGGAAGAAAGTAAGACATGTCTCATATTCGTCGGACTTTAAGTTTTTTTTTATTTTATGTTTTGTGGGAAAATATTGACTTTTTCATGTTCAGATTACGGTAACTCGCCAAAAAAGGATCGTAGAATTTTTTTTTTTTTACAATCTAAGACTACAGACATTTCTCCTTCAAACAAGACCTCATTTGTTTAAAAATAATTTAAAACAGACTGATATTTTTATTAAAATTGAAAACCCTTTTTTTGGAAAAATTTATGCGTTTCGAGATATATAAATTCGATGCTCTCAGACTTATTATGTTACAAAGAAAATATTTATATCAACTGGAAGATGAAAGCTTTCTCATTCATATAAACTTCATTTCAAGTCTATCTTAAAATTTCGATTTTTAATTGAATTTTAAAGAAATACTTCAAAAAAATCTTCTCATTCGCTTCCTTTGAAAGAAGATCCAATTTTTCACCCATTCATCCATTTCGCCGGGCTTCATCCATTTCGTCGGGAGGGGGGGGGGAAGCTTCAACTGTAAACAAATGAATGACTCAATCGCTGTAAAAAACTATTGAGTCATTCATTCACTTGATTCACCAGAGGAGCGAGCGTAGCGAGGCTAGGGGTGAAGCCCCTAGTTTATCAAATTAAAAATTTCTATTTAGAGAAAGAAAGAAATCCTAGTTTGGGTGAAGCAATGGCAACACTGAGTGTATGTAAACAAATTGGGAGGAGATATTGGAGATAACCGGTTTCTGGAACGAAAGCCTTCAGACAAGAAGTTTTTGTACGTCACAGTCCATTAATTTGAAAATGAAAAATTAGCTTCCTGCACTATTGGAGTCTTCGAAATGGACCAGAGCCATACTGGATATTACATTTCTTCAAGAATCCTTCATATCCAGCAGTAGTGGGGTTTGAAAAAAGAAAAACTAAATTCAGTGGTCACTGATGGATTATCAAATATGGTTAAAGCCGTGGAAATTGCTTGTGGTAGGAAAAAACATTTAATATGTTTTGCTCATCTTCTCAATTTGGTCGCTTACCGTTCAATTGAAGCCGTACCAGAGCTTGTGCCACTGAATGGAAAGGTGAAGAAAGTGGTGACCTGGTTCAAACAGTGTTCGGGCTTCATATGAATTGAGAGCAGAAAGTAATCTGAAACTCATGCAGAGTGTGGAAACATGGGGAAATTATACATGCGAAATGATCGAGCGTTTTCTATGCCTCAGCTCAACACTCAACAACATCATCCACCGACACAAATCGGCACCAAGCATGACAACAGCTGCAGAGAACCAAGATTTGTAGGAAATCATCCAGCTTCTCGAGCATCTTCTAAAAGCCACATAACAGTTATTAGGAGATAGCAACCATGGTAGAAAATAAAATTTCCAAGATATCACCTACGTCTAATTTTGGCCTCAATCTGAAGGAAGGAATCTTGGAAGCGACAAAAAACGGCTCATGGTTGAGAATGTAATAGCACTGGTCGTAAGTACGTTATTGGACCCCCGATGGAAGACATTATACTTCAGGGACCCAGAGACTACTACCAAAGGAATTCGAGAACTGAAAGGAATTTTGAAAATCGCCCATTCACCGAAAAGTGTCCGCTTTCTTTTTGGAGTAAATCAATTGGATTGTACCCGGAACTGTGTGGGGTTTCCAAGCGATATTTGGCTGCGACTTCAACATCAGTGAAAGAATTTTTTCTCAAGCCAGCAATATAATTAACTCAGCCAGAAATCGTCTCACATTGAAGAAACTTCTTTCCTCCACTCAGTAGGAGAAAAATTTTTTTAAATTAATGAACAATAATTGTTTTATTAATTTTTTGTTCTTTCTAGAATTCATTTTTATATGTTGGACAATTTTTGATTTTTTCACACATTTTTTGATTGCTTTCATTAAAAATTATTTTGTATGTATTAGAAATTATTTGTATTTAAAGAAATAAATAATAATGTTTTTAAGTTTAATTCTTTTGCCTGATTTACTTATGTATCATTTTTAAATTAAATTTTTTAGATAAGCTATTCACAATTTAAATCACTTCTGGGCTTTCAT
The DNA here is from genome assembly GCA_907164885.2 of Dolomedes plantarius. Classification (NCBI taxonomy): domain Eukaryota; kingdom Metazoa; phylum Arthropoda; class Arachnida; order Araneae; family Dolomedidae; genus Dolomedes; species Dolomedes plantarius. The sequence continues at coordinate 232,593,240 of OU015491.1, read as the reverse complement.
AAATTAAAATAATTAATGATAATATTTTAATTAATAATCTTTTATTTTATATTTGGATACAATAACTCACATGTATTCAACTCAATACTTCTAATAAATACCAAACTGAAGATATTTCAAAATATTTAGCCTTGTTTACTTGATTGATATGAAACTTTCTGACAGGTTTTATAATGGAACTGACTTTCAAGCACCTTAGTGAGATGGGATGATGTGGTATATAATTCTTACTGAATAAAAGTTATAGGCCAATTCCACCATCAATATTTATTCTTACTGGATTAATTTGCTCCGTTTTGGCTCGTTTGAAGGAAGTCATAGGAGAACTTTATTTAAAATCAAAAAAGTTTTATCCTTTAAATTTAAAAATCTCTAACTCAAAGCAACATGAACCAAAAGCTTCAAAAGATGTTTGTCTTAGGGAGTAAACATCTAGGGAGAATATCTATAAAACAATGTTTTCAAACTAACCACCGTTTGCAGCAACAATGTGGTGCAGTCTGAGGTAATAAATTCGCAGACGCCCGTGCAATTATTTCAGTTTGAATGTTCTGACAAACAGCAGAGTTGTATTGTTGCAGTTCATATACAGTTTGGGGTCTTTGAAGTACCCCCAAAGAAAAAAACCGAATGGCGTCAAATCTGGCGAATAGGGAGGCCAATCCATGCCACTTTGCGTATGCTTCTTGCTTTGAAAACATTGTTTTATAGTTTTTCCCAGTCAGCAGCGCTATCTGTTGACGAACTTTGTAACTAATTTTGAAAATCGGTGAGAATAAATTCCCTGGTTACCTAAGCAGAATGCAGCAAACCGTACATTTTTATCACCATCCGTTTATCTTTAATTGATTTTTCAAATCGTCGGTCATTTTTGGGACACCCGGTATATACACACACACACACACACTATCTACGCATAAGTATTTGGACACCCATGCAAATGACGACCTCTGCGGTCCTGATATACGCCACGCCCTCCGCCGATAAATATCGTGTAGGAAACGACATTGGCCATTAATCACATGCAAGATGCCACGAAGTGCAGTTATCTGATTTCGAGAAAAGTATAATCGTCGGGTATCACAGAAATGGCCGATCCTCAAGGGACATATCTAGCGAGCTGAATTACCCCCAATCGACAGTGGTCTATGTGATTCAGAAGTGGAAGGTGAGCGGTGATTGTCGGAATATGCCCTGAGTCGGCAGACCCACGGAGCTGGGAGACAGAGACCGAGAGGAGCTGTCCAGAGAAATTCGGAAGAACCGCCCTGTGGCATTTCCCCTCCTCATGGCCCAGGAAATTTATTAACCTCGGCTTGAAGCCCATCGGCGGACTGCGAAGATGCAATAGTTTTCCCCTGCCGAGGGGTGGCTTACAAAAGGGTCAGCTTTTCGACTCGCAGGCGAAGAGCGACTTGCAATAGCGAGGCGCCCCGATGTCTAGAGCGCAGACACTATAACACAAAAGACTAACAAAGGCAGACCATCCTCCTGATGAGACGCCGTAATGACCCAACGTGCGATGACGATGTTTTGCACACGGGCCAGGGCCAAGGACCTATGAGGAGCCCAAGATCAAAGAGCGGGGTTGTTACAGATCCCGCCAGGGAAAAAGTTTTAAAAGCGGATGCAGGAGATTTTTAGAGGAGCCGAGAGGAGAGGAGAGTCGGAGACTGTCTTTGCTGTTGGATCTGATCTAGATCCTAGGCCGATCCCGATCCTGTGTCGGAAGGGTGAAGACCTATATCTCGCTGAGAATGGTCGTTTAGAGATCAAAGCTTTATCTTCCCTATTTTCGAAGCAGCTAGCTTCTTTGGTGAGAGTGTGGGACGAGCCGTCCACTACTCTGTGATAATTAGATCAAATTGCGTTTGGAGTTCGAGTTCGCCTCATTCCAGCCGGTTCCGACGAGTGGAATCTGTTCCTAGCAACTGAGACTTCTCCGATTAAGCTTTAAGCCTGAAGGCCCGATCGACGATCCGTAGCGACAGAGCATCCAGCCAGCTGAACGGACAATCTTTAACGTGCGTCGCAGACTTCAACGGACATTACTAGTGTAAATTGATGTTCCAGAACACGACCTAATAGTGAAGTATTTTAATCCAGAATCCCTAATAAATTGATATCAGTGTAACAAGTTCTTATTAGTAAGCTGTTTTAGCACTATACATAACCGGTGCGACGCTACCTAGCGTGTCGGCTTTGATACCAAGCACGGAATATGTTACAGCACCCAACCGAGGGCCCACATACTCCAGGATTTTCAACAGGCATCCGGCAGTGTTGTTTCGATGAATACCATCCGTAAGGAAGCATATCTGCTTGGTTTTCATGGTCGTGCTGCCACCCATAAGCTTTTGATCACAAAGTCCAACTGTGCTGCTCGGTTAATGTGGTGCAAAGCACGTCGAAAGTGGACCGTAGATCACTGGAAATGGGTTCTTTGGAGTGATGAATCAAGGTTCACCCTCTATCGTTCGGTCGCCAGGGCCTGGATCTGGCATTTGCCTGAAAAACGCCTCCTGCCAGAATGCATTGTGTCCACAGTAAAGTTCGGCGGAGGTGGAATTATGGTCTGGGGGTATTTCTCCTGGCATGGAGTGGGACCCTTGGTCCCAATTCAAGGTAACCTCAATGCCGACGCCTACTGTACTATTTTGGATGACCAAGTTGGAACCAAGATGGACCAAGCTGGTTGTGTGCTCCCTACGTTGTGGCAGTTTTACTGGTTGGACCCATGTTACTTCCAGGACGACAACGCCTGCTGTCCTGCTGCGAGGTCCACCATGGATAGGTGTGATGACAAAGGGGTTAACCGAATGGACTGGCCAGTCACAGCCCAGACTTGAACCCAATCGAGAACCTCTGGGACGAGATGGATCGCCGAATTAAGGGGTGCAACAACCGTCCAAAATCGATGAAGGAACTTACATGTCTTCTCCAAGCCGAATAGAAGGAAATACCACTAGCCGTCATACAAGAACTTGTGGAAAGCATGCTCCGGAGGGTTGAGGCTGTAATTGCCTCTACCAACTATTGAATATGAATAAATTTTGTTATTCTTTTCTATCACAAGTGTCCAAATACTTATTGGTAGATTATATATATATATATATATATATATATATATATATATATATATATATATATACAGTCGAACCTCCATATATCGAAATTTTCTATATATCGAACTCTTAGCAAATCTCCATGTTCATTACATAGAAAAATTGTTTCTATATATCGAAAAAATCTCTATATATCGAAATTTTTTTTCAAGACAAATTGGGAGATTTTATTCCACTTTAGAATAAAATCTCACAATTTTTGGCGTTTGAAACAATATGTCGTGGACTTCAATTCGCGGAAAATGTCCCTGATTAAGTTTTTAGTGGACTGAATAAATGCGAACATTTCTAAGAACTTTCCGCGAAACTGGCTATTCAGCAAGATATTCGTAGTTTTTTTTAAAAGAATGAAACTGTGATCATTGTAACCACTGTCTGGATTATTGTTTTTTAAAAGGTATGTAGCACTCAATAAATCTTTCATATTAATTCATTTTTTAGTTATTAATTTTCATTTAATGGGATTCGCATATAAATTAGAAATGGATTTTCGTATACGAAAATTAGCTTTACTTTTTTTAAGGAGAATTATGATAAAACTAAGCTCAATTCTATATATCAAAATTTCTATATATCGAATTTTTTTCCGGCAATTTGCTACTTCGATATATGGAGGTTCGACTGTATATATATAAATAAACTAGAAGTTAAAAACACTACTATTGAAGCATTCTCTCTGTCTGTCTTAATTAATGTATGTATCCATTTATATTTATATATTTGTGTCTATATTAAGGTATATATATCATTGTACATAATGTATATATGTATAGATAGATATAGGTATAGATATATAGACGTATATATTCATATATCATTTTTGTGTGTACATAGACTTCAAATCACAGACAAGTATAGAACTTTATGCACAAGGTAAGAAGGTTGAGAATGAGATGGAACGATTTATTCGCAACACTTTAATCTAAAAACGATTCAACAAATGGTTTCTTCGGAATCAACTACAGAATCAGTGGGTATCAATACGTATAGAGATTAGGTATGCATGTATATATATATCACACTTTCTCCTTCCAGGCGTTCTCTTCCTGCTCAGTACCCGTGAAGTCATCCTGAAGTCTCCTTGGACAGAGTTCTTCCAACGCGAATTGTGCATTCAAACGACACAGCGGGCTGGAAATGTCCCTCTCTTCAAGTGCAGAGTAATCCTTCCACAGATAACCTCCGACTGGAATCGTTGTCGCCTCAGGCAAACGAGGAAGAATTAGAATGACAAGGGGCGCATCTTTTGTTATAGCCCCACCCGAACAAGAAAAATATCCCTCTCTAAAATCACGCCCCTTTTGCGAAGACGAACAGTAAAATTAGAAGGAAGGAAAAAACATTCGCCTCAAGAACGCGCCGAGAGTGGCAACCATTTCCATCGATGCACAAAAACACGGTGAACTGTTTATGTTCATGCTGTCCTCCCTCTTTCTTTAATAAAAAGTAACAAAGAGGTATTTCTCTACATAAACTCTATCCTATTTCATGGCAAGCCAAAAGGTCGGGCATCCATGCTCGTAACATGCAGGAGATGGGTTCATTTTAGAGGGAAAGTCGCAAAAGGAAAGAACAGCCCGTTTCGAACGGAGTCGATAATTCGGTGGGAGTCAATTACAATAATGCAAACGAACCACAAAGGTGGAACCATTCGCGCAGTTTATTGGGGGGGAGGAAAAAAAAAGCAAAATTGGTGGGTTCCGAACACGTGTCAGTTTCCGACGCAACCCTAACCACTTTTCGTGCGTTTCACTTGAGAATGTCGCCGGCAGCACAGGAGTTGGTTGCATCGGGAGCGGACGAGTCAGGCTGCCTGGAACATGTCGCACAGCAACCTCTCTATGGGCACCGATCCGATGGTCTTTCGGAAGAAGACCTCCTCGATGGCCGCGGGGCTGACCTTGCGCACCTGGGACAGCGCGAGCAGCAGACGGCCGAAGCGCACCTTGGAGGGGGGCTGCCGAGTCAGCACGTACTCGTGAAGCATCAGCTGCGTCTGGTCCTGGAACAGCTCCACCTGCAGCGGATCCCTCAGCCCGTTCGCCTCTGAAAGAACATTCAGGGAAACGTGTCATTAAAATAACTAGATTTTACACAAATTCAATAACTTATTCAGTTTTACCCTATTGTATAGAATGATATGAAATGCATTAATCGATCTGAGGGGTCCTCCAAAGAAGCAACATGTTTCAAGTGTACGAACCAGTTATTTAAGGTTTTCATTGCTAGGCGTTACGCAGTCATAATAAGTTCAGATTACGTTGATATATTTATAATATCGATAAAAATCAATAAGAATGAATTATCCTTTCCTCTTAAGAACTTGTACGAGGGTCATTGGAAAATTAAACTTACCAACTCTTAGGAGTGTTCAAAGCAGTTCCCTCAAAGATCAAGGCACTTTTGTAGGCGAATTTTGCAAAGATTAAATGCCTCAAGCCATCCATTTCTTGGAATAGATGAACAATATTCTTTATAGCCTCAACAATCTCATCTTCAGAGTGAGAACGACTCCAACGTCAATTTCTATTTATTTTTTTACATAAAACTATAGCCAAAAGTCCCCCATAGCAAGATCAGGAGATTAGGCTGGATGTTCTATCACTTTGATGTTTTTTGTTCAAGAAATCCTTGCTGTATGATCATGGTGAAGCATTCCCCTCTTAAAGAATTTCTGGAAGACATTTAGTGGTGTACCAGTTAACTGTAAACTGTCTTCTATCCCCCCTAGCTTTATGGCCTTGACCCAGGGCCGCCCAGAGACTTTACGGGGTCTAGGGCAAACTTCTGTTGGGGGCCCCAAGAAAAATAAAGAAGGGAAAGAGACGACCCCTCTTTCCATTTTGGGGCCCCTCCGGCAGTTGGGGGCCTGGGGCAAAGTGCCCCAGTCCCCCCCCCCTCTCTGGGTGGCCCTGCCTTGACCAGCCCTGAGCTTCTGAAGGACACGGCATACATTACTTTTTTTCATTGATCGTTGTCCTTTTTACTACTATTGGTTTGGGATCATCTTCAAAAACCCGTACTTTACTTTCTTGACGTGTTGGTACGTCAAAAAAGGTATGTACGTCTCATCACCAGTTATGATTTTAGAAATAATGCGGTGCCCACCATCGTTAAGTTATTTTAGGGCTTCTTTACTGATTCTGACACGCTCCGCATCGAGGTGTTCTGTTAAACTATGGAGACCCCGACGACAAACTCAATTTTTCATATGCAGTTCTTCGTGAATAATTTTATGTATAGCTGCGGATCCAATGATAAGTTTCGTCTGTATCATTTGATAGATACAGTTGATTATCATCGATTAACATTTCCTGGGACTGATGGAGCTGACAAAGGCATGTTCTTCATCCAAGAGAGAATTTCGACCTCTTTTAAATTCTGCAAACCATCTGAATAGAGTGGCAAGACATGGAGCTTCATTTCCATGTTCTAGTTGCAGACGTTGAAGGAATTCTTCTTGATTTACCCCACTTTAAAATCATAGCTCTATAATGCTCTCGCATCCACTCCATTTTCTCTTCTTTCAAAATGTATTCTACGATAGCTAAATTGCAATTGGTGCCACGAATTATCGCCCGCGGACATAAAAGAGTTCAAATTTAAATATCCAACCATTGATTTTTTGTTTCCGTGTTTATCGTCTACCCCTGTCTCAAAAATTTCAGTGTTACCCTCGTACCTAGCTTTTAAATGTCATTCAAAGCCAATTTCTCGTCTTTAAAAACTACATAAATGGAATTCGATATTTTACATTGAATATTTGATTTTATTGACAAAAGGTTTGATTACAGTTTCGAAATTTGAAGAACTGTTTCCCAAAAATAAAAATTTCGAGATAGTGTCACGCTTGAAAGGTGAAAGGAAGTCTTTTGACGGTTATTTTAGACGAGGTAATGTCTCCAACATAACGAAGAAAGGTCGTACCAGGTCTGAAGAGAGCGAGTGCCTTGAGACAGGAGAATTCGGTGGGATCGACGTGCTGGGAAACGAGCTGAGACACGACGCTCTTCATCTGGTGCAGCTGGCAGGCGAGTAGGGGACGCCTCTCGGGACTGGTCACGCTCGCAAACGACAGGAAGCCTGAGGGAGAGACACGGCATCCGGTTTATTTGTGCTGGTCGAACCACTGTAAGGCGTCTTATGCTTACTCCACACCAACGGCGACAGCAACGAAAGACAGACACATTTTGCCACCTGTCTCTGTGGCTGTGCCTTCACACCACTAGGAGACGGGGAGAAGAGGCAATTTATTTGCGCATGCGCATAATCTTTTCTTTCTATTCTGATTGGCTGTCGAGCATGGCGGCAGAAACAAAAGTTGAACTTTTTCCAACTTCAAACCGCAAGAGACCAGAGACGGAGACGAACCGGGGAAGTGAAAATTTGTTTGTAATACGCATGCGCAACAACGAAGATACATGATTTTCGTCTCCGTCGCCGTTGGTGTGGAGTAAGCATCAGTGCGGATGTTTGAGACATGACTCACCTTCGTGCATGGGCAGTCCCCACTGTGCCGCGCTGAGCACAAAGACGTCGCTCCAGGACTCCTCGAGGAGGATGGCCTGGTCGCGGAACCCCAGGCGCAGGAAGGAGGGTACGCCCCGCATCCACCGGACGGACAGGAAGAGCAGGCGGGCCGCAGACTCCTGGGCGGCGTCCAGAGGAGGTAGGAAAGGCTCCAGGGGGTAGAGGGGCGGCAGCTGCAGAAGACCCGTCGAGGGGCTGGCGGCAGACTCGTCGCTCGACTCGTCCTTAGGGGCCTCGCTTTCGGTCGTCGATTTCAGATCTACACGGAGAGAATCAGTTGACTATTCACGAAACCGAAGATAGAGTCCCTTTACGAGGGCCTCATACAAACATGTTTGAAATTGCTTCGACCGAGGCCCTATCACAGGGAGTTTGTCTTTTAAACGAGACTTATTGTAATTGGAACATTTGTGCTCTCACATACATAGTTCGTGCAGGCACTCACCATTGACTGGTCGGATATCTTCCTTGGCTGGCAGGTGGTACTGTGCAGGATGCACTGGCGGAGCGATGAGCCTGGGAGGGTCGGGAGGGGCGCAGTAGGGCGGTCTCGCGAAGCAAGAGGGGTCCGCCGAGCCGCTAACCAACCGGGGCCTCCGCTTCGGCTGCGATCGGGAGGCGCGTTCGTGCTGCACCGCTGCAAAGGAAAATCATTTCAATATTTTACCACTGCTTTCATTCGGGCCATTTCGAGGCTCGTAAGCGTCGTAGTTCATTGAAGCGTGTGTGTGCTTTTCAGTCGCAAAGGGGATTTAAATGCCTGAAAAATTGGAACCTCTAAATGGCTGTCTCAAATTAAGACAAACCGGTCTAAAGCGAGTCACGAAGTTCGTGAAATTGTTTGCGCGGGGACATTCCTCCATCTCAATGACATTCTTATAGCTGATTCCGTTCACCGTCCATCGGCTAAGCTAGTCCATTGCGAAGCGAATGAAATAGAGAGAAATAAATATCTCAACTCAGATAGGTCCTAAATTATGAACTTGGTGAATAGGAAATATGCATATAAATCTCCCCTCACGAATTAAGGCGTCCCAAAGCAACCATGGTCGAAGTCTGAAAAAGGAATAGTCATCACAGTTAACTTGAAAGAGGGGACATCTCGATTTCAGGGTAAACACAATTTCGAACCTTAACTTATCGGATTTTTAGGAAGTCTTAATGTCATTTCTGAAGAACCCCATTTTGAATCTACGCACCCACCCTCCTCCTTTCCACACACACACACACACCATCACAAGTAAATAATTACCAAAAATGAATTGGATAGTGACATCTTTCTAATTTCCTTTTTCAAATTCAAGTGTCGATCATTTTGAATCGAGCCTTTTAGGGCAGGGGTATCAAACTCAAAGGCTAACTTGGGCCAAACAAACAATATTTAACTATAGGTGGACCGCAAAAAAAATCAATATTAATAGAAACGTAGGTTTATTTACCTAATTACAGTATATTCAACATAAATATACGCATTTTGTTTAATAATAGCAAAGAAAGTATAATTAAAAAAAAATTAGCGAATTCTTCCTATCTTATTATAATTCTGCGTCGGTTATTTTATTATATATTATTGTGGGCCAATATATTGGCCGGGCCTCAAAAATGTTCGTCGTGGGCCGCAAGTTTGACACCCCTGTTTTAGGATGTTTGTGACAAGAAAGGACCGATCTGTGATTTGACCTGTGGATAGAAAAACCCGAAAGAGGACTCCGGATTGCCTCCGAAGATAGGCCTTCATTACTCAACTCTATCGGCTGATATGAAGTAGAGAATGAACCAAACAACACATGCCCCCCCCCCCCCAAACATAGGTGAAATATTTAAATCCATAGCACTTCTACGAGCCCAGTGATTAAAGATTCGCCAAGTGTTCACATACCGTCCGTCAGCGCGTCAGCGTTGCTCGTATTGAAAAATATTTAACCAATTACAAACCTCCAAACGACTAGCCACGAAATTGTTAATGTCTGTGATTGGTGTAAAATATTCCAATACGTGTAACGCTGACGCTGGCGGATTCTATGTGAACAGGCCCTAACTCTACACCTTATTTAGAAAACTTCCCCATCTGCAATTGAACAGTGTTACCCGACCACAAAAGTTTAAGAGTTCAATAGCTGGTAGGGTGCGCCACGTGTTTTGCTATTTGGGAGGGGTTATTATTCCAGGCCCAAATAATATGCTTTTTATTAACTGGAGAGCCAACAAACAGCAACAGATATGTTTAAGGGAATAACGCTTTGTGAAAGAGTATCTGCATGTGGCTAAAGGGCTAACAGAATTTATAAAATAAGTTATTCATAGGTTGCGTCTGAGAAAAGTCGTTGTTCTTGGTCAATTTTGGAATAAGCGTTAGATGAATCTCGGGGGAAAGCATTTTTTTCTTATATATATATATATATATATATATATATATATATATATATATTTAGACAGATATATAAAGAACATAGGCGTAGCAAGTCCCCCCCCCCCAAAAAAAAAAAAAAAAAAAAAAAAAAAAACTTAACTTGAAATAAATTAAAACGTAAAAAGAAATTCAGTTAAAATCGAAGAATTGTAGAAAGCTTTTAAGAAAGTTGTTTTTTTTCCCGCTTTTTCAAACTGTTAAACTGAAGATTCCGATTATGTCTTTAGCCTAATATAGTTTTTAACAATGATATGATCCATAACAAAAATTCGACGCTATATATTTTTTCACATTTTATTTATATATTTTTTTTTTTTGTATAACTTTTGAATATTACTCAAACATCAATTCTATTGTTATTCAATTAAAAAAAATCATAATAATTCATACTTTTGGGACCGTACGGCAGTCAATGCACTGGGGAGGGTCCTAACTGAATTCAATTCATGCCCCCCCCCCCCCTCCCAAGAAAAAAAAAAGTTAGAAGCAGGCTACGCCTATGATAAAAAAGATAATATCATTGCTCATACAGCGGGACATTGTTCCTCCTTTCCCCCCACTATGTATTCAACTGAAAGGATATCTGTATATTATACTAATTCTAAAAAACTAAAAAATCTGCTATAACGAAATTAGAGCAGCTGTAAATATAAAAAGTATAAGAAAAAGATCAAAAGGCAATGTTCAATTTTTATCATATAGTGCCGCCATCTATTGGTATTTAGTATAACTAAAGTCTATTTTTGAGACTGATCGCTGGTATTTAGGAATGCTTCTAATTTTTTTCCTTTTTATATCTAAGAAAATAATTTTGAGCCAATATGAATAATTGAAAATACAGATTTATTTAGTTAAATTTTTAAAATTATTTTCGGAATAGTATTTTTAAAACTTCCAATAAAAAAGTTTGCTTACCAAACCGTTCCTTAATTATTCGTTCGTAGCTCCAGGCCCTGATTTTCCATTAGGCGCGGTAGGCCCGGGCCTAGGGGTCCCCTAAAATTTTAATTTTGAAAGGAAAAAAAGAAAAAATTCCCAATTCAATTTTCTTTTATTTTATCTTTTTTAATAGCAATTTTTTATTATATCCTTTCATATTTTATTGATTGATTGGTTCATCATATGTACAGTTATCCCTTATATACACTACTAACCCTTATATACACTATAACATATATATGTATAGTTCATCATATATGTTATAGTGTATATAAGGGATTAATAAGCTTTTCTGGTTTCATTGTATTGGTGTTTTAATGATGACGTTAATATTTTGTATTGCTTTTCGTTATTTGATAATGTTTTAGGCTTCTACGCTTCAAATAGCCAATTCTTGGTAAAATGTTCCTTTCACAATGATTCATGATTAATTTTTTTGCATGTCAATTTTGGAAATTTTACGCCCACATCAGTGTTAGGGGGCCCCTATCTCAAGTTGGGCCTATAGTCCAGAATTTTCTAAATCGGGCCCTGCGTAGCTCGGACCCTTTTCGTTACTGGACAACTCAAAAATTTGGAGTTAAAACTGAAGATTTTTTTTCTTTTTTTTAGCTGTTACAACGGAAGAATTTTTAAGAAGCATATAGAAAATCCCGATTTGTTTGGCAAGTTGGTTGGATAAAGTATCAAAGCTGTTGAAAACATCTACATATTTTTTAAAGTGAACAACTTCAAATTTTACTTAATTTTTATGATATACGAAGCATACTATAAAATAAGGAAAAGGTTTACACTCAGTGGTATCATTGCTACGTTAGTCAAACGATATGTTATTAGACTTCCATTAAAGTAAGAAATTCTATAGTCTATTCTTGCTATGTGAATTAAAATTTTCAGTATTGCATGATTTTTTTTTTTTTTTCAGCAGAAAGCATAAATAAATGGAAATTTTGAGCATGATTCTGCTATAGCGATATCAAGAGAGAAAAAGATTTTCACCAACTCCGTAGTCGGCAGGATTCGAACCTGCGCGGGAAGATCCCAATGGATTTCTAGTCCATCGCCTTAACCACTCGGCCACGACTACACAGTATGTAAGAAGTAATCACAAAACATTTAGTTTTCCGTCGATTTGGCATTAACTATGATAGAACTGAAGACTTGTCTCTGCAGTTATTCCTGAATACGCAGCCGAGGGTCCACCTGTTCTCGTTCATTTGTATGGATCTGGGCGCCGAACGGACGGATGGACGGACGGATGTTTCTTAATTGAAGTTTTTTTTATATTGTAATATTCTTCGCTTCGAATGTGCCTCAGATTTGTATCGGTTTAGCTAAGAAATTGCTACTTTATCAATTTTGTTTTCACGACCTCTTTATACCGCTCGTTTCTTTAAATAACATTCGATATTAGAGTCATTCCGTGTCAAATCAACACAGTAATCCGGAATGACCCCCCCCCCCCCCCCCACAGAATTTGATAATTTTTGGCACACTTGTAGGTTTTATGAACATATGAAAAAATTTCAATTCTTAGTGTTCTTACTTTATCGGTTCAAAAGTTATTAAATATTAAAATTTAATTTTTTTGCAAAAAACACCAGATATGTCAGTTTTAAAATGACTGTAAAACAGTAACCATTTGAGGATTAGACCTGAACTTAGGCTCATTTTAAAGCTCTTTCCCAGGGCTTTCCCATGATATGCAACATGATAGCGTTTATAAAAAAAATAATTTTTTAAAATTAATTTGAAATTTTAAAATTTGAATTTCTCTAAAAGTGACGATTTAAAATTTTGAAAAAAATCTCAAAATAAGTTTATATCATCATCTATCAGCATCCAAAATCTTATTTTGGGATCCTGAGATGTAGGAGGTATAATGCATGCATGGTTAGAGGAAAAATGCCAAATCTACCATATTATAGATTTATATACAAATAAGTATAATTATAATATATAATTATACAATCATATGTAATTACATAGTAATATGTGATTAAAAATATATAAATATAATAATTACATTTATAATCATGTATAATTTTGTTATTTAATTCTTAATTTCATTTCCTTTACACTACCAAAAAGTGAAAAAAAATATCAAACAGATTTTAAAAAATCTTTCCCTAGATTATAAGATACAATTTATAACAATCTGAGAATGGAGGAAGCTGGTTAAGTTCAAAATTGCTCGCAACATGTATGCCTGATCATGTTTCATCGTGTTGCAACATGCTTCTACTCATTTGCAGTCAGTCTGGCATCAAAGCTGTTGGTAAAGGCTGATTTAAGTGCAGATTTCTCCCTCTTTATTTTCACCCAAGTTATTATTTAACCCTTCAGCGGGCGCGCTTGTGTATAAAGTGCTACATTTTCATAATTTTTAATGGTTTGTTTTTACATGAAAGGTTTGGATATTCTAAGCAGTTTCTATTTATAGCTACACCCTTTCTAATGCAAGTCTGATTTTCTGAACTTTGTATTCCTTTCCATTCATTTTTAATCGTGATTCCAATAGAGGATACTTCTATTTGTTGCACTCTGTGCACAGCGCACCCGGTCATGTAAGAAAACAATTCTTATTTTATTTTTGGTTATTTCTCTAAATTAATTCTAAGCATTTACAAAGTTGCTTTTCTATGATTATAAATTTAAAAAGGCTAATCAAATAAATGTCCTGATGAAGTTTTAAATGCTAAATAATTATTAATAATTTTGTTCCCAATGTTGAAAGTAATTTTACTTTTCGTAGCATAGGAACACTATGTTCCTGTGCTACGAAAAAAATAAGGGGGAACTTTTGTCGACAATGCATGATGATGCAACAGTGGATGACGATTCTGGTAAACTATCGACATTATTCCAATATGTTTGGGGCTTATTTATCATTGATAGTGCGAAAGAAAGCCTAAGCTTTCTGTTTTTCTCACTCACAAAAAATTTTCAACGGGCAGAACGCCCACGTAATCCAAGTGCTCTGAGAACTCGTCGAACAGTTTCATGTGAAATTGAAGTAGAAAATGTTTCATTAAATTCTGCAGAAACTTTTACAGCATTCAAAAGTGGATTTTCCACAAATTTTCTAATTATAAATCTCTGATCACGTTTTGTTAACTTTGCCGGACGACCTTTTCTTACCTTGCTTTAGATCCGATTTTCTTCTTTAAAGCGTTTTATCACATACTGCACAATAGAGTGCGGTAAATTAAGTAATTTAGCAATATTCCGAACTGATTTACCACTACTGTGATGAAAAACAATCAATTTCCGAATCTGTTTGTTGTTTCTTTACAACTACGAGTCATTTTTAAATAATAAATAGAATATTACGGAGTAGGCAAGCAAAAATGAAAGCCAAACGATATTTTAAATGCCACCCCAATTCAAAAATAATAAATAAGGCGCCAGTCGATAATTTTAATTATGAATTTATCCGAAAATATTTCAGTGTACGATGACTTTTGTGAGATAAAGTTTTTGTTACTTTTTGATTACTGGTTTCTTAAAAATAAAGTTTTACTATGTTTTTAAAATATTTCATGTAGTTTTGTAAAGAATAGATTATAGATCTTATTATTAAATACCCATTTTGAAATATTCATTGTAATTAATTGATAGACCCCTATTTCATTGAAAATCGTAAGTGTACAAACACTTTTGGGAGCCACTGTCTCTCTCTCTCTCTCTCTCTCTATATATATATATATATATATATATATATATATATATTATTTTAAAATTTTTCACTCTGCAGTAAACCCCCTCAAAGTGAGTAGCTGTGTGTCAGCTTCAAAAACACTTTTAAAGTTAATGAATTTGTAAAAAATCAGTATTAGGATAGCAGGGGGTCTACCCAAAACAGAAAAAATCGGCACGGGGGTCTACGGGACAAACAAGTTTGGGGACCTCTGCTCTAAAAGGACATCGATTTTCCACTTGAATTATGTTTCTATCTTAACTAAAAGCCGAGTATAGGAGCAACAACAGTTGGGAAAGCAACAGGATATAGCTTTACCTCAAAACGAATTTTTTCATCATTTCTCATTAAGCAAAACATCCTACAGTAAAAAGTGGTGCATGAAATGCCTTAAAATTCTGAAGAGTTGCTCTTCAAATGTCTACGCTCGTTATTGTAGATTCATTAGTTTTTGTTTACATTGGTATGAATCGCAAATTAAAATAAATTTCAAGCCATTTTTCTGTACATCAGTACTTAAACTGCTACAACTTCTGAGTTAAACAGAATATTCTCTCGATAATACACTATTCCCCAGAGAAAGTTATCTTGATTCTCCAATTTTTATAATGATAATATATTTGTTTCTTTTTGAGTTACCATGTTTTGCAGAAATGTCAAATTGGCAACCACTTTTCTCCCACAAGTTTTAACCGACTTCTCATTATAAAAAATAGATAAAAAGACAAAATTTAAAAAATCACCTCCCAAGGTGTACGGAAGCGTTGTGACAGACAGGAAACACTCTGCGCTTTCGACTCATGGACATCCGAAAGAACCATAAAAACAAGAACTGGATTGACGTAGATAAAAAATAAATAGGAACTTTTTTATTATTATGTGTTGTGCCCCTTGACCGACAGTTTATTATTAGTAGTAGTAGTAAATGGGGATGATGAAGTTGCCAATCCTACCGTATAAAATCTAAAAAAATACTATGACGGTCTTATAGCCAATGGATCATGGAGTCACGCTTAAATGTTTCTAATGTTACAGCTGATCGAAAAAAAATAAGAAATGGTAAAATTTGGTACTTACAGACGCCATTTGACTTGTTGAAATGCCTTGAATAAGTAACTAATTAGTAATTTCTGTATTATGCAGGTCCGGAAAATTGTCGCGGTTTATCTGAAGCATAATCTGTCACGAGTCCCATGGAAGGGGAAACACTTGCAGCCGGTGATTTTTGGAACGAAAGTTAATCCGTTCTCCGTTCCATTAGTGGGTGTCCCTTTTATCGAACGATTAAAGGTCCGCGGAGGGTGTTAAGTGCAAAACCCAATTCGCCGCTTCCAATCCGCGCGGAAACCGAGCATATGGCCTCTGGGATTTATTTGTCACCTGACACTCCTCTCTTTGGCTTCTTGCCTTCGGGGTTGCAGACGCGTCACTCAAATGCCACGGGGGACAAAGAAACCGACTTCATAAAAGGTCTTTCCCCATGTGAAAAGTGGAATGTTTGTTCACAAATTCAGCAAGAACAAATGGCTATTTAGGGGGAGGAAAACCCAATTACCTTCAGAAATGAGAATAGGGCTTTTTCATTTCTTGAAGGAGGGTTTTTCTGCTCATTGGTAATGTTAAAAGGTAAGCCATATGTGTGTGTATGGAATGGAAACTTCTAGCATTGACAGAACCTCGATCCTGGGCAGAGCCTGACTAAGGCAGGGGCATACGGGGCAGTTGCCCCGGGCCCCCACTTCAGAGGGCCCCCAAATCAAATAGAAAGTTTATTTTACGTTTCCTTCTTTAATGAACTTTTTTAAAACAAAATATCAGTAGTGTAAAATCCGTCAGTTTTATGTTAGCTTCTCCGTTAATCTATCGTATGAACACAAAATATCTATATTTTGTAAATCCATGGCTTTCTAGGGCGAAATTTAGCTGAATTCCGCCCTAATGTCAGGAAGGATATGAATTTTTCGCAGCTAGATGACAAAGTTAACAATCAGAAAACTGCATTTCGGAAACTTGTGAAAAGTTCACAAACTGCAGCGATATGATTGTTAACTAGGTCATCTTAATCGCAACTGCGAAAAATTCAGTTGCATCGTGTTCAGTGGATTCTGTTGGATCTGAGAAATCCCATTAATCAATTATAAGTTGTATTCTCTCAAATTCTCACAAATGTCAAATATTCTTTTGATTAATTAATTTCATAATACCTTTGGGGGGGAATTCATAGCTATTTTAGGTTCTAGTCAGTTTTTTTGTTATATATCTATAATGAGGTGAAAAATTTAAATACATCCATAAAGTTCGGTTCTTCATTACTGAAGTAGTGAAGCAGAGGGGGGCCCCCCAAAGATGTTTTTGCCCCGGGCCCCAATTAGGCTAAGTCGGGCCCTGATCCTGGGTCGAGGTAACTCAGAATAAGACCCGCTTTGACACCATTTGTTGGAATGGAAATCCTTCTCAAGACAACGGTTCCGCTCTCAGAGGAGGAGACCACAAACACAATCTCAACGGTAAAGGAGCAACACTTGCGACGGAAAAAATAATAATGGAAATAAAAAGAATAGACATTCATATATTAAAATTATAACTTTTTTAATCGCTGTTTCATTCATGATATTAGAAAGTTCCAATTTTTAACGATGGTCTCCACCCTTAATACAGCGAGCGCGTTTTCATCGTGCTGCCCACAGTGTTGAAAGGAGGTCATTTTGAATTAACTTTAACGTTCTGCCCTCGTGGCAAAGATAAAGAAAATTCTTATTACATTCAATGCATTCGGAAAATTTTCACTGTAACTGTTACTTAATAAATACATTGCACTATTATTGCACTGCGCTCAATTATGTCTCTTTCGGTCAAACCAATCCTTTTAATGAAATGATTTCTCGAATGAAATTTTCGTCTACATATTTGTTACAAAATGCTACAAAATCCAGAGCTCGTTTTCCTGGTTCATTGTTTTCCGAAGAGTCAGCTCTAAACGAGCATCATTTCAAATATTCCTGTTTTCTCTCTCTTGACAGTCTTCGCATACCAGAGACGCCACAACCATAGTCCGTGGTGTCTCTGTAGTATTGCCAGATCTGCGGTTAAAGCGTCAAGTTCAGGTCGAACTCATAAAAGAATTTTAAAATTAATTTTAAAAATTGGTCTTTCTCGGTTTTTTCTGGGGCATCCGTCGGTGCCACTGAGGCCGGGCTGTGCTCTATCTAGAGCACAATAAATTCTCCTAAATTTTGTTTGATTTACAATTTACAGAAGTTTAATCTAAACAGTCTCTCTCCGTGAACTTGTATTAGATATTTTCGACGAGTTTTTAGAGGCATTCCGAATTGATATCCCCCATAGTTCGTTAGTGTGCGAACCAAGAATATATATCTTTGTTAAAAGTTCCACAACTATACTACAAATGGTTCCACAGGTGCTCGATGGCTTCACAAATGGCCTGCAGCCTTATCTGACTGAATTATATCGTATCGAGAGTGTTAAATAACGGACATAAATGGCAAAGATGTAATGATACAATGTAGCTTGCGTTCAGGGGGTTGTATTCGGGTGTAACATCTTCCATGAAAACACAACCAGCAGATTGTCATCACAGAGGGCGAGAACAGGGGGAGAGATCTCTTAACGTTCATATTCGTTTAACAGGAACACAATTAGGAATAAGAATGGCAACTAGTCTCAATGAAACTCAACTCTACGATACAAATCAGGGAAACAACAGAAGTTTCCAGAGGAACGTCGGATGGCAGGTGACCCTACGGAGTTCTGGAAAATTCTGTTGGTTCCCTTTTATCAAAGAGATCCTCGCATTCGGGTATTGTCTGCAGTGGCAATCTCACCTCATTCGCCGCGGCCAAACGGAGTCAAAACTGGTTGCCTCTCTTATTTAGGATTTTAATAAGATGTGTGTTCCTGCTATGCTCAAGTTTCATTCTTCCATTCGTCCTTTCCCAAAAGCATCCAATCAAGTATAGTCAGGTAGTTCAAAGCGTACAGGGGTGAACTTGCAATTAAGCTGTGAAAGGTGTGGTACCCGTAAAGATCGCGAGTTCTTAGGACACGATCACTGGCCTCCTAAACTGTCCTCTGCAGTCGATTGCTCAAGGTCCGTTGACCTAAATCGTTTTCGAAGAGATGTCGGCCGTGAGATTAACTTGGTAAAAGACAATTTGGGGGCACTGAACACCCGACTGCAGAGGACAATTTAGGAAGCAAGTGATCGTCTCCCAAGGGCTCGCCCCCTTTCACACCATTCGTGGTACTCACCAGTTACTCTATGCGAGGAAACCCAAACATGTTGGCTGTTGCTAAAACGGTGGACCCGGTTCCATATATAACCTTGCTCTGAAGTCACACTCGGGGAACTGACAAAATGGTCATTCGGACGTGTCATTTTATACAGATTATAATTTTCGAAAAGTGTCTGAAAATGTCGCCAGTGGATTCCAGAAATGGCCCGAAGAGGCAACCACGCGGCGAGGAGTCGAGGGTGTCTGTCGCCAAAGATTGACTGCCAAGAGGGCGTGACAGGGTAGCATCGATTCGACTGACCAATGAACAGGTGTGGTTTTCTCCCATAGGGGACGAGCAGGGTGTCCTGGTTTTCGTGGCCTTTCGACGGAAGAGCAAACGACCGCAAACCCCAGGGGGGAAAGAGGGGGTTTCACAGCCCAAAGGAAGTCTACAGACGCCAACTTTGGCGGGACTTGTCCGAGAATCTGCTCTCTTTCAATTATACGAAATAATGAAGATAGAACTTAAATACTTATACTGTTTTATTGGGCTGTGACGAGCTGAGTGTTGTGGCTTTAAAGAGATCCCCCCCCTCCAAAAAAAAAAAAGAAAGAGTTTAAGAATTTACAACTTTAATCAAAATCTTGAGCAGCTTTCTCTAATTCAAATAACCCAGCAAGCAAGCGTTCTATTTCTAAATTTTTTCTTTAACGGATAACTTATCTTCAGTCAGACGAATGTGGTGGATTCGAAGAAATTTTAGCTCCCCCCCCCCCCACCCTTCGTTTTCAATTGAACTAAACTTCTTTTTAAATAAAAGCTAGCATCTGAATTTTAAAATTTTCCAACGTGTACTTTGTTTCATCTGCATAATTCCTCTTCGATAATTTTCCAATTGTTTATTACCCTTATTAGACAATTATTGGGCAGCCTCCACCATTTCTCTAAAAATGGAGAGCACGATTTGCATCTTTTGCTAGTTACGGCCCTAAAGCTGCATGCGGGGCTGAGTCCTAGTTTTATTAGCCCGCAGTACGTCCCATCTCAACTGTTGCAAAGACGAAGGGCAAAACTTTCGCATAGATTTGTAAAATGAACGCTTTTATTTTTTTTACTACAAAGGGCTAAAATCGTTTCTTGCTTGTTATGGGAGCAACGCAAATGTAAACCAACATAACCCCTCGGTGAGAGTGAGCCCTTCTCCCACCCTTACAAACCCCACCTTGATAGACGCGGACTGAGCCCGAAACATCATCCTTCATTAGATGTTCTCAATGCGTTAGAATCGCACGCTTCTGGTTTCGTGCAATTGCCCTGTGATGTCATTTCCGTCATTCATCTGTGAGATCAGTGGAACGTGCTGTTGACGTTCGATCAAAGGCTTCGTCGTAAAATAAGTAAGGTTTAATTTTAATGATAATTATATATACACACAAATGTTTTAAATCAAATAAATTGTATCTCAACGACTGCCAGACAAGGACTTTGAAAAGCAAATTGCCGATTGATTATCGTGATATTTTTTAGATACACATTCATTTCCATTGTACTCGATAGACTCCCGCGAAAGGAATATTTACGAATAATCAAAGCACTTATTTCTCTAAAGGGGACTCACGACTCTTAAGTCGAGGAAAAAAGATATATTTTCATACTTTTTGACACTTTGTAACTATTTCAATTTACTCCCAATTTTTCCAAATTTTTCCAATTTCTCCAATCTATTTTATGTATATGATAAATTGATATATTTATTTTAATAAACAAATTTTCCACTCTCAAAATAATTTTAAATAATTTTTTTTTTAAATGCTTTAGATATATCTTAGCATTTTTATTTATTTTAAGCATTTTTATTATATACTGGCTTGCGCGCAGAACTATGAAATTAATTTTACTCTTAAATGTATAATTCCTGTTTTATATTTAAAATAAATAATTCAAAATACAATTGAACATAAAACATTCAACATTAAAATATTTTTTCAATTTTTTAAAACTGCTCAAAATATACTTAAAATTTCCTTAAATTTTTGCATTAATTTACCCCTGAAAAAATAACAAAATGTGCAGTGATTGCAATAATTCTAGTTCAGACGCAATAAAATAACATGATTATGCAGTGATAAAAATTTCATGGATTTATGTTTCATAGTTTTTGAGATATCAGTTGCGGAATGATGCAAAATTACATTTTGAGAAAAATGAGTTTAAATTTTTTCTTATCATAAATTTGATCAGTAATTAAAGATTTAGAATATCAATATCTCCGGAACTAAGGGGAATATTTTCATGCGGTTTGCTTTATTTTGTTCAGAAATGATCAGGCTTTAACATATATTATTTTCAAAAAATCGAATGTTTTAAAGATTTAAGGGTAGTGAGTTCCCTAAATGTGCCGGAAGGAACTTTCTCAAATCGGTCACCGTTCCGAAGTTGTTGAGTTTTGCAGGATCGGTTCGACTTTCAATTTCCGCAGCACAACAATTGTGAAACCTGAAGGACCGGGGTGCTGTGGTCTGGCGTTTATGACTCTTTCGAATGAGGACATCGATTTTCGAATGGATACTCACCCTCCCTGCGCATTCCGACGGCGAGGCACTTCCTGAGCCTGCACGCCTGGCACTGGTTCCTGCGCGCCACGTCGACGGGGCAGCGCCCTTGCTCCTTGCAGGCGTACTCGAGGTCGCGGCGGACGCTGCGCTTGAAGAAGCCCCGGCAGCCGTCGCACGAGGGCACCCCGTAGTGCCGCCCCGAGGCGCGGTCGCCGCACACACGGCAGCACACCTCCGCCTTGTCCGGAGCCATGGCCTGCAAAAGAGAGACAGTAACATTCAGCCGACAGATCGGAGGCGTCCGTTTCCAAACCGAAAACTTGAACAAGCAGAGTCAAACCAACAACTTCGGATATTTTACTGGTTGGCCTTATCGATGATACTTGGATTTACCGTCGCATCGTTTTTTGGGGTCACACCCATTGAGTTTTCAAGCCTGGCAGTTATTTCAAACAGGGGCGGCTCCAGCCCAGAGTGTTTTTTTTTTTTTTTTGGGGGGGGGGGGGGCAACGTCAGAAGGGCAACTTTTTTTTGGGGGGGGGGCTATATATATATATATATATATATATATAAGAAATAAACATCGTCTCATTTTAAAATTTAAACTCATTTAGTATTAGGCCTACGATTATATAATTTTAGGCTATGAAAAGAAATACGCCGGGCTTTTTGGGGAGGGGCAATTGCCCCTATTGATATTTTGGGAGGGGCAATTGAAAGGGGCAAAGGAAATTTTAATGATTTTGCAACTGTCCTTTGACTAGGGGGATTTTCTTTTAACATTAAACAACGTACCTTTGCAATAGTCGAAGATGTCCGTTTTTTCCTTGGATACTTGTTTGGAATTTTTGTCCCACTTGAGGCTCCAATTTGACGGTTTTTTTTCCTTTCTTGTTGACGATATTACCTATCGACGCTTTAGATATCACAAAACCATGACTCTTACATTGTTTTTGGATAACAGAGTATGAATATTTCTCTTCGGAAAGAGCATAAATGTAGCCTTCGAACCACTGCTTTGTTAAAAACGCCATTTTGAATAAAAACAAAACTTTCAAGCCGCAGACGATAATTTTGACTTTTAAAAACATAGTACAATTGCAATTATTTCTTTTGCAGCAAACGATTTTTTATTACCGCTTACCAAAATCGTCTAAAAAATGTGCGAACAGCCTCTGTAGTCAAGAATTTTCTAAATCGGGCCCTGGGCGGCTCACCCCACCAGATTTCGAGTCTCTGATTTGATGAACCCAATTTCGAGTGTCTGAATCGAATACTCCGAACGGGCAGCTGGATGAAAGAACTCCATACATAACGGATTACGAACAGACTTTCGAATTTCTAAAGTGTTCGACTCCGGAGTCTTTTTAGAAGTTTCGAATTTCTAAAGTAAATAAATACTATGCACTGGATGAATGCCGAAATGAATATTTCCAATAAGCAATTAAGGTCATCCCAGGTCGAATCCCATTCTAGCCCCCCAGGGTGCGACATCTGGGATGCTCGCACGACAAATCCCGACCAGCAGACAGACACGAGAACACTGTCGGGGTTCGAACCGAGCACCCGCAGCATCAAATAAATACGGAACACATCCCAGATTTGGACACATTCAATAAGCCTTAAACGATCACCGTCACCGAAAACAGTGGCGCACCCACGATTGTTTCTTCGGAGGGCGAGATGAACAGAGGAAAATATTTATAATGCGAAATCAATATTCCCAATGCAATTTCTATTTCTTTTGCCCCCCCCCCCCTTGGGTGCGCCACTGACCGAAAATGAAAACCGAAAGCGCTTGTGATGCGTATGGGTTACGACTGCGAGCGCGATCGATTGATAAGTGTTTTCGGATAATGACTGTGTAACAAGTCACGGCACTGGGTTCGAGACAAGCCACACGCGTGAGAGATCCCCTTCTCCTCAAAATCGAATTGACAATTCAGAACGCAGCCTTCCGAAAAAGTCGAAACTTTGTAGGTATTCCACCTTAGTCACTCCAAATCTGGCGTACGTGGTCTCTGATCTTCCTAAAGTCGGACAAATAGTTTAGAGACGGTGTATTAAGCTTGCAATTGGGTGTAGAATATTTTTAGAGTCCTGAAAACCAGAACCTAGAATCACCTTTTAATGTTAAAATAAACAAATAAATAAGTAAATAATTATATATGTGTGTGTGTGTGTGTGAGCTGTAATGTATATTGAAAAAAAAATGACAGATTTATAATCATTAAAAGTTTAAAAACTAGCAAAAGAAAAAATGAAGTGGAGTCTAATGTGAACACTTGCACCGTAAGGCGCAGATGGCAGCTCTTTACCGTGTAAGAGGGAAAATATGCAACAGTTAAAATGGGAAAACTAACTGAAGTAGCAGAGTAAAACAGTTTAGTGATCATATATATGTGTGTGTGATAATATTACTAACTGCCTATGATCGCCTATTCTGAGATTCATGTCTGTCCTGGTAACCCCTGTTTCTTCTCTGCCTCGCCTTTCCACACACAAACTTCCTCCGCCAATTCTGGCAACCTCTCTGACCTAATTCTATTTTTCGCGCTTTTACGAGTAGACGCTGGACTGACTAGAAGCGAATAAGACATGTTGCTTTACTGTTTAATAAATTCGTTTGTTCCTGAAGCTGACTGTATTATTTTCCGACCACGACGATGTTTATTTCAGAAGATGACCATTCGGGTCATCACATACACACAGACAGACACACACACACACACACACACACACACACACACACATACATATATATATATATATATATATATATATATATATATATATACAGTGGTACCTCGGCTTACGAGTTTAATTCGTTCCATGACGGAGTTCGTAACTCGAAATACTCGTATCTCGAATCAATTTTCCCCATTGAAATGAATGGATATGCCATTAATTCGTTCCAGCCTCCCCGAAGACACCGAAATTTTTTTGTTACATGTTTTTAAATAAGAAAAATGTGCTTATAAACGACGAACATTGCATAAAAGCGCAATGCAATAGAATGTACTGCAATAAACTTGTTTTATTAAGTGTAATGTACAACATTTACCTTGCAGAAATAGAGATTGTTGCAATTCTAGTCATTCTAATATTGTGTCAATAATTTCTCAGTTTACAAAAAAGTATGGTTACAGTACACAAAATAACCAAAAAAGAGTGGCACGATCTCAGCCCATCAAGTGAATTTATTTTAATGATGATGTGACAACATGACAACCAAAAAAGGTACAGTAATGAAACTCCACAGATAAGACTTCAGGTAGTAGGTGAATAAAAATATATTGCTTACCAGTGCATAAAACTAATTCTTCATACCACGAGAGCCAGCACAAGTTACAACAAGGTGAAAACTAGTGAATTGATAAAAAAAATCGCGGGAGTCCCAAAGATTGTATCAGAGCAGCGTGATAGCACTTGTTGATTTGTACAAACATGTCGCTGCCCAGTGGTGAACGGAAAACTAATAGCTTTAATAACAAGCCACCAGATAGCGCTGAATTCCGTGTTGGCACAATCTCACCCCATTTTACGGCACATATGAATAAGTGGAGGAACAACTTTATACAAAAAGAAGAAATTATAAACTAATCGTCTCAATTCCAACAAATGCATCGAGAGCTAAAGCCACGAGGATATATGGACAGTGTAAAAACAGAACGAGTGTATTGCAGTGTAAGGCTAAACATCGGTAACCGATAATAAATACGACGATAAATGTATACAATTGATGTAAAAAAAATTATATATTTATAAAAAAAATCGTGAGGGATATTTTTATAGACAAAATAATGTAGAAGAAAATATTCAAATTAAATCTAATAGGACATACTAAAGAATATAGTACAGTTAATATAGTACAGTTCAAAGAACATATCTTTTACTGTATTTTAATATTTTTTTGGATAATGTCCAATCGTCTGCCGCATTAGCAAGAAAAGAAATGTTTTTTTTGTCTATTACGTTGTTATGCACGTGACGATACATTTATTTAAAGTACCAGAAAAAGAAATCACGTGATCAGCATTTCATAAATTAAATTCTAAAAATGAATCTTTAAAAATTCACCAAAAATCAGAAAATTGAGGTAAAGATTCGAAAAAGATTTCATTTTAAAGGAATTTTTATCCTTCTCGCGATATAAATTTATAACCCTCGGATTATTATTTTAAATGCAAACTTAAAAGAAGTTACTAAAACAGTTTAAAAATTTAATTTTAAAAAATCGAAAAAGAATTTTTCAAAAATCTCTCTTAGTGCACCCCTACAGTATAAGAAGAATCGCCATGCAAAATTTCAGCCCTTTAGGTCCAGTGGTTTGGTCTGTGCGTTGTATGTCAGTCAGTCAGTGAGTCAGTCAGTTACGGAACTGTTATATATATATATATATATATATATATATATATATATATATATATATATATATATATATATATATATATATATATTTATTTATTTATTTATTTATTTATTTATTTATATATGTGTTTGTGTATACATGTATGTATGAACGTCTGTTTGCACATTGCCCCAACTGCTGTTCCCGAGCGAGCAGAAGGAAGCGTGCGTCCGATTGTCACTCGATCACCTGTCGATTCCCAGCGGAACTGAGTGGCGGGGAGGCCCCAAATCGATTAGTGAGCAGTTAATTAAATGTCGCCCAATCAATCGCGCCTCATCCAGTAGGGGCGATCAATTTGCCGGACAATGGGGTGGCAAACGAGCGCCTTTTGTTGCTGAGGTAGGGGCAAGGTTTTTTTTTTTTTTGAAAGTACTCGGGTTTTCTTGGCTGTGCTGACTATTGCAGAGAGATAATCCTCGTAGACACGCGCGAGTCTATTCAAAGCATTTACTCACAAACGGTGAGAATGAGGTTCGCCCGTAGCGTTGGATTTCGCCAGTCTCTGTACCACATTGAAGATTGTTACTTAACCCTTTCAAGGGCAACAATTTTCACCGTTTGCAAGGTTTAGAATTTTTTCCCGATTTTTTTAACCTAAAGAATCTTGAAAACTTTTCCAATTAACGGTTTCAAAATGTTTTTACCTCTTTAAACTGATAACAGATGGAAGTACTAGCCATTTTTCTGCTCATTTAACTGGAATACATTGAATGCAAGCGAGAAAAAGACTAGATTTAGGCGTTTGCACTGTGCAAACAGCGCCCCTCAAAGGAAAGGGTTAAAAGGCGCGTCTAGCAGCCATGAACTCGGGTTTTGCCATTAGGGCGGGCCCATCAAGGTGAAACAACAGCGAGTCGGCATGCCATCTTCGCACAAGTGAATCTTTGACCTTTCCTCTGTGGAGACCGAAAACGAGTCCATTCAACTTTTGTGTCCATGTGGGCTAACCTAATTCGTACATTTAGGTGGGTCACACCGCGTTCATTCGACATCGAAACCTTCTTCTTGGAAAGAAAAGATAAAACCTTTGCGCTCGAGGAATAAACAGGAAAACCAACGTAAATAAAGCACAAATAGCAATAATATGCAATTATTTTGCATATGGCCGTTTCGAAGCTACAAAGGAGCGTCTTCATCAGTCCAACGAACTTAGTGGCAGAAAAAAGGGTTTTCTTGGCTAACTCGGGCAGAAGTCTTCGGACAACTAGTCTTCCAACAGACTGCTTCGGGCTGCCGGGCTTCTGCCCGACTACTTCGGGCAGAAGTAGTCGGGCAACTAGTCTTCGGCTTTTTTGAGCTGCCACTAAGTTCGTTGCACTGATGAAGACGCTTCTTTGTAGCTTCGAAACGGCCATATGCAAAATAATTGCATATTATTGCTATTTGTGCTTTATTTACGTTGGTTTTCCTGTTTATTCTTCTTCTTGGACTTCTGAAAGTACCCTTTTGGGACAGTGGCGTAGCGAGCATAACTGGCGCCCGGGGCACGATACCTTTTTGGCGCCCCCTCCCCGTAAAAACATATAGTAATATAATATATAGAATTAGTTACAAGGACCATTTGGCGCCCCTCTGCGAGTGGCGCCCGGGGTATGATAGACCCCCTTGCCCCCCTTCGCTACGCCACTGTTTTGGGATCGTTCAAGTGGTGCACTCAGTGCAATTTTCTACGTAGCTGTCGCATTCAGAAATCCCGACACCGGCCGGAGTGCACCTGAAATGGCCGAATTGTTTCCGCGTCCGGTCCGAAAAAGCTCATCACAGAGCTCAGTCACTTTGGGGCTCATCGTTTTGCACTCTTCGGCACGGGTGAAGGCCCCTAGTCATCTTGCGTGTCATAAAATGTAAAACGAAACAATTATCCCGCACCGAAATAAGACAGAATGGCAGCTCTAAACAAAAGTGCGAGAATAAGATCATCGTTAAAAAACAGAAGCCAAAATTTGGCTGAAAAGAAGGCCAACCTTCGATGCCGCACACTCGGTTAAACGGAGTACTATATTCAATGAATATTACGACCCAAAATAAAAAAATAACTTGAAAGGCTCATCCTAGACGATACGAAATTCAAACTGAAGGATTTTAACACTCATGATACAAAAACAATGGACTGCAGAAAAAAAGACTTTTTTTTTTTAACAACAAATATGTTTTGATAGTAATGCTTTTACATGCTTAGTCTTCGAACCTTGTTTCTAGTGTTTCCTTTTTGACTTTAAAATTATCATCGAGCTGAGAGATAAAGAAAAGAATCATTTGAAGCACGGTTTTTCCGTTTAAAAATGAGTGAGAGGGAAAACAAAACACCGTTTCTTATCATATCCTTCATTTGAGATAAACCCTGACAGAGTTTTCAAGGTATCTGAACAAATTCAGAAATTTGCAATCTCGTAGGCAACGCTGACACTCAAAATTATTTCTCTGAAATCGTACTTCATAGATGTCATAGATGGGGGAAATGGAACAGTTCACTCGCCCCGTTACAATTTTAAGAACACGTGAGTGAGATGGAATGCATTTTGAAACAAAAAAGTTTTTTTTTTAAATTTATTTATTAAATTACGGAAATCAAAATGAAAATTGAAAAAATCGCCTCAGTAAGAAAAGTGAACGTGTTCTTACTGAGGCGGGAAACGAATCTTCATTATCACTGGTTTGGATTGCAAAACAATATGGAGAATGAAAAGACTTTCATGTAGCTGAGTTGCATTTTTTACGGGGGGAGGGGCGGTAAAAATCAGATTGCTTTTTTCAAGAGATAATTGACACTCTTCTCTCTAGAACATGAGCCTATTCATGTTGACATAATCATTTATCTATATACACTCAAGAGCCAAAACATTATGACCACCTGTCAATAACGAGTTGGCCCACCTTTGGCGCGCAACACAGCTTCAACCCGCCTTGGCATGGATGCCACAAGTCCTTGGTAGATGGCCGGAGACAGATTGTACCAGATGTTTAAGCAACGGTCACGCAAATCCGAGATATTGCGAATTGGTGGTCTTTGAACTCTGAGCTGCCGTCCCATGACATCCCAAATGTGTTCTATCGGATTGAGATCCGGTGAGTTAGGCGGCCAGGACATTAACTGGAATTCAGCATCATGTTCCTAGAACCACTCCAACACAATTTTAGCCTTGTGACACGGGGCGTTGTACTGTTGAAATATTCCATTTCCAGCTGGAAAAACAGAGGCCATGTAAGAGTGCAACTGGTCCGCAATGATGTTCAGATACCCTGTAGCATTCATGGTCTGCTCTACCACAACCACGGGTCACAGAGACGCCCAAGAGAACGTCCCCCAAAGCATAATACCGCCACCACCGGCCTGTGTATGACCTACTGTACATTGAGGGAGCAACAGTTCGCCTGGAAGACGGCGTATTCTGACACGGCCATCGGCGTGATGAATGACAAACCGTGATTCATCTTACCAGACAACTCTCTCCCTCTGATCCATGGACCAGTCGCGATGTTCCCAGGCCCAGCGCAGGCGCAGTTAGCGATGACGCTTGGTCAGCAAAGGCACATGAGTGGGACGTTTGCTGCGTAGCCCCATATCCAACAGTGTCCGCTGAACAGTGTGCTGCGATACTATTCTACTTGGCCCTGCATTGTATTGGGCTGTCAGCTGAGCCACTGTCTGGCTCCGGTTTTGCTTCACCATGCGAGACAGTCTCCGACGACCTTTTTCTTTGATAGCGTGTGAACGTCCAACACCATGTCGTCTACTGCTGGTTTCACCGTCATTCATTCACTTTGCATAAGTACTAACAACTGTAGGTCGCGAACAACCCACGAGTCGTGCAGTTTCGGAAATACTTGTTCCGAGCCTTCGAGCCATTACAATCTGCCCTCTATCAAAGTCGCTTAGATCCGCAGCCTTTCCCATCACACACAAAAGTAAGTGAAAGAATGATTCTTCAGACTCTCCAGCAGCAGTTAAATACCACTTCCACCTGATCACGTGCCTTCCACGTCATCCAGGCGAATTCATTGCAAAATGTAGGGGTGGTCATAATGTTTTGGCTCTTGAGTGTATATAAAACAATTCCGTAACTGACTCACTGACTGACTGACTGACTGACATACAACGCACAGACCAAACCGCTGGACCTAAAAGGGCTGACATTTTGCATGGCGATTCTTCTTATAGTGTAGGGGTGCACTAAGAGAGATTTTTGAAAAATTCTTCTTAGATTTTTTTAAATTAAATTTTTAAGCTGTTTTAGTAACTTTTTTTAAGTTTGCATTTAAAATAATAATTTGAGGGTTATAAAATTTATATCACGAGAAAGATCATAAAAATTCCTTCAAAATGAGATCTTTTTCGAATCTTTACCTCCCTCTTCTGATATTTGGTGAATTTTTAAAGATTAATTTTTTAGAATTTAATTTATTAAATGCCGATCACGTGATTTCTTTTTCTAGTACTTTAAACAAATTTATCGTCACGTGCATAACAACTAAATAGACAAAAAAAAATATTTTTTTTTCTTGCTAATGCGGCAGACGATTGGACATTATTTTGTCTATAAAAATATCCCTTACGGTTTTTTTATAAATATATTTTTTTCTACATCAATTGTATATATTAATCGTCGTATTTATTATAAATAAATAAATATATATATATATATATATATATATATATATATATATATATATATATATATATATATATATATATATATATATATATTTAATTTTTTTGGCCTTAATTGCATACATTGACCGTTGTATTTAATCTGAATGTACTCGGTAGTGAAGTGCGGGTTTTCAGCTAGTAACTATTATATAATTTGTAAAAAAAGAAACACGCATTCTGTTTTGGGAATTTTGTGAGAACTATTCAGATTGTAAAATTAAGCGGGCTGGTACTCACGAGCTGTCTTATTGTACGCGTTCACAAATGGCGTACGTCACGCATCGGAGGACTCTCACAAAAGACGAATTTGTTTTCGATTTCATTCGCGTGTGTTTGACTCCATTCAAATACGAGAAAAGAGTTCTGTTATTGAAGGGGACGGGGGGCGATGCTTAGCGAAACACGTTTATTGCCAAATTTCTCTATGTACTGAGTAATGGATCTTGTAAGACAACCCCGAATTCAACTGCATCCACTCCTGATTTTACTAATTATTACTTTTAATGCATTACGTTTCGATACTAAAAAAACCTACATTCTAGCTGCGTAAAAGAAAATTATACATGAAATTACAATGGGTCCACTAAAATACAAAATCAATCAATTTGTACGAATAATGAAACAATGGAAAAATTATTTACACGATTTAGAAAATGTAAATTGTTAAAAACAAATACTTCTATGTATGAATTTGTTGGTTATAAAGCCATTTTTCTTGCTTTCTGAGCAGCAAAATTGTCTATTATAAGTGAAAAGTCCAAAGATGACGAGAGATCATTTTCATTAGAAATAAGTGTCAAGGAGGACAGGCGTACAATCCGTATTCAAAGCATACTGATTGTACCTGCTTTGTAATATTATCAATTCTTCGAGAAATGGGAAATAAAATGCATTATAATGACAGAGAGAACAAAGAAAAGCCATTTTTTGTTTCTCTCACTCCTTCAGCTTTCAGACCCCTTCCCCCTTCTTCCCAACAGGTTTAGAGCGCATTTACATACTTGTCTTACACTCCCTGGAGAAATGTCTCGTCTATTGTTTGCTTTGAATAGACCAAACATTTGACCCAATGGTATTAGTACTCGTTCACAAAGACATGATCACGTTTTTATCAGTTTGCAACTATTCCGTGAAAACGGACAGATTCCAACAAAATACTTTATAATGCTTCAAATGACTGTATGTAGTGACTGACAGAGAGTAGAAACTGATATTGAAAAAAAAAGGATTGGTAATCACGGTTTTACTATAACTGAATTGAAGATAAATCATGGTTTTTTAACCGAGAAAATTTTTTAACCAAATGGGTAGTTTGTCAATTAAGATTCTTTTAAGAAAATTCGAAACATATATTTTTTTTATACCTTTAATTATAGAAACGAAGAAAAATGAGGGCTTTCTTAAAAAACCTGCAACATTTATGTCAGGCTCATTGCTGACATTCATAATTGGGACCATAGACACATCATTTAGAATGATTAGTGAAGACCGTTAGCGTCATGCGACATAGCGAAAAACCAACGGCAGTGAAATTCACCATAGGTGGTCTACGTAGAACGGAACCGGAAGGTCGGGTGCTCAAGGTGGGGAAAGACGGAGATTGTTCGAGAAAGAGAAAAAAAGGGATAAATAAAGGTGACAGCGAGAAAAAGAATAGACTAGACTTGGACTCTGCAAAAACGACGCGTGCGAGCGGACAATATAGAGAAAGACAGGGTCTCTTTTGAACTTTGATTATGAACCCCTCTCTCTCATGAATGTTATCAGCGTTCTTCGGAACAAACTTATGTACCTTATTATTAACAAGACATTGATGTTATAATAAACCAGATATAAATAAGAGCTATTTCTCCAGTTATGAATAACTCTACGAGACATTTATTTTACGGATCACGACGATCAGATTTACAATTTAGAAAAGTGTTGCGATGAGAAATAAAAATGGCGGCCCTCAATTTTTAGCGTCCCTGGGCCGTTGTCCAGTTCGCCCACCTGGAAGGGGACGATGGCATAATACGCATATGCAAATGTAAACGCATACGTCCAGCAAGGCTTCCAATCATGACTTTCACGTTTGGATCACGACTTATTCCAATCATGATTTAGAGTAAACACAACTTGTCGTATTCCGAACAACTCATGTCAGTCCATCACTATGAGCTCATGCTCCTTGAGTTCGAAACAGGCCTCATGACGTTGTGATGTCCACAAATCAGCACTCAACAATTTGTATTGGAATTAACGTTTTAAAAAAAGTCATGATTATTCCACCCCCATCAACAGGCGATTCGAACAGTGTTTGAGGATCATTTTGTAAATTTCTCTAAAAACGTTTAACCCATTATAGGGGGTTCCCTTTTGTATGAACGACAGAGATAGTGCTTGTGATTACCTACAGGGCCAGATTAAGGCGTGAAAATCCAAAAATGAATACACGAATCTCTAGTAGCAAACAATGGATTCACTTTTTCGCTTGACACGTGCTCCAAGATGAAACATTTCAAGACAAGACAGGCAATTGAAAATGATATTCTAAAGGATCTGCACTTTAATTGGTCAAAATTTAACACTTAAGAATGAATTGAATGTTGCCTTTAGCTTCTATTTTGCTTTTCAAAATACAGAGTGATGCAAAAGAGTTCCTTCGGTGACCAGAGAAGTCAACAAATGACAATAACAGCAACGATAATCGTATTACGCATGACCATACACACACACACACACACACACACACACATATATATATATATATATATATATATATATATATATATATGAGAAAATATATGGATGTAATAGGTACAGTATAACCCCGATTTTACGTTGTCCGTTTCGTACGTTATCCCGCTTCATACGTGATTTTCTGCTGGTACGTGAAATTTGCCTATACTATGCTTAGATTATGTTTTAACCCCGATTTTACGTTTTCCCGTTTCGTACGTTTTTTACCGTTGGTCCCATGAAAAACGTAAAATCGGGGTTCCACTGTATATTAAAATGAACATTTGTGAAGCGAGTTATTCCCTATCCGATATGACTAGGGGCCCACAATGCCATAATGGATCTATTTCTTCTTTATACTGAATTACTCATTCTATTGCTCCTTACGGAACAGTTGTTTGGGACATCACGAGGTAGAGCTGCCATTTCTGAGTGGGTCACCTCATGCTCCTCATTATTTCGAAACGTGATGTGGCCACCCTTCGATTTGACTGTGGATAGGAAGCAGTTAAAGATTAAGTAACACTGAAGAGACTGTAAAAACCGAAGCATAGAAACTCAATACCAATTTGATAAAGTCAGCGTCAAATATATCAAATATATCAAATATATATATATATATATATATATATATATATATATATATATATATATATATATATATATATATATATATATATATATATATATATATATATACTAGCTGAAAACCCGCGCTTCGCTACGGAGTACATTCAAATTAAATACAACGGTCAACGTATGCAATTTATGCCAAAACATAAATATATATATTTATAATAAATGCGATGATCAATGTATACAATTGATGTAAAATATATATCTATCTATATATATATATATATATATTTATAAAAAAATCGTAAGGGATATGTATTTTTTTTGGATAATATACAATCGTCTGCTGCATTAGAAAGAGAAAAAAATATTTTTTTTGTCTATTTAGTTGTTACGCACGTGACGATAAATTTATTGAAAGTACCAGAAAAAGAAATCACGTGATCAGCATTTAATAAATTAAATTCTAAAAATTAATCTTTAAAAATTCACCAAAAATCAGGAAATGGAGGTAAAAATTCAAAAAAAATTTCATTTTGAAGGAATTTTTATGATCTTTCTCGTGATATAAATTTTATAACCCTCAATGTATTATTTTAAATGCAAACGTAAAAAAAAGTTTAAAAAACAGCTTAAAAATTTAATTTAAAAAAATCTAAGAAGAATTTTTGAAAAATCTTTCTTAGTGCACCCCTACACTATTAGAAGAATCGCCATGCAAAATTTCAGCCCTTTAGGTCCAGGGGTTTGGTCTGTGCGTTGTATGTCAATCAGTCAGTCAGTCAGTGGATGAATGAGTCAGTTACGGAACTGTTTTATATATATATAGGTATATATATATGTGTGTGTGTGTGTGTGTGAGGGATTTTTTAGGAGGTTAAACTTTAAGGGGTCAAAAAGGGTTCTTTATATGGATAGTCTGAATTAAAACATTAAATAGCAGACTAAGCAAAAGAACATTGTGGAATCTTCGATGCGACGTAATCAGGTTTTATTCTAGCCGGGCTTGAGACAAAGAAATTGATTTCAGAGATGATGAAGACTTCGATATGTAAGGCCGCCGGTTGGCGGCCTAAGAGATTGAATGGAACGGGAGTAGATAGATATGAACGGAATCAATTGATCGAAATTAAGTGTTATAATTAATAAGCGAAAAGATAGGGTCTAATAATGGAGTCAAGGAAATTTAGATAAGTGAATAAAGACATTTCGGAAAATTAAAAAGGACTTTTTATTGCCACTCGGATCATGATGACTGACTGCAACTTGAAAGATTAATATTCCGGCCCATCGACTGCAACAACAAAATGGACTAAGCTGGTGAATTGGGAAGGGCATGAAGAAACGTTCGTGTCATATATATATATATATATATACAGGGTGTCCAGAATTAAACGTCCCTACTTTAAATTTGTCTACAGTCGAAACTATTGTTCAGAAAGTTCTGAAATTTGTGTAGGACATATTGAAGGGATGGGAATTTGTTTGAGCGAATAAAAAAAATGTGATGTAGGTAAAATACACTTAATAATTAAGATGATAGCATATAATTAATATATAACGCGCGTAGTAATGTCTGTCTTGAAATATATTTGCATTGTTAAAACTCTGTAAGCCTCTACTCAACTTGTTCCAACTAGCGGCGATCCAATTTTTTAATGGCTTGATTATTACTGAAGATTATTTGAAAAAGGTGCGCAATTTTTTTGATAATGGGAGGTAGCATGAGAGTATATTAAAATATTGGATCACGGCAAGCACTAATAATTGATTCCTTAACTTTACTAATAATTTATAATTAAATAACTAAATATGACTGTGACATTTATGTGCATATTATTCTTTAGTTTGTAAAAAGTGGGTGGTATTTATAATAGTTTCGTGTGGCTAGTGTTTAAGTAATCAACATTTAAATATTAAGTTTTAAGGAATTATATTTTGTTTTTTCTTTTAAGAAATTTTCGTACCCTATTCAATTCCCCATGTTTGGAGCTAGGTGGGTAAGGCAATGTAAATCTATCCACGAGATCATCGCCATTTTTGCACATTCCCAGACTCTACACCGACTCTACTCAGATAAAGGGATTAGCAAAAGTATCCATTTCAAGAAACATCTCGTAAACAGACATTGAAATGTTTTTACGCGCAACTCAGCACTCCGTCACGAAAACACCTGCATGGATACATGAAGACCAACAGCATCGCCGAGCATGATCCACAAATTTCAAACTGCTCCACAAGAGTTAAAATTATAGCATTAACGAAGATAAAAGGTCAACATACAATTGTATTCAACATCAAATATGTTAAATCCCCTCTCACAAGCTGTTGTGGAAGGATCTACAATCCTAAATCTTCGGCGCCGAGCAAGTCTCTATCCTACGCACTCAAACTTAAAGATAATGGTAGGATTACCAGATGGACTCTTAGCTTACAAACCTATGAGTTTGACACTGTACATACCCCTGTGAAACAAAATGTACCTGCAGATGTACTTTCCAGAAATATAAACACAGTGAATATAATGTTAGATACAGTGAGTGAATCAATTCAACCCCATAGACTCAGTGCAATGCAAATTAATGATAATAAGTGTAAAAATATTTTAGACATCCTTGATAATTCCCCAGAATACATAATTAACAATAATACCTTTTTTAAGAAGAATAATCTACTCTATTGTATTCCTAAATCTAATTGTCAACATAATCCTGAAAAACTTGTTATTCCTAAAACCCTAATTTCTGAAATCCTTAAACTAGCCCATGATTCATCCACTGTAGCTCATCCAGGTTTTCGGAGAACTTTAATGAGAATTAAATCTAAATATTTTTGGTGGGGGATGTACAAACACGTTTTAAACTATATTAAATCCTGTACTCAGTGTTGCGAGAAGAGAGGTTACAGGGCAAATCAAAAGGCCCCTTTACAAAGAATGGAAATTGCTAATCGCCCGTTTGAGAGAATAGGAATGGATGCAATGGGTCCCCTTCCCTTAACTGAGTCAGGAAACAAATTTATTATAGTAATTAATGACTATTTTACACGTTGGATTGAAGCTTACCCTGTTAAAGACTTAAAGACTGGTACAATTTGTTCTGTACTCGAGCAGTACATTTGCAGACATGGGGTTCCTGAACACCTCATTACTGATAGAGGGAGTTCTTTTATGTCAGAGGGAATTAAGAAGGTGTATAATAAATTAGGCATAGTGGAACATACCACTACCAGTTATCACCCTAGCTCCGATGGTCTAGTAGAGAGAGTAAATTCAACGATTATAAATGCTTTGAAACATTTGGTAGATGATGCGGATAGTAATTGGGATAATCAGTTGCATTTTGCATTATTAGCCTATAGAACAGCGTGGCATTCTACTTTAAAAGACACCCCTGTCCACTTAGTGTATGGAAGGGATTTAACTCTCCCTGTTGATTTAATTACAAACTCCCCTAGGCCATCTTACACAGACCATAGAGATTACTCTGAGGATTTATAACTAAATTTACAAAACGCGTTCAAATTAGTAAAAGATAACTTAATTAAAGCTGCAGAGAAACAAGAATACAATAGAAATAAAACAGCTACTAATAAAGGTATTATTGTCGGTGACCTGGTGCTGCTATATACTCCTGTAGTAAAGCCTGGTCAGTCAAAAAAATTCACTAATTTCAATAAAGGTCCCTATAGAGTTAAAGAGCAGAAGAGCCCAGTAAACTTTGTAATTCAACATATAAACAACCCTAACGATACCCAGCTAATTCACGTTGACAGGTTAACTAAGCTACACAATAGACTAACTTTCCCTTCCCTACCTTCGGATAATGTTAATAATAATATGGATAGTTCCTCTCAATTTCAGGATGAGAGGGTACCCTTAATTTCCCCTGTCAATGATAACTTCAAATTTAGGAGACCCCAATATTTTAAAATATTTTATAATTCCTCACTTTTAAATACTCAGAGTAATCCTCCTTTTACACCAGAAAACCCCAGTACGCAGTCCAACACCCCGATTATGTCAAATACTCAAGTGTCTACTTCAGGTGGAAATGGTTGTAATCAACCGAAGAGATACGATTTACGCCCTCGAAACACGAGAGGTTTT
This sequence comes from Dolomedes plantarius, assembly GCA_907164885.2. Classification (NCBI taxonomy): domain Eukaryota; kingdom Metazoa; phylum Arthropoda; class Arachnida; order Araneae; family Dolomedidae; genus Dolomedes; species Dolomedes plantarius. The sequence continues at coordinate 232,555,275 of OU015491.1, read as the reverse complement.
GTGGTTAAACCATAAATTCTTAATGATTTTGTTAATTAATGTTAAAATTTTTTTATTTTTTTTTTGCATTTTGTATTAATGTTTAGTTATTAAGTTTGACGAAAATTTTTTTTTGCATCATGTGTTCTTGTTTGGTAAATAATTTTTATATTTTGTGTATCATGTATTACTATTTTGTTAATTAAGGTTAACACATTTTTTGGCAATTTTTGCAATTTAAACAAAACTTGCTGTTTTGGTGCTGCAGAAATGCACTAGTTTTACCGACTTTATTTATGGTAATTTTTGTTTGGCTCAAAGTTGAGCGAGTTTTGTGTTTGATTTGCTGTGAACAACGATCTTAAATTTGCTAGTTGTCTGGAGCATACGTTGTTGTAGTAATTTGGTTAAGTTGTATGCTAAGTTTTCACTGTGCTCATTATCATTTTTAAGTACTATATACTGTGTTTTGTGTTATTACGACCCGGGTCTGTCCGTCTCTACATGTCAAAGGTTCTCAATATTAGTAATTTTCTGTGTCATTTTCTGCTCCGATTATCTTGTTTAATTGTTCTATTGTATTCTGTGTCCAAAAGAAATTTTTTTTTGTTCCAAAAAAAAATTTATCAGGGAGAAGGAGATATTTTGTGATGTAGGTAAAATACACTTAATAATTAAGATGATAGCATATAATTAATATATAACGCGCGTAGTAATGTCTTCTTGAAATATATTTGCATTGTTAAAACTGTGTAAGCCTCTACTCAACTTGTTCCAACTAGCGGCGATCCAATTTTTTAATTGCTTGATTATTACTGAAGATTATTAGAAAAAGGTGCGCAATTTTTTTGATAATGGGAGGTAGCATGAGAGTATTCCTATGGGAGGTAGCATGAGAGGAGAGAGAGAGAAGGAAGAAAAAAAGGGACAGAATTCGAAAGTCGCTCGCATGGTATAGTGGATAGTGTCCTGCTCTTCCATGACTTGGGTTCGAATCCCGAATAAGGCATGGTCGTTATCGTGACATCCCTTAAAAAAAATGAAAGTTCCGGGTTTGCAGACACATTTCCTGTGGGTTGGAAAATCAAATGTGTCATTAGACCCATCAAATGCACTAACAGGCGCATTCGAAAGCGAGTTGAAAATCCTGTTTGTGGATTGGTGATATTTTTCCCTTTTCCTGACTCGCCCCACGGGCGAATCTCTTCGAAAGGGGTGAATATCTTCGCGTTATAGTACACGTAAGTACATTTTTCATCATTTCGAACATTAAAATTTAACCATAATCCATCATGTAAATCCGAATTATAGGGCATATTTCAACAGAATAGAAATGTGCAAGGACTTGTAACGAAAGATTTACCATTAAAAAAAAAATTTTTTTTAATTAAAAAAATTTAAATCGTTGCGTGAGGTTAAAGTTAGGCCACTTGCGTAAGCTACTGCATTTGTAATAAGAAACCCTTACATGAATTATGGCTGTATATGATTGAGCATATTATATTTGGTTTTGGATGTCGCAAATCTTACATGCGCGTGCGTGCGCATGTATGTAATATGTAACTATTATGTATTAACTTTTTTTTTCACGTTACTGAATAATCTCATCATAGAAAACTCTTAATTTAAGGTAATTTTAATGAAGAGATAGATTTTAATAATTTGAAAAAAAAAATAAAAATACGATTTCTAAAAGTAGTTTTTGACACCTACCGATATAACAGAAACACACGGCTTCTTAATAAGCACTGACAACTCTTTTTATTGTAGATTTTAATGAGCTGTGTGTTCCTGTTATGTGTTTTCTTAAAGTTTCATTAATAACTCACCAGTATTTTAAAAAGCTTAGAACCACTCAAAAAGTAAATGAATGCAGTTTGTTTGATGTAATTCTACAAGTAAAATAAGAATGTATATCTATTTGTGTGTATATAGTATAAGCTGTGACTGCAAGTTCAAATCCATTCCAAAATCCAACTCTACAGATGATACCATCTGGCGATAGCATTCAATAATAAAACTCTTTTGGCATGGTCGAATTTCGATAAAATGGATATCTAGAGGATGAAATCTGATTTTTTAAAATTCAGCTATACATTACGAATTCTGTGTGGGAGTTTGTCTGTGTGTAAGTAAATTAGGCAGAAAGAAATAAAATAACTTGTAACAGATGGTAATCTAGGTAACACATTCGAAATTCTATGGATTCCTCTCCTTTTACGCGAATAATTACAAGTTTATAAACTAATTTATTCTCTTTAAGATTTTATTCCTTTTAGCTACCTAAAAAGCAGAATGAAATCTGTGATGATAATAAGGTAGCTGACAAAATCAATTTAAAATCTATTTAAATTAATATTTAGGCAGATTGGGGGGGGGGGGGGGGGGGGGTTAAATACATTGGAAACATGCTCAAAAACGTTTTTGGGAATTTTCATAGCATGTTTAGAGTCAGTAGAAATATTTCTTTTCTATATAAAATTACAACTACAGCTTGAAGTTTATTTATTTTACAAATTAATATTATTGTTCTGAGTTGTCATGTTAGCTATATTAAAATTTAAATGATTAATTTTGGGTAAAAAAAAATAATATCATTGAAAAATTCCATTCAAACCCTTTCAGAATAGACATTTTGCAAAAATCATCTAAAAATGCAGGCTGATGAACTGAAAAAATAAAAGATAAAAAGCACTATTTTAATTGTAAGTATTTATAAAGTAAGTAAGTATTTATCTATTTACAAGTTGCGCTTTATAAGTTTTAAAGATAACGTTTTTAATGTTCAATCTATTCAAGAAGTACTATTTTTCTTCATTTTAATTCAACACAAACAGTATCATCTTTAGGTAATTTATAGTTTTCAGGATGGCAAGTACCAAACAATGGTATCTGGAACAAATTATAAATCACCTGCTTCAAACTGAGATACATAATACAGTAACTAGGAATTACTACCAACACTTTGAAGGATCCAAATACTTGTAATTTTATATATATATATATATATATATATATATATATATATATATATATATATATATATATATATATATATATATATATACAGGTGGTTATCAAAATAATGGAAACACTTAGGAAAAACAGGAAATTCTTTATATAGCATAGGACCATCTATGGCATTTAATACCACCTGGATTCACTAAGGAATTGAATTATGCAAGTCATGAATAGTGGCCAAGGGAATATTATACCATTCTTTATGGATAAATCGTCAATGTTCCTGTAGAGATGCTATTGCTGGATATTGATTCCTGACTCTGTTCCCTAATACAGACCACAGCAGTTCGATGATATTGAGGTTTAGGGACTGTGCGGGCCAGAAAAGGTGTTTGACTTGGTCTTTATGTTCCTGAAACTACGACTTGACACGTCTAGCTGTATGGATCGGAGCATTATCATCATGGGGAACGTCATCTCCTGCAGGAAACAATTTTTGTACCATAGGATGGATCTTGTCGGCTAAAAGTTCGACATAGTCCTTCCCAGTCAATCTCCCTTTCGGGGTTACAATAGATCCCTTTTGAAAGCTATGAGATGGCGCCGAAACCCTAAGAAATTCCCTCTCCATGTTTAACAGCTGGCATGATACAAGCATGATAATACGCTTGTGTAGGTGTTCTTCAGACATACGCACGTCCTGTTACGGGGAACAAAGTGAACAATGGTTCGTCTAACCAAATGTCGTATTTCAATGTATCACTCGACCAGGATTTGTGCTCGTGACACCACTGTAGAGGACGGTTTGTTTTCACATCTGTTAAAAGTGGCTTAGGAATTACTACTCTGCCGTAAATGTTTTGTGTTTGAATTTTTGTCTTACCTGTAATGACTGTTACTGGAGCCTGAAGATTAAGATGGAGCTCTACGGTCAATTTGGCTGCAGTTGTCTTCTTTTTTGATGTCACTGTCCGCTTCAACATCCGTCAGTCTCTTTCACTTAGCTTTCCCTTTCGTCCACTATTCTGTTTCACAGAGGATGTCTTTCCGTGAACTCTGTATGCCATCATGACTTCCGATATCATAGCTCGGTAAACACTCAAACCCATGGGGGCTGTTGTAACAGATACTCCAATTAAACGCGCTTCAACAATTTGCCCTTCTTCATGGTCTACAAGGTTTAGCATCTTATGCTATCCCCCAAAGAGCCTGATGCCCATAGTTTCATTACTGCTACTTTAGAGTAGAATAATGTATACACTATATTCTATAAAAAAATATTGGTCACTAAACTTGTTTTTTAAGGAATACGAAGCACTTCCATAAACACCACCAATATTGATGTGTTTCCATTATTTTGATAACCACCTGAATGTATATATATATATATATATATATATATATACACACACATAGAGTTTTTTTTTTTCTCAAAAAAAAATAGGTGGGTATACGGTGTTTTCTCAAATAAAGGTGTGTATTTTTAGTACCATGTTTCCACACGTCACGTCAAAAAAGTGTAAGGCATTCGCCGAATGGTAGCGTATAGGAAACGACGATACAATCCAGTAATATTAAATGAAATTATTTATTTACAGGTTTATGCATTCGATGGAATATGATTTACATTTTTGAGTACACACTCTAAATAACGTGCAGGAACCAAGTTCGAGGACAGGAACGTCAGTCTATATTATAGTCACTCAGAGGCTAAACACAGAGGCTCTATTTCTTCTTACACGGAAGCTCAGTAGGACGCGTAGCAATTACTTCTGCTAGAAGTCTCTTACGCCGCTGATAATTTATCGAACAGACCCGTATGGGATCTAAAGAATTGAGCTATCTCCAATAGCTATAACAGTTCCTTCTGGAAACAAGTCGACAGGGAGTCGAGTAAATCTTTGCCTATCACAAGGACTTAGAATATTATTTCAATAAATTCACTTCGTCTGGAAGCGGTAGACAGGAAGTCGAAAGGCTTTGCCCAACACAAGGACTTATGAAAAACTCTTATTCACGAGATTCGCTTTGTCTGGAAGCGGTCGACAGGATGTCGGTAAACGGTGCCTATCACAAGTACTTAGAACAACTCTTAATCACTGCTGCATGCCGGAGTAGCTGCCTTCTAGACGCAGGTCTCGGAGCTATCTAACTTTTTAGTTCGTAGCAACACAATTCGTAGCTCTAGCGCTGCGATCGCTCGATATTTAAAAGCGTTTTAATTGGCACCTTTAAAGTGACATCACTTTTCAGCAGTTCGATTGGTTTAAGAGTCCTTCGTCAACACCTCAGATGGTTGCTTTAGGTCACTTAATCTTCCCCGATCATCATCGATCAAGGGGTCGACCAAAACTAAAGTCTTTTGAACTTTATGTCCAAAATCTCAGACTTACTGTCGCCTGGCTTCCAAGCGCGTATTGTCTGGGACGATTGCTTCTGGCGTTCGGTTCCGCTATATTTCCTCTGGATTCTACGGTTGTCTCCTGTTGAGCCGTGAATTGATTGAGAGGGTTTTAGTATAAATTGTGAGAATCGATGATTCCTCACAAAGGGAACAAAAAACTCGCAATTTGAAAAAAAGTACTTTTTGTTTTATACTAACAATTGATTTGTAAGTTTCTTAAAATTTCGGTTAAGTTAAGCCAAAATAATGCTTAAAATAAAGGTGGGGATGCGCCGTATCCTCGCGTACCCTCAGAAAAAAGCCATATATATATATATATATATATATATATATATATATATATATATATATATATATATATATATATATATATATATATATATATATATATATATATATATATATATATATATACAGTGGAATCTCGATCGATCGTTTTCGGAATCATCGTTTTCCCGTATGTGTCGTTTATTTCACCCAGTCCCGAAGATCATATTACTTTGTTTTGTAGCCGCATCATCATTTTCCCGCATTTATCGTTCAGTTCAGTCGGTCCCTTGGAAAACGATAGATCGAGATTCAACTGTATATACAGTGATTTCCGCTTATAAGAATCACGTTTGTTATTACTATTTTTGATTCTTATAAGCGGTTGATTCTTATAGCCGAAATTTAGGTTTTTGGACAGGCACACACACACACCTATATATGCGTATATGAGATAATTTACCGTAAAATACTCTTTAATTTACGTTAATTATCTTTTATTAAAATTATTTTTTATAATTTTAAAAATATATCTTAATTTTTAGACCTATAAGTAGATACACATGACTATAGTAAGAGAAGAAAAAATCCAATATTTGTTACAACATACCTGCTTAACAGTTTTAACATTTCAACTACAGGAAGGGAACAAGAAAAAGTTTTCTATGGTAGTTTGACTTAATGAAGTTTTCAGGAGGCTGTTTATACCTCTTTCAATACTAATAGTCCCAGATGAAGATTCACCTTCTAGCTTACGTTTCACGGTTTTCTGACGTGCTGAATCTACTAATGTCACGTTTGCCTAAGTGATAGTGGACACTTCGCCGAATATTTATGTGTTTCAGGGTCCAGGAATCCGCAACCAGGATGTGGGAGGTGGGAAAAAAGAGTCCCTATTTTTGTTTGTCAGTGGAGAAAAGTGAAATCGGACCCGGACGGGTAAAGATGTCCCTGGGTCAAGCTAATAGGACAATGTTGTGCTAAAGCGTTTAGGGGTTAAACTATTATGTTATGTCTAACAAAGAAAGGGATGAATTTTATGACTATATACCATCCCATCTTATCAATCTTTCTTTTTTAGGAAAAAAAGAAAGAACTTCGTGCCTTATGAGGGTGTAAGTGGCTTTTTGGGAAAAATGAAAGGAAAGCGAAGAGTGTAAACTGATTCTTAAAACCGGTGGATTGATTCTGTAAAGCGAAAATTTTAACATGGAAATAATACATTTGTTTTTGTTTTCGCGATATTGATTCTTATAACCACTGATCACTATAAGCGGTGGTTACTGTATATATATATATATATATATATATATATATATATATATATATATTACATATATATATATATATATATATATATATATATATATATATATAGGCTTAACACACAAAAGTAATAATCCCATTCAATGAGTTTCTAAATTCGCAAAGGTAGGTAAATGTACCTGTTTCCGGAGGTGGATTGCTGTACCCCAGGGGTGTCAAACTTGCGGCCCGCGACGAACATTTTTGCGGCCCGGCCAATATATTGGAATATATATAATATCCCTCCAATATATTGGCCAATATATTGGAGAAGAGATGTCAAGTGTCAGGACGCAAACATTAAATTTTCCTGTTCTTTTATATATGTTTATTATAATGTATTATTTAAAATAAACCTACGTTTCTATTAATATTGATTTTTTTTGCGGCCCACCTATAGTTAAACCTTGTTTGTTTGGCCCAAGTTAGCCTTTGAGTTTGACACCCCTGCTGTACCCAATTTCAAATGTGGGTTGTTCAACTCACCAAAAGCGAGTTCCCCTGTGCAGTGGATTTCAACCCGGCAAAGTGAGTTGAGCAACCAACTATTTTTTCTCTCTGTGATTGAATGTTAAAATAGGTGGTTAAATGCAAAACTTTTATTGCAATCTAATCAGGATTACGAAAAACTGAATAACTAAATCTTATTCACGATGAATGTCCATATAAGAAACTGTTCCTCAATGGACTAAAACTGCTGCCCCGTTAAAAAAAAAAACTCTAGATATCAACAACTTGTTCTGGTATAGCACAAATCATCGAGTGCATCCATGTATGCGCTGTTGCAATGGCGTTCAGTGTTAACCTATCAAAGATTTGCTTCATCCTATGTATCTTTTGATGGAGGTGCGATTTGGAAAAGAGCGGAGCTCCAGTGACAATCAGACAAAGGAATGGAAGCCGTTTTTCGGGGCGTTATCTTCACGGGAAAGGCGCAGCTGCCCGATAAACTATCGAGCGCCCAGTGGCGGATACCTACGCAGGTGAGAGCGCTTACAATGAATGATCTTTACTCTCGTCGCATCCGGGTGACGTCACCAAACTGATTAGTTTTGTTTGCAAAATACCGGCAAATGGTTTGAGGGAGTCATCGAAGGTTTAAACGCAACTCTGTGTATAACCATCATTTAACAAAATCTTCTGTAGAATTTGAGCGGCATTTAAGTAATGTTAATGTTCTCATAAACCGAAGTGATACGGCAGTTTCAAACTGAAGACCGGTCATAACACTTCCGTTAATATACAATACAATATTTAGGCCGTCTGCACACGGGGCAACTCAAAAGAAACTGATAACTGACTCGAATCACAAACCAGTCCGTGTTGAGTCGTAAGCTATGTAATTGAATGGAGCCACGCATACGGCGCAACTGGTTACAAACCCGGTCGACGGGTTTGTAACCAGTTGCGCCGTATGCGTGGCTCCATTCAATTACATAGCTTACGACTCAACACGGACTGGTTTGTGATTCGAGTCAGTTATCAGTTTCTTTTGAGTTGCTCCGTGTGCAGACGGCCTTACAGAACTAATATTCATAATTCTCCGAAGCCGAATCCACCGCAACATCGCTGCAAGATTCAACTTGAACAGCACAGCAACGGAAAAAAGAACATAAGTTAGTGGTAACAATATAACAAATTACGAACCCCCATAATCGGTTCGAGAAAGAATAGGATCAATTTCGCTAATATAGCAACAACAAGAACTTGTTCCGTTTTAATGTCCGCCGAGTTGTATCTCTCACAATTCCCCCATTCTTTATGTTATAGCTCATTGCATTCCTTACAAATTTTTTCATTCTTACAGAATCTGGCTATGTGGCCGTATCTGTAGCACTGATAACAAATTTTTGGTTTAAGATATTTCCTAAGGCTGTAATATTGTCAGCCTTTTCTGCTTTGATAACTTGTTAAACGCAGCTGACAATTCAGTTCGTGCCTGTATTTTCCCCTCAATCTTCATTCTTGCTTCGCTCAAATCTTTGAGCTTCAACTTCATCTTCTTGGAATTTATGCTAGAAGAGGAGATCAAGTAGATGATAATATGTGGATCTCTCATCATTGGCTTATAAATCTTATATTCGATATTTAGCTGATCTGTGACTCTTCGTCTTCCTTATCCACTTTAAAAAGCAATCCTCCAATTTTCTTACAAGTTTTAATTCAGCTTACAAGGATCAACCATGTTCTGTACATCCTTCTTAGTGATCCTTTTTCGGTTGTACCTCTTTTAACTTCATAAGTTCTCTTCACAGCTTCGACACAAGTTCGTTCTGTTTTTCAACGATACTTTGATCCGACTTTGCATACATTTATACTAAAGTATTCACTTTACTAGTGGCACTTACACCGTACTTTTCGCATGACTCTAAAATGTCCGTAGAGCTCATTCCATGCACACCACTGTGTTCCCACGAGGAGGTAATAGCAAGTTTTAACGCGTTTAAAATATTTCCCATTCCCTTACTTAATTAAACGCGTAGCTAGTCCTATAAATTACTAATTTTATTGACACTTTTAAACTTTTCGCAATTTTTATATTTACCCTCAGGTGAACTCTGAGCTGAAAGTGTCCTGGAGACACTTAAATAAATAAGCAGCCTAGTAGCTTTAGAGTAGAGAATCACTGCCATATTAGGCAATACGAAACTTTGATATTTGCTGACCTACTGACAATTCTGACCACAGGAGTGTCCTCTGTAGGAATTCGGGTTTAGAAGTGATGCATACCTTCAAGTAGAGACGTGAGCAAACAACTCCGTATTCTGTCCCGTTGGAAAGAAGTGTTTCAATAAAATATTTTAGGTATTAGAATAGCGCGAATTTTATTTTATAAGTGACGTGCCACCGTCGACTACGACTTTACAATTTTAACCTCAGTGAATTACCTCGTTAATTGGTTCTAGAAATCCCATCTGAAATAATCCGTTTCTGAACCTCGGAAATTTCACATTTTATAAATTGATAGGGTTGTTTTTGGATACAAAATCTTAAAACAACACAGGTATAAATAAAAAACAATAAAAGTAAAATAAAATTTAACCACAGTTAACCCGGAGTTAATGAATGTTTGCGAGGAGAGAGGTTGTTTGAGCCACTCACTTGTTCAGTCCATAAAACCAAAAAGGGGAGAAAAGTGATAAAATAATGTACATTGTTTTTTGAAATGACTCTGAAAATATAAATTCAGATAAACATTGTTCCCGATGGAGCTTTTATCTCACGACATAGAATATCCTTGGAATCAGCGCTACTTATTATGAGAAATTATGCATGACTTGGCAAATGAAAAAAAGTCCCACTCACTCTTCAAATTACAGGAAAAAAAATGAATTAATTGTTTAGTAATTCACGAGTACTGACTTCTGCGGCAGTAAGACTGTCACTGACTCATAGATTTGGCCTCTTTTTTTTTCGTGATCTAAACGTTATACTTGGTTCTGCGTTTCAATTGCAACGATTTACATTAGACTGGCTTCTGAAAAAAGTAACTTATTATTCGATGCCCCCCCCCCCCAAAAAAAAAAAAAAATGAAAATCTTGTCATTCAAGTGGTGTTGATCCTTATTATTTGGGAAATTTATTACTAATTTCCATCGAGTAATTTGAAAAAGTGTGATTTGGATTGTTGTTGCTGGACCAGGTCGACGAGGCAGTAGTTTTTAAATGCTTTTAAATACGAGGCATACTTTTTTAATTGCTTGCTTTAACTACCAGTAATTACAATAAATATTATATAATAAATATTTACTGTACAGCAGGGGTTCCCAACCTTTTTATAGTACCGTACCTGTACGTTGTAAACAATTTAATGACGTACCGGTAGACCAAGAATCTTGAAATGGGGAATAAAATGCCATGGAGAACATTTGTAATAAAGACAAGTAACTTAGGATATATTTTTACTGCTAAACATATACATAAAATATAATAATCACTTTAAAAAATACACTGCTGGCCATTAAAATTGCAACACCAGGAAGGAAAGCAAATAACAAAACTTTACTTATTGTGCGTATACAGCATAGTAGGAAGAAAACATGATTAAATTTGTAGGCAATTCGGGGGTATACAGGGTCCAAAATTAGTTCACACAGCTGCCGCCTCTGGCAGCTAAAATGGCTCAAACCCGGTTAGGCATCGAGTCAAACTGGGCTTCGATGAAAGATACGGGCAAGTCATTCCATGCTGCTTCAAGTCTATGCCTTATTTCATCAATCGTAGTGGCTGGAGAGCGGTGGCGGCCCAGTCTCTCAGCAACCCATGACCAGATGTTTTCAATGGGTGAGAGTTATGGAGAACGTGCTGGCCAGGGTAACAGTCGAACAACCTCTGTGTCGAGGTAGGTCAGGACAAGACACGCAACATGCGGTCTTGCGTTATATTGTTGAAAGATGACGTCTCCGATGCCTCGAAGATAAGGCACAGCCACTGGCCTTAAGATATGAGAAATGTAACGCTGGCTGTTCAGATTACCGACGAAGCGAAGAAGAGGTGTTCGTGTCGTGTACCCAATGGCTGCCCATACCATCACACCAGTTGCAGGACCCGTATGACGATATTGAATGCAAGAAGGCCACGTGCGTTCTCTTCGGTGTCTCCAGACACGGATACGTCCATCATGATGCTGCACGCAAAACCGGGACTTGTCTGAAAAGACGACGGAGTGCTAATCCTGTATCCTGTTTTGTCGTTGGGCTCACCACTGTCGTCGCTCGTCTCTATGTTATAGTGTCAAGGGAAGCCGCAATAATGGTCGCCATGCGGACAGTTCGTGCTGCTCCAGACGTCGTCGCACTGTCCGGGAGGATACTTGTCATGCTGTAAACAAGCCCATTTCCTGACAAGGTCCCTGATGTGGCTGTACGATCCTGGAAGGCCGACCTGACAACATGTCTGTTCTCCCGAGCGTTAGTGGAGGTAGGCCGTTGAGATCCTGCATGGCGTTCAAAACTACCCTCCTGAACCTGTCGATTTCATATTCGCATGACAGTCGTTGCATTCTTATCAATGCGAGTAACAATATCACGGGACGATCAACCACACTCTCGATAGGCCACGATCCTGCCGCTATCGAATTCCGACACGTGCTGGTAGCCGTTTCTCCTTCTTATACGAGACATAAAACGATCTTCTCACAAACAACCAACATTCAAATACGATTTCCGAATGAGAAACTCGCTGCGTAACTTTCCTTTTATGCAGAGTTTGAGATACAGTTTCTCCCTCCTGCGTCGTTCGATTGCACTTAAATGCTAATCATTAGCATATCCCAACATCTTCTTCTTTTCATGCGAATTTGACGTTTGTATCATCCCTCCTTCAGGGGGTTGCAATTTTAATGGCCAGCAGCGTATATAATTTGTGAGAAGGTTGGGCTAGTTTATTATTAACTAAAGAAGTAATATTGGGCTCAATGTTTGTCAGTTTAAGGCGAAGTTTAATTCAATGTCCAGCAAAGCTCTATATAAAAAATCAATTTAAATTAATCTCCCGAGTTTAATACACTTACCTTAACAGCTTCTTAATATTTATTAATAATACAATTACTATTGATTAATAATATGCAATTAATTTAAAGATGTTTGAAACACAAAACACAATTTTTTGTAGAACTCAGACACAGTTATAATTCGCAAACTCAGTTATAGACAGTTATAATTCGCAGGCGAGTGCCAAATTTTTATGGGGCGGTCATAGATAACACATTCAGGTGTAGACGGCATCTTTTGAGATTAGGTAAATCCCAATAAAGTATTACAACACAAACAATGGATAAGAAATTCCAAACTAAAATATTAAAACGTATGGATTATTAGTTATTATAGTCATTTCTTTTCTTTTTTCGTCATACAGATTTTTAATAGATTTTTGTTTTAAATTGTAAAATAATTCGCGTACCGGTATCTGCTTGTCCGCGCACCGGTAGTGGTACGCGTACCCAAGGTTGGGAACCACTGCTGTACAGCAATACTGCAAAAAGGCGCCCTGGTACCTTAAAAACGTACTTATCCACAGGGATCTGAGAATCGAACCCATTCGGCAACACATTAAAGATCTCGCATCTAACTTCTACAATAGATTATATCCAATAGACAACGAAGAAATAGCTCACCTCTCCGACTACGACCCAAGGGAATGAATGCTATAGGCGTCCAAAGGCCACTTTGATTATTCACCCTGGTCTCCTTCCCCTTTCTTAACTCTCCCTCCAACCTCTTCTAAATTCTAATTTACATTTGCCGTTGCTTCTGGTCTGATCTGTGTTTTTTTGATGGATCGACTTCAAGACTATCCTTACTGATTTTTGCTTAATCGTCTGCTACGGTAATTTTTTTTGCTTTCTTAAAACTGCCACATTAAATAGTTGTCAATCTACAGAGGCTGTTCGCACATTTTTTAGACGATTTTGGTAAGCGGTAATTAAAATCGTTTGCTGCAAAAGAAATAATTGCAATTGTACTATGTTTTTAAAAGTCAAAATTATCATCTGCGGCTTGAAAGTTTTGTTTTTATTCAAAATGGCGTTTTTAACAAAGTAGTGGTTCGAAGGCTACATTTATGCTCTTTCCGAAGAGAAATATGCATACTTCGTTAGCCAAAAAACGATGTGAGAGTCATGGTTTTGTGATATCTAAAGCGTCGATAGGTAATATCGTCAACAAGAAAGGAAAAAAAAAAACGTCAAATTGGAGCCTCAAGTGGGACAAAAATTCCAAACAAGTATCCAAGGAAAAAACGGACATCTTCGACTATTGCAAAGGTACGTCGTTTAATGTTAAAAGAAAATCCCCCTAGTCAAAGGACAGTTGCAAAATCATTAAAATGCTCGGTGTCCACTATAAGCAAAATGATAAACGTTGATTTAAATCTTAAGAAAGCGAAAAAACGCAATGTGCATCGTCTTCTTCCAAATCATATCGCTGAACGCAGAACACGCTGCAGAATTCTATATGAGAAACACTATCCAAAGAAAAATGGAAAACAATTGTCACAATAGATGAATCATGGGTGTATTTAAATGATTGCAACAAAAAAAAAGCCATTTATTATCATAAAAGGGGAGAAAATAATTTAAGTACATGGTTCAAAGAATCGAAAGAAAGTTTTTCTAAGGGATTCATGATTGTTGCTGGTTTTTCTTATAATGGCAAGTTAAAAATAAAGAGAGTGGAAAAAAATGTCAAGATTAACTCCAAATACTATCAGGAACATATTTTATCGCCAATTTTTCTGAATGAAATACCATCGCTTTACCCACAGTGCCATCAATCTGTGAGACTCCATCAGGACAAAGCTAGCAGTCACACATCAAAATCCACTGTAAATTTCCTAAAAGAAATGGAACAAAAAACTGGTATCAAGGCCATACCCTTCACTGGTATCCCTACTAAATCTCCCGATGTATCACCTATGGATTTTTGTGCTTTCGGACTTTTAAAATCTGCATTATCCAAACGTCGTCTCAAAACCCTTACAGGACTCTGGAAAGCTGTTCAGGAGGAATGGGATAGAATACCTCTTCTGACACTTCAAAAGGCATTATTATCCTGGAAATTGCGGTGTCGAAAGATAGTTCAGAATAAGGGATGTCAAATAGAACATTTAAAACACAAGAATTTTATGTAATTTAGTTTTGTGAATACAATATACATCGTCTAAAAAATATGTGAACAGCCTCTGTATATATATAAAACAGTTCCGTAACTGACTCACTGACTGACATACAACGCACAGACCAAACCGCTGGACCTAAAGAGCTGAAATTTTGTATGGCGATTCTTCTTATAGTGTAGGGGTGCAGTAAGAAAGAGTTTTGAAAAATTCTTCTTAGATTTTTTAAAATTAAATTTTTAAGCTGTTTTAGTAACCTTTTTTAAGTTTGCATTTAAAATAATAATTTAAGGGTTATAAAATTTATATCACGAGAAAGATCATAAAAATTCCTTCAAAATGAGATCTTTTTCGAATCTTTACCTCCCTTTTCTGATTTTTGGTGAATTTTTAAAGATTAATTTTTTAGAATCTATATATATAAAACGCGTAGGTATGCGGCACAAAAATCGGCGATATTTCTACACTGCGAATGGCAACGGCTGCAACTACCAGATGTAAACATTAGCTGCCAACCGCTTGTGTGTCGTGGTTCGACGATAGCACGTAATTTGATACAATTTAGTTGCTGTATTTTACACGTGAATAATTTTAATTTATTCACGAGATAACTTATTCTTTTGTTAGATTTGTTTTTCTAAATGTATGTAAGAGGACAAACTTTTGACAAAATATGTTTATATCTATCAAATCCAGTGTTTAGTCATGGACAGTTGTATGTGTTTATCTAGAGTCCGTTCTTTTGATTCTATCACTGTAGTAGCTCCTATTTCTGAAATACTCAACTATGTATATCAATAAGTTTGAGGAATATCATAGTAAAATATTAATAATTTCATTATAATATCTTAATAGTAAGTAAGAGTTAATTGTCTACAGTTTTTTCAGTAGTACTTGCTGAATTTTTACTCCATTTTATAAGTGAAGAAAATTTCCCAACAATTTTTATTTGGTATGATTAAGTGCAGATATCTGAATTGTGAACAATAGTACATACAGAGAGGGATGTAATACACACTTTATTTTAGTACTTACTGAATTTTTAATCCTTTTTTAGTGAAAAAATTTGTCTCTAACAATTTCTTATTTGATGTAATGATGAAGTGTAGGTATCGAAATTTTGAAAAATATTATGTACAGAGAGGAATGTAATTTTTAAAATCTTTGTTGTTGGGTTTCTCAGTCTTATCTTTAACTCTGTTCTGAAGTAATAGAAATTCATATTTTTTTAATCACGATTTTTTAGAATCAGCCTTGTAGAGAATTTTGCAATGATTATAAATTTTTTGGCTGAGATCGCACTACCCCTTAACAACTTATATTTATGATGACAGGTAATAGTAACATTCCTTACACACGTTTCTTTCAGTTGAGTTGTTTTGCAAAAGAAAATATAAAACTAAAAGCGACCATGCTGGTCGCGCAGCGGCTAGTTTAATATATTAAATGCCGATCACGTGATTTCTTTTTCTGGTACTTTAAATAAATTTATCGTCACGTGCATAAAAACTAAATAGACAAAAAATATTTTTTTCTTGATAATGCGGCAGACGATTGGACATTATTTTGTCTATAAAAATATCCCTTACGATTTTTTTATAAATGTTTTTTTTACATCAATTGTATACATTGATCGTCGTATTTATTATAAATATATATATATATATATATTTATATTTTTTGGAATTAATTGCATACATTGACCGTTGTATTTAATTTGAATGTACTCCGTAGCGAAGTACGGGTTTCCAGCTAGTTTATATATATTCACTTATTTATTTTTTGCTAGTATTAGTATTATTTATTTTTATTTATTTATTTATTATTATTATTATTACTATTATTATTTTCATTTTTATTATTATTATTATTATTATTATTATTATTATTATTATTCTAACTTTCAAGTCAACACTTTTCTTTTAATCCCGAGAACGGAAATATAGCCACAAAAAATTATCCGTACCGAGGATATGGAACCCTGCTCTCTGGTGCCTCGTTTATGTACCATGTCTATGTCTATGTCTACTGCAAAAAGGTCTTTCTATCCCAAAATTTCTTAACTGTTATTGATACAGAAAATGGAGAATCGAAAGGAAACATCGGTAGAGGAAAGAAAACTATTCATTAATCTGTCAAATGAAGGTAAATCTTTGCGAATAATAGCTAACATTGTTGGCAGAACATTCAAAAAGTGGTTCAAAGATTTGAAAAAGGATGGCACATTAGAATATAAAGTAGGAAGAGGCCGAAAAAGCTTGAGCTCAACAGTATAGAGTGGGGAATTTTACTTCAAATAAGAGTGATCCTAAAATAAGCCCTCGAAAAATTGCTTCCAGTACTTCTAGAACTTTGGGTAAGTCTGTTGCTCCTGAAACAGTTCTCAGATGAGCTGGCGGTAAAGCTCGGAAAAATCTCTTTATTAGTAAAATGAATATAGATAAGCAATTACAATTTGCAAAAGGAAAGGCCCAAACAGTTTTGGGATGAAGTTATTTTTAGTGATGAAAGCAAGTCCAGTGTTTTAAGCCGTCGTATGGCGAAGCAGGCAAACACTGTCTATACGATCCCAAAAGGTTCAATTCCGACCGGAGGTGATTCAGTGATGGTTTGGGAATGTATGGCGGCATCAGGATTGGGAGAGCTTGTTTTTATTGATGACTGAAGAAATATTTGCTGCTAAATTAGCTGCTGTAGCATAGCCCATAACAGCTCAAAACACTACGAGTTAAATGTTATTGGGTCCTATCTTGAAATAGCTGCACTCTTCACCAGTAAAGAACGTTTGAGACTGAGAAGGATTTCTGCCTAAACAATTCAAAATCTTCAATGCCACATCGATTGTCAGTAAAGCAAAAGGATATGCTACTAAATAGTGATTCTTCTTCTTTCTTTTATTTATTTTTCTATACTCGTATACTCTCTATTTGGCGAGTTCAAGTAGTTACATCTTTCATTTATAAGTTGGTGTTAATGTATAATTTAACATTGATTGTTTTAAGAGAAATGAGGAACACTATCTCAGGCCCTGATTTTTCATCAGGCCCAGTAGGCCCGGGCCTAGGGGCCCCCGAATGTTGGGGGGCCCCAAAAATTTTTATTTTAAAAAGGAAAAATTTTAAATTCAAATTTTTTTGTTTTACCTTTTTTAATAGTAATTTTTTTATATATGCTTTCAAATTTGATTGATAGGTTCATCATATGTATAGTTATAAAATATGTATGTTATAGTGTATATAAGGGATTAATAGGGTTTTCTGGTTGCATTGTATTGGTGTTTTAATGATGAAGTTAATATGTTGTATTGCTTTTTGTTATTTGATAATGTTCTAGGCTCCTACGCTTCAAATAGCCAATTCTTGGTAAAATGGTACTTTCACAATGATTCATGATAATTTTTTTTTTTGTGCCAACTTTGGAAATTTTACGTGCACATCAGTGTTAGGGAGCCCCCATCCCGAGTTGTGCCTATAGTCAAGAATTTTCTAAATCGGGCCCTGCACTATCTGTATTTACAGTTAGACTATATTAGCATATGCCTATGCTAATGTAGCGTTTTCTCCTTATTTCATGACTTTTTCTCTATTCAAACATGTCTTTTCATATTAAAAATACGTGTACCTTCAGTTGAGTGAGTCACTGTACGTAAGTTTGATTGCAAATCTATCTTTTACAGTTTGAGTACTTTGAAAAAAGCTGATTTGTGTCAATATCCAAGACACACATTGATTCATCCAAAATCCATTCTCAGCTCGTGTTGGCAATGAATGGGAAACTCTCTTCTTATTAGCAGCGTTCCGTGGGATGCAGCACTGTTTCGGTATAAAAACCCTCCCCACCCGGGCGAATTCAAGTGCTTCTCTCAATGTTCGCCCATCGAAGGGCTCAAGTGGACGCCCAATGAGTTCCCTTCATTTTGCCATCAAACGAACCCTTTGAAGGGTTGAGAAGCAAAAAAATAGCCGTCAGTGACCCCGTTCTTACCGGTGGTCGTGGCCGACGGAGTGGGGGAAAAGGTTTGATCGTTTCCGCGAATTTAACAATTTTATGAAATTGGGAACGAAATTTTTTGGGATCCCATTCTCAAAATTGCTGTCCCTCCTCTATTTTGTGTGACGAGACAGCCATTTCGCAGTGTCGCCAATGCAAGCTCCAAAATGTCGTTCATTTGGAAGTATTCATTTGAATCCTCAGCCAGACAACTTTTTCTCTCCTTCTCCCCCCCCCCCCCCCTCCGTTACTGGCACAGTATGCTAGGTTCTGGCCAGCAATCCTTTTTTAAAAGTTTAATTTTTTTTAAAAATATATATATATATAAAATCCTAAAAAATTAATACGTAGACTTTGTCTACGGTAAAAAACAATCTAAAATCTTTTAAAATTTGATACTTGGGTAGTGGAAACACTACTCAAGGCAAAAAATAATTTTAATACTAACACCTTTTTGCTTTTATTTTTAACTTTATTTTTTTCCTATCCTTAATCTTTCTCTGGTCGCAGAAATTCGAAGATCTCAACACTTCACATTACACTATATTTTATTTACTAACAACTCCACAGCCAAATTTAATTAAGGCAAGCTACTGAAAAAACCCAAGTTATTTTTAGAAGTAGAGGGAACCAGTTCCCGGGAACTTCTACTCAGAATGTTGCTGATTGCTGATTGCTGATTGCTATTAAGTTTACTTTGGCGTTATTTTTATTAAATTGATTTGTAACTTTTTATTAAAATCGTTTATCACACATAGTTAAGACCTCTGAAAGGGTGTTTTCTTTTATTTATTTATTTATTTATTTTTTTTTTTTGGGGGGGGGGGGTCAAGTGGTCCACAAAGAACCCCTCACTGCCCTAGAAGAAGACATCGATTTATCCTGCTGGACAGATGGGACTAAAAATTCAGGTTTCGGTTCTCAAATTTTTCCGGAATCGGGTTTGAATAATACATGAACCACAAAATATTTGTCCTAAATAGGTATGAAAAAGAAACTTTGTTTTTAATCTAAAGAATTTTAGTTTATTGCGTAAGTAAGAAAACCCATTTTTTAAAATTTATTTCAATTAAAGTTAATTAAAGGAAACGGATCTAAAACCCGAAAATGGCGCTGGTGAATGAATGGACTCCAAAAATGGATGCTACTGTTTGTTTCAAAAACCTTTTACATTTCACAAGGTTCGTTTCTAAGGGTGAAAGGGATTTTCATGAGGTGTGAGTGGGAGCTATTGCAGGTTCATATTAATGACAATTCTTTTCTTTCCCGGAGACAGAGTTTTACCCCATTTTGATTCATTCTTATCGAACGACCAGGTTTGGAACAAAAGTGTGACTCATGCAATTACGAAAATAAAATTTTAATATGAATTTTTATAGTTTCCGTTCATGGATGTCACACGTGATAATAGATTTTGAATATCCCTCACAAAAAGAAAAAAATATATTGACGTTTCATTGACTGTATTCTGACTGTCCAAGGATTAGATTTCGGCACAATTCACCCTTCTCTGTATACACAAAACATGTTTTTCGCTCCCCCCTTAACTGGCAAGTTTTTGGTTTGGTTTGGATCCATACGAGGGCCGTCCATGCCAAGGGTAGGGCTAGGACCCCCTAGCCATTTGGCCATAAGATAGTCAAGTTTAAATAATCAAGTATTGTTTCTCAAAATCATATGAAACGCCGCCACGTGTTGGCAGCTTGCTGAACTTCTCATAGTTATCACGATTTAGACTACAAAATTTGAAATCTACAACAATCAATGAGATGGATAAAACAGAAAAAAAAAAGCATTTAAGGCGTATTCTATTATGAAATGTATACACAAGATAATAACGGCAATATTTTCAATGAAAGAAAACACGAAAACAAACACAAACAAACAAACACACACACACACACACACACACACACACACACATATATATATGTACACACAGTCGAACCCCGTTGTAGCGAACCCGGTATATTACGAACTCTCGGATATAACGAACGAAAACTTTGGTCCCGCCGTTTTCCTATTGTATTTAATGCTATTTTTTCCTTTTACAGCAAAACACCGAAATCTTAAGAATCGGCTATAACGAACCCTTTTTTCAGTCGACTACTGATTTTTTTTTTATTTTTAAAACTTTTAAGAATGTTAAAGATACAACGAATGCTGAAGAAGCAAAGAATGAAGATAATGATGATGAAGATTTACCTATCGCGATGTGGATAGAAAAGCACAAAATTTCATCATTCACAGATTGCGACATGCAATTTCGAAAACCCAAAATTTCCCATGTTCGAAACATGGGATGATAAAGTCATTAAATGTGAAAATCCGACTGATGAAGATATTGTGGAAGAAATTAAAATAAATCATTCTGAAATCGAAGATTCTGCATCTGATGCTGATGAAGAGGAGCACATAAATGACGAAATCCCCACCATCTAAGATTCTACAGCAGCGATGAGTGTTATTAATAAGTTTTTGCCTACACAAACAGTGGAAGAAAGAGTATTGGAGTCATTTGATGTATTGAACAAAGAAATTCATAAAATGTTTTTGAAATCGACATCACGTCAGCAGAAGATTACCGATTATTTCTGTATCAAAAAAGTGAATCATTAATAATCAATTTTTAATAGATTTTATCATTTTTTCAATACATTATTATTGAATACACATAGCAACTAATGAGATATACATTTTGTGAACTCTAACATTTTTCTTAATGCTTCGGATATAGCGAACAAAACCTTTAGTCCCTTGAAGTTCGTTATAACGGGATTCGACTGTACATATATATATATATATATATACAGTGGAATCTCGATCTATCGTTTTTCAAGGGACCGATTGAAATGAACGATAAATGCGGGAAAACTATAGATACGGAAACATAACAAAGCAATATGAGCGTTGGGACTGGATAAAATGAACGACACATACGGAAAAACGATGGATCCGAAAACGATCGATCGAGATTCCACTGTATGTATGTATATATATATATATATATATATATGTGTGTGTGTGTGTGCGCGCATATCTCCCTCTCTCTCTCTCTCTCTATATATATATATATATATATATATATATATATATATATATATATGTGTGTGTGTGTGTGTGCGCTCATATCTCCCTCTCTCTCTCTCTATATATATATATATATATATTGTATATATATATATATATATATATATATATATATATATGTGTGTGTGTGTGTGTGTGTGTGTGTGTGTGTGTGTGTGTGTGTGTGCGTGCGTGCGTGCGTGTGTGTGTGAGTATGTATGTTTTTTGAAATATTTAATTAGCAGAAGTATTAAAAGAGATTATTATTTCTGCCTTGATGATGTTTTTAAAAATAATTTGAGCTGTCATGTCCCCGAATGTCAGTAATGTTTTGAATATATTATTCACCGTGCCTTCTCCAACATTCCCTTTCTTCCTCTTATTTTACAGTGCTGAACCGAACTATCCCCGAATCTTGTCTATTCCAGTGGTGCTGGACCGACACTGTCTGACCCCTAATGGACATTTTGGGGTAGGAATGGGAAACAAACAAGCAAATTTTGACGATTTGTAGATTGGGGGTGTATAATAACAATTAAAAGAATGTCTTGTTTACCTTGTTGTGGTCAAAACTGGATATTAATATGTATTTGTATTTTTTATTTAGGTATAAAATGACAAAAATTTTAATTAAAAAAAAGAACATGATTTCAAAACTATGAGCTACGTATTGAAACATCGAAAATTATAAATTTATTTATTTATATAATAGAAAAAAAATAAATAAGAAGGGTGAGCCTGGATCTCGAATACTATTTGTTGAAATATTTGAGCGTGCTACTCTCGCACGATCTTCCGTGTTAAGACTTAATCGTTGTATGGTTTTTATAGCAACTGGTCTTGATCACGCAGAAGCGAATAGAAGTAATAGAGCTTTTGCAAGATTGCTCGCCACCTTATAGAACAATATTTTTTAACATTTAAGAAGTTTGAATCAAAATACGTCATTACAGAAAATTTAAATATATATTTAGTTAAATAATTCAGTGATATAAATTTACTTATTCAAAGTATCCGCGACTCCCAGTTTGCGCACTCTGTAAAAATGCAATGCTGTTTTGGGCAAATTACAAAAATGGAATTATAACTAGAAGGGTAAGAAAATAGGTTTAAGATACAAAAGTATTATACCCAAAACAGGTAAACCCGCTACCCAGAAACATGGCAGCCTTTTTTAAAACCTGAAACAGCTTTTCGTTTTTATAGTGCCCTGTGACATTGTCTCAATTACTACACGAATTAGTATTTCTATAAGTATGTGATGCCCCGTTCCTACCCCTCAACATGTCATCTATCGGCGAACTGTTGATCTGGGCGGTCTCATAAACTCTAGGATAAGAGGCCATAAAGTTCTTGTAATGTGCGGTTCTGACGTTATAGAACGCATAAATCCCAGAGTGGTTCGAGGGCTTTTGAGATTTTTGACACTATAGTGACATTTAGAATCCCATAAACTTTGAACACTTACCAGCACTTCAAACGCCGGAGAAAGCCTTTTGAATTCGCCGACAGTATAAAAGAAGACCCCAATAGTCCACGCAGAAGAGATTTGTTTTTGAGTGCGAGAGAGACGCTCTCCTGGTTCGAGAGGCCTTCTGTAGGCCAGCGCTGTTGGTGAACCCGAAGCCGTCCTGACTATTTAACTGTATATATTCTAACTCGCTGTACATAACTTGCTTTAACTGTTGTAGTTGTAGCAGTGGCGTAGCGAGCATAACTGGCGCCCGGGGCACGATACCTTTGTGGCGCCGCCCCCCCCCCTAAAAAACATATAGTAATATAATATATAGACCCTATATTGGCGCCCTCGATAAACATATAATAACATAATATATAGACCTTATATTGGCACTCCCCCCCCCCCGAAAAGCATATAGTAACATAATATATAGACCTTATGTTGGTGCCCTCCCCTAAAAACATATAGTAATATAATATATAGACCTTATATTGGCGCCCCCCACAAAATAATATAGTAATATAATATATAGACCTTATATTGGTGCCCTCCCCTAAAAACATATAGTAATATAATATATAGACCTTATATTGGCGCCCCCCACAAAATAATATAGTAATATAATATATAGACCTTATATTGGGGTCCTCCCCTGAAAAACATATAGTAATATAATATATAGACCTTATATTGGCATCCACCTCGAAAACATATAGTAATATAATATATGGATCTTACATTGGCGCCCCTCTGCGAGTGGCGCCCGGGGAACGATAGACCCCCTTGCTCCCCCTTTGCTACGCCACTGAGTTGTAGTATGTTTAACGTATCGTAGTAAAGTAATTGAAGCGAAAGGCTTGTCGTGTTATTGACTACGGTACAGCCCCAACTGAACCGAGGAGCGAAATTATGTTTTCCCTAACAGCCAGAAGCGCACAGTAGGATTGGGGCAATGGACTCTTCCTCTTTCATCTAACATCGGAAGAGAATAACGGATTGATTAAAAAAATAAATAAAAATAAAAACATGAGCAGGATTCATTAACGCAAGACACAGAAATATTCAAATCACGATTTCAATTCAAACTCATCTACCAATAGTTCTGGCTGCAAAGACTGCTTTATCCTGGATATAGTATAAAAGTTTTCAATTGCATTTTCTCCATCCTATATTGAACGGAACATAGGTTCAGTGTAGTCAAAAATCTGCTCACTTGAAACGAAAACCAACTACAAGTAGCCCATCGCGGTGATTTAAAAATAAGAGCCGAACATGGATAGCAGCGTTCATCCTTCTCATTAGGGTTAGTTTTACTTTTAATATTATCCTTCATTATCTTCATTTTCTGTGTGGAATGCGTTGGTTTTAATAAACAATTTAATAACTTCGAGCTTCAAGTCATCATATCTTTCTTTATATCTTGAAGGACATAGGTTAAAAAAAAAAAGGTAGATTTGTCTCGGCATCTCTGGGATTGAAAAGGGGCACCAAGTCTTAAAAGGAGGTGGTCTATACCAGTGGTCCCCCCGGGCCGCGGACCGGTACCGATCCATGGATCAAATGGTACCGGGCCGCCCAAGGAACATTAAATTATTTCCATTTTATTTACTATGGCATATTTCTCTCGGGTTAGTGCGACTTTGTGCTAATTTATACCTTTGTAACAGAAGAAATCTTGTAACTATTTTAAATTAGTTTATTGTTTATTAAACATTTCAAAATTATGAATTAAAATTGCAGTCATAGCTCCCCTTAGCGGGCCGCGGTAAAATTATCAAACGTTGACCGGTCCGCGGCGATTAAAAGGTGGGGGGGGCACTGGTCTATCTTTCGACTCAAAACCCCCTGAACTATAAAAGAAACGCAAAATAACTGCGCATATATCATTCCGAATCGATGGACTCTGCTACCTTGTTCATTCTTTCAAAGTATTTTTAAATTGGATTGATTCTCGAAAATGCCGTCTTTGAAACGCACATCATTTCCTTTTGCGAACAATATTTCGAAAATGAATAATAATTTTTAAAAACAACTTCAAACCGTCGACCGGGTTACAAACCCGGTCGACGGGTTTGTAACCAGTTGCGTGGCTCCATTCAATTACGGACTGGTTTGTGATTTGAGTCAGTTATCAGTTTCTTTTGAGTTGCTCCGTGTGCAGACGGGCTAAGCCCTCCATTAATATCAGTTTGTACTCTATCAAGTGGTCCACTTGTTTTTTAGACTATATCTCGCTGTTTCAAACACGTGATCAAAATTTTACGCATTTCTAAACAAAAGTTTTTCATGAAATCATCCAATCTGTTTACGAGACTATACGAACGATAAAAATAAAAATCGTAAAAGAACGAATCTGATAGATTTTAACACATAAAATAAAATCTCCACCGTTCGGGGGTGACAGAATCCTCAGTTTTGCAAATGGTCCTTTCACATAAAACAAAAAGTCTTTTTTTCAGACGGTCAACCTCCGTAAAAAACATTAGCAGAAAGGCGCGTTATCTGAACTGTCGGCAGTTCTACAGACTTAGGCCAAACACATCAAATGAAAGAAAGAACACAAAGGGCAGATTTAGAAGCAAATATATATTTGTTTTTAAATGTCATCACAAAATAGGTGAAAAAAACAGAGGAACAACTCATTTGAGTCTTAGTTGTATTGCGACTCCAAATTATATCTATAAGACATCGAATAGGAATTCAGAAACTGGACGTCTTAACGAAATAAGGGGCATTTACTTATTTTGGGACCCACTAGTAATGTACATATAACCTCTAAAGACGAAATCATAATAAGGACAAGAACTCGATAGAAATGTTGTGCTTTCAAATGAATTCTTGTCGCCCAAAATATTTCAAAAATACCGAAATGACAAACAGTTGGGACGGTTCTATCAATCGTCTTAACTTTTCTGTGGATGAAAGTAACTTCCGTGCTCTAAAAAAGACCTTCGAAATCGACCGGAAGAAAATAAAATTCCCATTACGTATTGCCTTATTATATAACAGGCTAAATAAAGGCAAATTATAAATAAACAAAACAACTGTCAACCTCTTTTCTTCATAAAATTTTTCATGCTTAAATTTTTATTCTTAAGTGTAAAAATGAAATGTTCTCATTTAAATTTAAAAAAGACGAAAAAAGAATTAGAAATGAAATCCTTCTCTCTCTGTGTGTGCGTATATATATATATACAGTTGGACCTCCATATATCGAAGTCGACGGTTCCCGAAAAAAATTCGATATATAGAAATTTCGATATATAGAAACGGTTATGCTAAAATTATTGGTGATACATTGAATTGCAAGAAAAATGTGCATTTTCTTCTAATATACGAAATCACTTTCATGTCAACAAATTTAAATATGAATCACATTGCTAAAAATTACGTACATTCATAAATGAAAATTATTATCGATTAAAAAATATCAATAAACTAATTATACTAGATTTAATTATGAAACAAAATTTACATACCTTTAAATACAAACGCAATTGATTTACATTTTTGTAAAAAACTTTCGAATGTCTTGTTGCACAATAAATTTAGAAGAAAATTCATCATAAAAGTGTTCACACTTATTAAGTCCACTAAATACAGCCTCCGGGACATTATCCTCGAATTGAAGACCACGACGGATTACATAAAGTGCTGCGCGCATTTCTTTTTTCGAAGGATTAACGATTTCTGCTTCAGTTAGAGTCTCTTCATCTCCTTGGATGTCAGTTTGTTCTTCCTGAAGTGAGTTTATGATGTCGTCATCTGTGGGGTAATCGGAAACAATGATGCCTTCATCAAGTCTAAAAAATCTCTAAGGAAAAAATCTTTACGGGACAGAAAAATCACGTGCCACGTTAAAAATCTTTTGGAAAAAAATTCGATATATAGAAATATCCTTCGTTATATAGAGACAGTTTCTCTACCTAATGAAAACGGGGATTCACAAACTGTTCGATATATAGAGACTTTCGATATATGGAAGTTCGATATATAGAGGTCCGACTGTGTGTATATATATATATATATATATATATATATATATATATATATATAATTAGAGTTATATATCCCAAAGTAAATTCTATTTTCTAAGTGCAGACTGATGAATGTCTAGAGCAGATTGGCAACGATTTACCAATATTCTGAACCCACTTTCAAACGCCATTTTAGTGATGTTGAAACGAAAATTCCCGTCGAACATCTATCGAAGGTTTTCGTAACATGGCCTTTGATTTTAAAAAACTGCCACATTCAACTTAAATGCATAAAAAATATATATTTCTTCTTTTCGATGACATTAAACTAAAAAGCTCATCGCTATTGGGGTTTTTGAATAACACTACAAATTTACACAACGCGCTTCAAAAATATCTAGATTGAAAATGTCCATTACCTTATGATTGGTTTTTATAGAAGCCATTCAACTTACATTTTTCAAAACACGCACACTTTTGAAGATACATATCGCAAGAAAAATGACACAACTCAAAAATGCAGCATTTGAGAAAAATCAACTTAAAGAATACGATACAGCTTGAACTAGTCTCTATATATAAAACAGTTCCGTAACTGACTGACTCACTGACTCACTGACATACAACGCACAGACCACACCGCTGGACCTAAAGGGCTGAAATTTTGCATGGCGATTCTTCTTATAGTGTAGGGGTGCACTAAGAAAGATTTTTGAAAAATTCTTCTTAGATTTTTTAAAATTAAATTTTTAAGCTGTTTTTGTAACTTTTTTTAAGTTTGCATTTAAAATAATAATTTGAGGGTTATAAAATTTATATCGCGAGAAAGATCATAAAAAATTCCTTTATATATATATATATATATATATATAAATATATATATATATATATATATATATATATATATATATATATATATATATATATATATATATATATATATATATATATATATTACATCAATTGTATACATTGATCGTCGTATTTATTATAAATATATATATTTATTTTTTTGGCATTAATTGCATACATTGACCGTTGTATTTAATTTGAATGTACTCCGTAGCGAAGTGCGGGTTTTCAGCTAGTATTACCATAAAACTGAGACAACTGCCCTCAGACGAACAAATTGCGAGATAGAGATGTGTCGCTTTTCGTGCACGAGGGTACATATTTTTCAATCACATAACCTCGAAATTGCTATTTTTTGACTTGTTGCAGGGGTGCCAAAGTGCCCGAGAAACGCTTCACGCGTGTATCTCATCGACAGTGCTTTGCAGCACGTTGAAAGCCCTTTCTTATCGTAACATTCATAGAATTCTAGTCCAGAACAAGTTGATGCACCTCCGCAAAACACCAGCAAAGAAAAAACCCAACCGAATTTTTTTAGTACACGTAAAAAGCGTTTATTTATATTTTTTTTTTGTAAATTTATTATACACGTAAGTGTGAATATCTTCCATATTCTTACTGTGGTAAAATTTGAAATATCTTTTGTAAGAAATTTTCATAAAAGAGATAGTCATTTTGGAGCGTATAAACAATTATAAGCAATCGTGCGAGACACAAATTCTGCGACCTGGGATAGTGGCTTCTCATTTATACATCCATTTTAAGAGATTAATAAATTTTGAAAAAATGAGCAGATCATTTCATTTGTTCATGTGTAGACATGTACTAAATGAATCGTGCGGAAACAGCAGCTTGCAGCCAGAACCCAAGGGGTCCTTCAAGTATTGCGTATAAGCATTTAAGAGGGGGAGTTCAAGCTTTGGTTTTTTTGGTTTTTTTTTGGGGGGGGGGGGGTCAGAACAATACTTATGTAAGACAGTAAGGCCGTCTGCACACGGAGCAACTCAAAAGAAACTGATAACCGACTCAAATCACAAACCAGTCCGTGATGAGTCGCAACCTATGTAATTGAATGGAGCCACGCACACGGCGCAACTGGTTACAAACCCGTTCGACGGGTTTGTAACCAGTATCTAGAAATGTACGATTATCTAGAAATGTACGATAAATTGAAGGATCGAAAATAAAAGTTTGGCTTACGAAATAGTGACAAGAAATTTGCCAAATCTTGCGTCATACTTGAACGACCCCTAAGGGACAAACACTAAACTGACTGAAAAAGAAATTGGGCTGCAAAACAATAGTTCATAAGCTGAGTGGGAATAAGAGCGGCTGAAATGTAACACCCCTTTGCAATGTCACAACAAAGAAACCTGAAAAAAGTGATACGCCACAGACATTGAAAAACGCCCTCATATATGAATAATGTCAATGATCTTTAGAGGTAGGTACCTTGCAAAATGTTGACGCATACACACACGTATATCTATACACATATGTATGCAGTGGCGCACTCAGGATTTTTTCTTGGGGAGGGGGGGGGGCGAGATGAACGGATAAAAATAATTATAATGCAAGATCAATAATCATAATGTAATTTCTATTTCTTTGGGGGGGGGGGCACGGCCCTTGCTCCCCCCCTGGGTGCGCCACTGTATGTATGTATACACACACACGCATACATATGTGTGTGTGTATGTATACCTGAGTGAATGAAAACGGAAAGCCTAACAAATATCGTACTGTGACCCAATCCCTTTTGACTACATAATTTATAGAAATCGTCATTCAACGGAGTGCACCTGCATTGACCGGAAAACAAAAGTATATAAGGAAATACGTAACAGAATGAAATGAAAAATAGAAATCGAATGAGAAGCAGAAATTCGTGTAATTGACCTTATCTCATCCCTTTCGGTGAGACGTCTATCTCGTTCCAACACAGGGCCGCCCAGATACTTTACGGGGCCTGGGGCAAACTTCTGTTGGGGGCCCCAAGAAAAATAAAAAATTGAAAGAGCCGAAAACACACATTCAAATTAAGTTACTCATACTTAAATTTTTATTTCATGAATGATTAACATAATTATATTTCACTGCACTGCTCTCTTGCTATATTATCCAATAAATATGACATCTTCCATCCACAAAGCTTTTTTGCTATCTATTTTAGTAGTTAGTACTGTCTTCAATTTATTAGAGAGAATGTAATTTTATAGCAGTTAGGACAAAACAGTTATATTTTTCATTAAAGTTAATTCGCGTATTTTTCAGAAGACTATTTTGGAGTAAGAGAAATCTAATTAATCAAATAATTTTTTTATATTTTTGGGGCCCCTTTTTTCAGGAGATTATTTTGAATTTTGAAGTACGTACAAGTTTCAGAATTTTCATTTTGATGAAATCTAATAAATTAATTTTTTCAATTTTTTGGGGTCCCCTCCGGCAGTTAGGGGCCTGGGGCAAAGTGCCCCAGTTGCCCCCCTCTCTGGGCGGCCCTGTTCCAACAGCGGAAAGCAAATTCAATTTTTTCGGTGCATTGGAACGCATAGAAAAGAATGAATACAGTCGGCCAAAAAATATCCGAATGGCATCTTTCTATCTACAATAATTGGAGGCTCTATCTCCGTTGTCAGGATCATAATCATTTGGGCAGACCACTCGCTTCTCGTTAACAAACAAGCCAATCAACGAATAAACTCAACTTCTGGTCTTACATTGAATTCTGTCACGATCGGACAAGTAAATACGGAAATTTAAAAATTGAGAGTGTGCCTCTCGAACGGATCCACCGCAGAAAAATTGCGGAGACGTACTTTTCGGAACACGGGTTTGGAATTAAAACGGAGAAAGAATTAAATTCCGGTACTCACTTCACTATCTTAAATAGGAACGCTTGCGACGTTATCCATGGTAGATGTTGATAGAGGGGAAAATGGCGAAAAGTTTGTTTCCGAATGCCTCCAGCGATGTTTGATCCCAAAAAGAAGGGATTGCCTCATTCCGATGAAGGGGCGTTCATTGGTTTGCTTAACCTGTCGATCAAAAGTCACGAAGGGCGTGGTCTGTGGCGGAACGCACGCCCACCCGTTAACCGACCGACCAACGGTGTTCGTGGGAGAAACTCCACATGGCGAGGGGAGGGAGATTTTCTCTCTTGCTTGCGAGCTCACATCAAAATATGAGAAAGAAGAAGAAGAAAAAAAAAAACCGGAGGTTAAATGTTCGATTAGGCGAGAACTGATCTGACAGTGAAGATTTTTCACGCCAACTTTTATCTTTGGTCGCCAGGGTGGGATCATTAAATATATGCAGTTCACGGGTTTCTATTTCAGCCCAGGCGAATCCGTAACTGTGACAAAGAACAGCATAGAAATTATATTTGTATCGATACATTGATAAAGCGAGAAAGTACATCCTTCGAACTGTCCCATAGATGAGGCGACGAGGCCGAATTCGAATAGGCGCCAAAATGAGACATAGTAGAAATATGAGAAAGCATTCATAGTTGAATCTAATGTGGGACGAAATTCGTAAAAATACGCAAATATAAGCGAAAATTGAGACTTATTTTTCACACAAACTTCTGGATTTGAGATTAGGAGAAATGAATGCGTCAGGCGTCAATATGTTTTGTTACTTATTTGCTCATTTTCCCTGAAAGCCGATGGTTTTTTTAATTTCATGCAAAATGAGACTCCATTTCTGTGGTATAATTCGTGTTTTACCAGTCGTTGACATCTTTTTAACGCTTTTATAGTAAAGACTTGAAAAGTATTCTTCTAACACTTCAATTAGCATTATCTGTAACTGGAGCAGCAGCTGAGAAGTTTTAAAGAATTATCTACGAACAACAACAATCCTGAATGATCTAGCAATACTTTCTACAGAAAAGATGCTATCTAAAATAACAAATTATGCAGATGCAATCCATTAATTTACTGCAATAAAGGTTCAAAGAATGATATAATAATTACTTTTATTACGTAACAAATTACATTCCAATTTATTTACTTTTTCTGCTTTTAAATTTGTATGACTTTTTTAAAAATAAATACTTTTAAAATAAAAACTTTTCTTTTTGTTTAATACATAATCTAAATGTCCGCTATTCTATTTAGTAGATAATTTCTAATATTGATTCGATCATTACTTCGAGTCTCTCAAAAAAATTGAAAAGGCGCCGCACTTTTCAATTCTGTTCCATTGTTGACAATCTCTTCGTTCCAAATGCGTAATTTGAAAACAGATGCGCAAATATTTCTCAGATGTTAATAATTTAGGCCATCGTCTTACTCACATCACCAGCATTAAAAGGCTCTTTTTTTGATATTTTGCATTCCTCAGATTATCGAGTCTTATCAAATCCTCCAGTGTCATGGATTTGGAATTGCAGTATACACCGCCCTCCAAAAGTTAAGGTACAACATGTAGAACTTAAAAATGAATGAACAAGAAATTTGGAGGAAATGTGCTCTAAACAGTTCTTTATTAACCTTTTCCTTACGGGGTGGGATAGCATGTATCCCAAGAATACGGGCCCAAGAAAATAAATAAATATATACATACATATATATATATATATATATATATATATATATATATATATATATATGTGTGTGTGTGTGTGTGTGTGTGTAAGTAAGTAACAAGAAAACGCGTCTTCCTAAATTACTTTACTTTAAAACATATTCTCTTATTAATAAAGCACGACCCCTTTTCCAAAAATTGTAACCTAAAAGTAAAGTAAGTATAATTTATATTAGCCCTGCAGATCATTAAGCAGGCATGTGAAGTATCGGAACTCAATAACAGCCCCAGATATGAGTGTTAGAAGTTTATGAGATTCCGAATGTCAGTATAGTGTCAAAATTCTTGAAGAGCCCTCGAAACACTCCGAATTTATGTCTTGTATAACGTCAAAAACCCCACTTTGCAAGAACTTTATGGCCACTTATCCTACGTCCAGGTCAACAGTTCACAGCTCTATCAAGCGCGGGATCTATCAGTCCCCGGAAAACTTAAGTGGACACGTGAACTCCACGAATCTGAAGTCGCCCAATTAAAAATTAAGTAGTTTAGGCCCTCTGGCGTCAATATCGCAAAACACCCATTTAGTATTGCATGAACAGAAGACTTTTTTCTCTCTTCGTTTCTAACTCTTGTTGCTGTCGGACCTGCTGTCCGCTCCTGTATGTAATCCGCGTCCCGTCCGGGCATGTACGCCGGACAAGTCATGTGGCCGCTGCAGCCTTCGCGATGCTTCATAATTGAATAAAAGTGTTTTCCTGGATGAACACTTCGCCCGACTGCATCACTCCTCGTACCCTTGTGCTAAATTTTTCAAAATGTGATTATTATCACACATATATATATATATATATATACACTGCTCAAAAAAATTAGGGAAGCAAGCAAAGAAGTTAAGAAAACCGTGCGAGACAGCCACGTATTGGCATAAAATGGATAGTACACGCATATCAATGCGCAATACAGGAAAAAAGACGTAAAAAAAATTTGTAATTTAGCTTTTATTCTTTGAAAATATGGAAAAAACATGAAAAGACGATTTAGGGCAACAATTTGGTTACATGTAAACGATAAAAAAAGTATTGTTTAGAAATGATGCAAGATTTTTAATATGGCGTATGGTCTCCTCGAACAGCTAAGACTGCTGCACACCTGTTTTCCATGGATGCGATGATGTTATCGATAAGACTTTGGGGAATACTGTTCCACTCCTCAAGAAGTGCAATCTCGAAGTCTCGGAGAGTAAAAGGAGGCCTTGGTCTAGCAGCAATGCGTCGTCCGAGCATGTCCCAAACATGCTCGATTGGATTCAGGTCAGGAGAGCAAGCTGGCCATTCCATACGCTGCATTGTTTCAGCTTCAAGCATGTTCTCCACAAGACGAGCTGTATGCGGTCTGGCATTATCATGCTGGAAAACAAAGGAATCTCCAATGGTTGCAGCGTAAGGTATGACATGAGGTCTCAGTATCTCGTCTGCATACCTTCGGGCCGTCAAAGTATCATTCCGAATGATATGCAGGTCCGTACGTCCACCTATGCTGATTCCACCCCATACCATAAAACCAGCTCGTCTGACCTTTCACGAACGAATGTGGGGTGTGATATCGGCAGCCCCTTTTTCTTTACAAGAAATGAACTTGATTGTCTACCCCACATGTGCACTCCAAAGTACCCGAAGGAGCGTTAATAGGAAGGACAGATTAATGACTTTTTCCGTTCCAGAGAGCATCTGTTGCAGATATACCTGACATGCGGCGACTGCCCTGTAATTTGGGGGACAGCTGTGATCGATGACCGACAGTAGTGAAACCTCTCCCGCATAATGGAGGCGTTTGCTGATTGTCGCCTAATTGACAGTTTGGGTTCTGACGGCAGGAGCGGAAATAACCCAAAGTTTCCGGAAGTAAGGAACAGTAAAGAATTCTCTGGAATATTCCAGGCTCTCGAGCGGAGAAGATAAAAGGCTGGCTGCCTTTTGTAGTTAGAAGGCACTGGCCTAGGCAACACAGTTAGACATTTGATCCGATGGTCCGATGGTCTCGAGAGACTTGCTACTCCGACCTGCTGGAAGGAGGTCGGAGGTGTGAAGGCTGCAGCCGATTTTATTCTCTTGAGAGATTGCACGGGTTTGCTCTGGTTGGAAACAGAGATCGTGAATTGAATGATTTTTGGCTTGTGTTAGCCAGGGAAATGAATGTAATAAATATTGTTTTGTAAATATTAAGGTTTAATAAAACCTGCTTGTAAATACTGTAAGCAAGTCTCCGTTTCGATTTTAGTTTCGTGTTTTAACGTGTTTCATCAAGTTTTTAAATCGCTGTAGGCCACATC
This sequence comes from Dolomedes plantarius, assembly GCA_907164885.2. Taxonomy (NCBI): domain Eukaryota; kingdom Metazoa; phylum Arthropoda; class Arachnida; order Araneae; family Dolomedidae; genus Dolomedes; species Dolomedes plantarius. The sequence goes on along the minus strand of OU015491.1, from coordinate 232,520,536 downwards.
TCTACAGGGGTTATTTCAAGTGCCCCTTTCCCTCCATACCAAAACACGTCGGGTGTCACACTCCAGACTGAATCAGGACTCGTCTGTAAACAGCACTTGGCTCCAATCATATTGCTCCCAATCTCGATGTTCAGCAGCCCATCTTCTTCGGGCAGCACGGTGGCGTGAGGTCGACGGAATGCAGACCATTGGCCTACGTGCTTACAGACCTCCCTGATGAAGCCTATTACGTACTGTTTGGCTGGACACCCTTCGTTCTGTTGCCAAGAGCAACTGTCTTTGCAGCTGAGTAGCATTGTCTGTTCTATTTCGACGAGCTGTTAACAGTATATACCGGTCATCAGTTGCTGTAGTGGCGCGTGGCCGACCTTGCCCTGGTCGACGTCTAACATTCCCTGTTTCTTGGAATCGATTCCACAGCCTTGCAATGACACGTCTGGCGACTCCAACAGCGTCCGCGACACTACGTTGTGTTTGCCCGGATTCAAGTCTACCTATAATACGCCATGCCGTGGATTCCGGTAAATCACGTTGTTGAGACATTTTCAAATCACCTTTTCTCAAAAAGAATAACTGAGCAATCGAATTTCACAGTTATTGTAGTGAAACAGACGTTTCTGCAACATCCCGATTTCCGCCCTTATGTTCTTTTTCTGGTTTTTGACGTCATGAACTTTGATTTGCATATGAAGTTTTCTTCTTCTGTTTCCTGCTAGGCTTTAAATTATGGATGATTTATTTTATGTTACTTATCGGTGTAAGTATTTGCATAATTTCGTTAAAACCATGTGTCCCCCTAATTGTTTTGAGCAGTGTATACACACACACACACACACATATATATATATATATATACATACACACACACACACATATATATGTATATATATATATACAACCCCCCCCCCCCTTAATGACCGTTCTAACACAGGGGGTATGAAATTTCCCGTTCTAAATAGGGAATCGGCAAAATGGGCCCCGTAAGCTAAAGGTTAAATGCGACAAAGAAATTTACACGAGTCACAGCAAAAAAGCACTCTTGGCAGAAAACTCCATTACTGGAAAAAAACAGAACATCACAGTTTTATGTGGGAAAATGTCATGAGAACACACACACACACCAAAAAAAAAAAAAGGTTTCTAAAAAGGAATATGGTCACCCCTAGCTGTAATGCATTGTCGGTACGGACTTTCCATGCTGCCCATTAAGTTGTCGACACCGAAACGGGAAGCGAAGACCAGACACGGGGTTGTTCTAGCTCATGTAATCACCTTGTTCTAGCTTATGTAATGATCTTGGAGGAAGACTTAAAGCAGCAACGTGTCTGCCAAGGTCATCCCAAACATGCTCTATCGTATTCAAGTCTGGAGATCGAGCTGGCCATTCCATTCGCTCCAAACCGTGACCCTCAAGATAATCCTCTGCAAGCACTGCTCGGGGAGGTCTTGCATTATCATCCATCAGAGTGAAATCGCTGCCAACATCAGCGTCTTATGGGCGGACATATTGATCGAGGATCTCGTCCCGATATCCTACACCAGTCAGCGTTCCTTTATGGTACACATGCAGGTCACCGAGAGAGATTCCTGCCCAAACCATGATTCCACCCCGTCTGTAACTGTGTCTTTCAACAATTATGGATTAGTTGTGTCTGGTGCCTTGTTCCCTCCAGATCCAGCAGACTCCCGAATCGCTCTCCAGTGTGAACCTGGACTCATCTGTGAAGAGTACAAAGCCCATTGTTGTCTGGTCCAGGAAACGTGCTCTCTTGCTCAACATAAACGGGCTGTTATGAGGGGTACCAGAGATACCCCATTGCGTTGTGTAAAATTAGGGAGGTGATCTCCAAAGGTAACTATACGTTTATAAATAAAATAATAACATTTATTATACAATATATTATACAAAAAAGGTCAGTTTTACATATTATAAATGAAAATCTTGATTAAACATATTTATATCAGAATTAGGCCATGTTGTATCCGCTTCCTGCCGCAGAACCATTACGGGTCGAGCGAAATAAAGTTCTATTTATCAAAATTTCAAAAAAAAATACCAGCACTATTTGAGAGGGGATCTTTGATGAGGCAGCAGGGCATGGCATGGAGTCGTTGGGGTATTTCTACCGGTGGAGGCAGCAGGTATCGGGCTAAGATGATGGGGCCCTTCGGTGGCGGTTGAAAACGGTCATCTCGCTTTAGAGGGGGCGTCTTTCTCCTCTCCTCGTCATTGTGCAGCAGTCAACGGTCCTTTTTTCACAGCTCGCCACACAATCTCTGACCCTCTGCCTCCATTGCACTCGTTTCTTCTCTCAAAAACTCGGGGTTCATTCCCCCCCCCCTTTTTGGTTCTGTCCCCTCCCCAGGTCGGTTTCTCACGTAAATTTATTGCCGTTCCGTGTACTTTATTCGTGGGCAGGATGATACGACATCCCCACGGTTGACCCACGTGGTACTTTTATTTCCGCGAAAATTGGCTGTCCGTTGAGTCTTTCCTAGAATTTCTTTCTCCCGTCCTGAGGAATTCAGGGGGTGCGATGTTTCTTGGAAATTAGAACAGGTGCATCCAATATGGCCGTTTTATGACCCGTCAACGTGTTGACGGAAAAACAAAATGGCTTATAATGCTGGAAGGCGTCAAAATGTCCAAATTGTGGATCCTTCACAACACGGGCACTTCTCTGACGTCGGTTAAGGGGGACACACACAACTGGTCGTTTTCCATAGAGACCACAATTGTGAAGGCGTATTCGCACCGTTGTAGCGGATATTCTTGTCCCTGAAGCGATAAAATGATCTGAAACAAGCTGAGGCACAGTAATGCTTCTCCTTCTTCGGGACGAAAAGGCTAGAAAGCAGTCTCCCGCAGGTGTTGTAACTCTTGGTCGACCTGGAACATGTCTTCTAGACACAGAATCTTAAGTAAACTGATTCCACAGTCGTTGGACCACACTTCAAGACACATTGAGACGTCTAGCAGCATCAGCTTGTGACAATCCCTCTTCCACCCATCCGATCGCCCGCCACCTTAATGAATCGGGTAAATGACTTCTCCGAGACATTGGTACGGTCAACGAAATTGTCAACAAAAATTGAAAAGGAACAATCATGCACAATACTTACACACAGAATCAGGAAAGTTTGATTTTTCCAAATTTTCTATCACTCTTATATAAGTGACAATTTTTTAAAATGTATGGGGTGACCAAGGTTTTTTTGCTTAAGTTTTCTTTAAGTTCGATAATATAATTCATATACAGTATGAATTTTACTGTTACTGCCTACCTTAACTTTTGGAGGGCAGTGAGTCAATGAAACAGCTTAGATAGTGTACCGAACCAACTCCAAATTTGTTTGCGATGGGTTTATATATGTACAGTTTTACTCTCTCGATAGAAGTGTGTGTGGCTGACGACTGTCACACCCCAGTTCGGCGTACTCATATGTACACCGGACTGGGGAAATCGAAACACAATCCCAGATGAATTTATTAACACCGGCGGTGGACTCCTTTTGCAGGCTTTCCCCGGCGTGGCAAGCTGATGCCACTGGACAACTCTATAGAAGTTGAATGCTAAGCCACAGGTGATATTTCGTTGAGTTCAGACAAATGAAGCGCCTTTTTTATTCAGTATCTTATTGGAACACGAGCGAGACTTATCTATCCGTGTACACCAGGGGTGTCAAACTCAAAGGCTAACTTGGGCCAAACAAACAAGGTTTAACTATAGGTGGGCCGCAAAAAAATCAATATTAATAGAAACGTAGGTTTATTTACCTAATTACAGTATATTCAACATAAATATACGCATTTTGTTTAATAATAGCAGAAAAGAGTATGATTAAAAAACATTCAGCGAATTCTTCCTATCTTATTATAATTCTGCGTCGGTTATTTTATTATATATTATTGTGTGCCAATATATTGGCCGGGCCGCAAAAATGTTCGCCGCGGGTAAGTTTGACACCCCTGGTGTACACGATGAAGGCTTATGACTGAATATCGCCCCTTTTTTTGGAACGAAGTTCTTTTACGCGTTTTACAGTAGAGTGAACTGGCAGAAATCGTCACGTAAGGAAAAAGCGTTATGCCCCCTCCAGGCGACCTTTTCCTCTCTTTCTCTTTCTATTATATACGGTTGTATTTGTGTGTGTGTGTGTGTGTGTTCCTACGAGTATCGAGATTCGAGCAGCAAGCATTGTGAGCGGTCAGCTGTATAACCTCAATTCTAAACACGCATAATTATTATTTAAACTTATTTTTTGGTTGTTATTGTTTTAATTCACACGGGATTTATATTGTGTCGTTATTGCAATTTTATAATGGAAAGTCGAGAAACAGAAACTACAGTAAGTGTAAATAATGCAAACTTAGAAAAGTAAGTTAATAAATCATGTAACTTATTACAAGTATTTACTGTTTACATTCATTTAATATACATGTGATTCGAGTGTTTACTATTTACTATTTACATGCATTACAGAGAAATAATATGATAGCGTCAAAAAGAGTATCGAAAGAGAAAAAAAAATCCAAAATAAACTTCAGAGTGCGAAAAAAATACCAAAAACAAACGCTCAATGTCAACAACAATTCCGGCAGAATCAAAAAGAAAAAGTACAGCAAAATGAAACATTGAATCTTGCTAGGTGTGATTCTCATATCTTTTGTATTAATAAAGATATTCTCATATCTTTCGTATGAGAATACGAAACAATTTTATTTTTTTATTTTCCTATTTTTGTTATTGATTAAGGTTGCTCGGACACTAAGCTGATAGTTACTTAAAAAGCTGAATTTTTAATATGTTATAAATCGTTATCACATACGTCTAAAATAATTTTTTGAGAAAGATCTGCCGTTAGGTTTTCGAGTAATTAACTATTTAAAATTAATTTATTATTATTATTATTATAAATAATAAATTATTATAAATTATTATAAATAATAAAATTTTATATAATTTTTATATTACTCATTGTGAAACGATAAATAAAATACTCGAAACTATTTAGCAGCATCAGCAACACACAGCTGTTAGTTTTATGCAAAATAATATTAGAGTCAAAAGAAATTTTTTTATTTTTGTTGGTGATTAAATAATAAAATTAATCCGATTAAAAATTATGCTAGATAACATCTAAATCAAAATAATTAATTTATATATTAAAATTTTTAATTTTAATTTTTACTGGTTCAGCTGGCGCTGGTAAAACTTTTGTCATTAAACTCATAATGGAAATTTATAAGAGATTTACTGACACAGACGGCTATTGCAATGCTTACATAACTTGCGCTACCACTGGTAAAGCTGCTGTGGCAATTAATGGTACAACAATTCATACTGCACTTAGAATTTCAATTTCAAAGCTATTGCCTTTGTCATCTGAAATCGCACATTTGTATAGATCTCTTTTTAGATATGTAAAAGTATTAATCGTCGATGAAATCAGCATGATCAGTGCAGAGCTATTAATAAAAATTGACTTGCGTTTAAAACAAATAACCAATAATCATAAGGATGAATTTGGTGGCATAGACATTATTTTTATTGAAGATTTACGTCAGCTACCACCGGTACGAGCAACACCAATATATAGGCCTATTAGAACACGCATGATTGGACCCCATCTTTGGCGAAAACTTCAATTTTACCAACTCAACCAAGTCATGAGACAGGCTAATATTGCATATTCTAGTTTACTAACCAAAGTAGGTAATGGTGAGCCATTAGAACAACATGAAATCGGGTCGATAGAATCAAGGTTTTTTACAAAAGCCGATGCTCAAAGATTGTGCCCTGATGGAATTCGCCTATTTTTCAAAAATGACCACGTGAACGCCTACAACAATCATATTCTGCAACAATTTGAAGAAAAAATTATATCTACAGCTACTGATTCAGTTACAGGATCTGTAAATTATGAACAAGAGGCTAATTTTAGACTTAGTAAAGTTACATAAAAAGTCAATTCTCAATACTGGTGGTTTACCATACGAAATTACTTTTGTAAAAGGCATGTTCTATTTAATTACAATAAATATTGATGTATCAGATGGCTTACGTAACGGAGCTACTGAAAAATTAGTACATTTTGATCTTGATACAAACATTGTAATTAGAGTTTGGTTGGAGTTTTCTGGATCAACAGAGATTGGTCGAAAGGAAAGGGAAAAGGCTGCTCAATTAGCTGTACAAAGTGGTAGGAGTTAGTAATCTTGCTGTGCCTATTGAACTACGATCCGCGAACATTCCGTTGACATTAGATAAGAAAATTAATGCTACTCGAAAGCATTTTCCTTCAATTTCAGCTTGCGCTATGACCATACATAAATCGCAGGGTTCAACTTTTAGTGAAATTGTTTACGAGTATAGCAAAGATCATTCGAAAGAACTTGTTTAGGTTGCGTTATCTCGTGTGACAAATATCGAAAATTTATACATTGTAACACCTCAAGATGATCCAACTTTATTTAGGTTTCATCATAATCGAAGGCAAGCTAAATCAACTGAGAAATTACTGCAAGAATTTCAAAGATTATCGTTAAACACATTGCAGACCAGAATGCAAATTATATTGGATATGATTTGTAAAAAAAAAGAGGTCTGTCATTATTCATTTTTAACTGTCAAAGTTTAAAAAATCATACCTTAGATTTCATGGATCCAGTTACGCAAAATTCTAATCTACTATTACTTTCTGAAACGTGGATAAGAAATTGTCTTCCTGATTTCAATTTCGTTATAAGCGAAACAATGTTCGTGCAGGTGGAGTCGCAATATACCATAACTCGGAAGATACCGCCCACATTTGTACAGAAAATAGGAGAATATTTTTCCTAACATTAGTGATTTGAGTACTAGGCATTCATCGGTTAGTGCGATGTGTTCAGTTGTTTGTGAAATGGGAAATGGTGTTAAAGTAGTTATATATCCCGAAATCAAAAGATTGAGGATATAACATTATTTATCCATCGATCGTTGTTAGAATATACTGAGGGAGGTTCTAAATTACTTAACCAAAATTTTCATAAACTTCCACTCATATTGGCTGGAGACTTCAACGTTAACTTTACTGATAAAGAAAAATTTGAAAAGCTCACATCTTTTTTATCGGGTACATTTGATTTAAGTATTAATAATGACCCAGCGCAGTTCACAACGAAATACTGCACAACTGTTGATGCTGTTTTCTCGAGATACTTGGATAAAATTGAATCTCAAACATATGCATCTTATTAGAAGCCAATAATTACCATGATACAATATGATAAAATTTAAAAAGAATTTTTTCTTTTTTTGAATTTTTTATGTATAATTTATAATTCACTATTTTATATTTAATTTTTAATAAATGACTATTTTTCCTAAAATATTAAACGAAATTTATTGATTTAAATCCTAAACTTTACACTTTTGCTTTGAAAAATGATAATAAAAATAAAATATACAAATTAGAGAGAGAGAGTTGAATAAAAGAGGGCTGCGCTTTTTGGCGTGACAAAAATACACTAATATAATCAATAGAAATCTACATATTAAATCACGTTTAGAGATAAACAAATAACGTAAGGAACTTCGTTCTTGACGGGGTCCCCCGGACCGCACAATTTTTTTTAAAATTATTTTAGCGGCTTTCTAAAATAATAACTAGTATCAATTATTTGAAAAATACAGAAATGTTTTATCACTGGCCCACATTCATTGCTCCAGGCGAATGAAATGATGTAATAATTACAAATCACGATTTTCGAATAATTCCAGGCTGAACGATTTATTTATGGGATTCCGCCGAGAACAATTATTTGCATAGTATGTGAAATTTCGCATCGAAGTCAAAACTTGTTTTCTGAATTTATATTTCTTAAAATTCGTACCTCAGGAACTCTTCGATTTGATCTGTTTTAGGTAAGGAAAGAGTAAAAGCATCGAATGGAGTTGGATCGAGATGAGATGAGAATGCTGGTTCCTAAAACTGTCTTTGTTCGGATTTCATTTAGGAGGATCTCGGCGCAACCTGATTTTGTGTGTCGCCAAACCATGTGAGGAAAGAAAGGGGCCTTAAAATGTGATAGGAGATATGCGCATTTCATACTTTAACACGTCCGCAGACCTGCCAACCTCAGTAAGAGCAAAATCCTGCAATATTCTACTGTGCATAAAATAATCGACATAACACAAAACAGTATAGTAAAAAAATTATAATAAAAGAATTATAATGTACACTTATTTATAGTTTATAGGATCTCTTTAATAATATTACTTAGTTCAAAGTATTTCCTTACTGTTCAGCTGATCTTGAAATTATAATATTAAACAAGTTATATATTTGAAATTTGTAATCATACATTTTAATGCACATCATATTTACACTAGCAGGGACCCCAGCAGTCTATATTCCGAGTACAGGTGACCCTCCTATAACACGGTAGATAGGTTCCTAGAAAATGCCGTGTTGTGTGAAACCGTGTTATATGAGACCCAGAGACAGTACAAAAAAGGTCGTTACGTTCCGAAAACTTATTAAAAGCATTTTTTTAAAAATTCCATATAAGCAAGTTAATTTTTATTAAAAATATAAATGTATGTATAACACAAAACGAAAAGAAACAAAACATATTTTCATTTAATGTGACATTAATTTAATAAATTTCTTCCTCATTACTGCTCAGTACAATCAAACGAGACCATGTTTTCTGTTGAACGATGACACCTTCACTTTCAGAACCTTGTTCTTCATTTAGATTTCTTGCACCTTCTATCCTCTTTAAAAAATCTGTAATTTTGGTTTGTTTACTGGTTCTTACACGGTCATTGTAGATTTCAGGGCATAGAGTTAGACAGTTTTGCAGCTCCTTTTTGAATTTTCGGCTTCTTTCAGCGGATGAGTCTGCATTCAAGAAAAATGATTCAAGATTTTCAGCCAAGCTTAGGCCTTCTTGCAATTTTATAGAGTTATAAATAAATAAATTATAATTTGTTTATACATTTTCATGTAAAGCCACTATAGTTTATTGTTTCTTCCCGTTATTATTTTAAGGTAATTTAGTTTTTAAGCGTGTTAAACAAAAATCATGATATCTAGTGCTGTAGAAGTACAGTATTGTACAAAAGTTCTCGCATTTTTTTAATCGTGTTAGAGCGAAACCGTGTTGTAAGATGCCGTGCTGTAGGAGGGCTACCTGTACTTCTATTTCTCTATAATGCTTGTTTTAATTAATTGCATAAAATCTTGGAATTTTTGTAGCATTTACTATAGCTGATTTTACTCTTTTTAAAAATTCATTGCCAAATTGTTCTTCATAAGTGTCCTTGTGGGTTCAATTTGCATATTAGCAAATTTTCTAAGGTTTCCCTTGACATAGATGACCTGAACTGAGTCGATATTTTTGTTATGTAACTAAAAATCCGGTAATAATAGTGTCCATTCCGGAAAACCGGAAGATGCATTAAAAATCCGGCATTGCCGGGGTAAATCCGGAAAGTTGGCAGGTCTGCGTATGTCATTCTCGCAACATCGGAAATGTTAAAATCGTGCACAGATTTGAGATAAAAATGCATGGTACCAACAAAAGTGGAAAAGCCAGTTTGTTTCGAGTCCGAACTGGGTCTCTTCCAAAAGCGCATGGAAGTATGTGGGCTCATCAATTTGTGTATCTTTAACTATTATGTAGAATTTTCTAGCTTTTCATTGATCCCACTACGTTTCTGTGTTGAATGTGGAAGAGCAATGCACACAACAGACAATTCAATTGTTCAGTTTTAATTGAGCAGTTACAAGAATCCATTGACACAACTTTGACTTGGTCGACACCAAAGAAACCAGAAGAGAGCATCTGTAACAAAACTCATTCATACTTTTGTTTTCATATAAAATCTAACAGGTGATTGGTTCAATTTCCAAACCGAAATGTTCGTTCTGATAAAGGATCCTTTAGCTATTAACAAAATTCACTCATTTTAAAAATCCATCCAAAGAAAAAATAATTGTAACGAATTCTTAAGTCATCTTATCAAATTTATTCGGGCTTTAATGCCTGTCGTTCTCAATTTTAGAAAATAGTATAAATTGAGTTTTTTTTCTTCAAAAATCTTTTAAAAATTTTGATTTCACATTAAGTAAAAAAGGGCAGGCAAAATGATGAAACAAAAAGTAAAAGATAAACTTACATTTGGCACACAATTAATTTTTTTTTCTCACAATTTCTACGATTCTTAAAGATGTAATTTATTTTATATCGCTATTAAAATCAAACATATAAATAAATATACATATATAAGAAAACAGAAATTATAAACATGGTCTAAAATATATATTAACAACGCTCGTATAATACAAGATCTGAAAAATTAAATACAGCAACTTTGACAGAATTTTTACAAAACAGAATAAACTCTACATTTGGGCGTTAACAGCAATAAAATATTTTGTACCGCTTGAGATTGGTTAATCCTCAAAAAGAAAAAGTCATCGGAAATGCAATCAAAGAAAATATGCATGTACAAAATGATAATTTATCACATCGCGCACAAAGTAATCTGTCCATAAAACCTTCATTTTTTTTTTTTTAGATTTAGCTGCAAAAACAAATGCACAGTAAAGCAGAGATATGTCGAAAGTAGGTTGCTTACGAAACAGATGGGTGACAATTTAATAGTTTAGGCATTATATTAGAATGTCTTCATCCAGAAAGTCGAAAATATTTAAAAGCACAAACAGGGGCGTGTTTAGGGTTTTAGCGGCCCTGGGCGAAACACATTTACTGGCGATCAAATTTCTCTATATACTGAGTAGTGGATATTGTAAGACAACCCCGATCACCCCCCCCCCCCTCCCTCCCGAAAAAACTGCATCCACTAATGATTTTACTAATTATTACTTTTAATGCATTACGTTTCGATACTAAAAAACCTACATTCTAGCTACGTAAAAGAATATTATACATGAAATTACAATTGGTCCACTAAAATATAAAATTAATCAATTTGTATGAATAAGGAAACAATGGAAAAATTATTTACACGATTTAGAAAATGAAAATTGTTAAAAACAAACACTTACATGTATGAATTTGTTGGTTATAAAGCAAATTTTCTTGCTTTTTGAGCAGCAAAAATGTCTATTATAAGTGAAATGTCCGATGATGATGAGAGATCATTTTCATTCCAAGGAGGACAGGCGTACAATCTGTATTCAAAGCATACTGATTGTACCTGCTTTGTAATATTTTCAATTCTTCGAGAAGTGGGAAATAAAATTGATTGATAATCCAGGTTTTACTATAAGTGAATTGAAGATAAATCATGTTTTTCTAACCGAAAAATTTTTCGAACCAAAGAGTAGTTTGTCTATTAAGATTCCTCCTATGATTCTTTTCAAAAAATCGAAACATATATTTTTTTAATAAGTTGAATTATAGAAACCGCGAAAAATGAGGGATTTCTTTATATAATAATAATAATAATAACAATTTTTTAAAAAAACGTAGCATTCCGTGTTGCGATGAGGAATAAAAATGGCGGCCCTGGGCGGTTGCCCAGTTCGCCCCCCTCCCTAAGCACAAGACCAATAGTCATGCTTTTACCAAATTTATGGTTGGAACATTTCAACTATTTTTTGATAATACAGAGACTGGTCGAACAAGCCTTTGGCTATACTTAATTACTCATTATAAGAACTTTCTGTGTTTGAATACTTACGAATATACAGAAGTTCTAAACAGCTACAGCATTTTACAGAAAACTTTCAAGTGTATGTTCAAAATGGTTCCACACGTATCAATGCTGTTATACACCGACGCGTAAATGATACTCTAAAGAACGGTTCTCAATGCGTGGTACACTGTACAGGGAGGGATACGCGGAAAATTTTTAGTAATGGCGGAAAACTATCTTGTAATAATAAAAAAAAAATGTAAAAAATATTCTAAATTTTTTCAGGCACGATCACAAAATTTCAGCCGAGAAGAACGTTCTATAATCGAAACAAAATAAATTTTGAACGTCTGTTTTCCGACTTGATTCTACGCCACTTTCCCTCCACACCCCAAACTGCACGAAAAACGAATTGATTCGCAAATTTCGATTTTCCCACTTTAAACGCATGTCATTAACAGTTTTATTGGTTGCTTTTATTTTTCCTATAACTCTTTCAGTTTTTCTTTTATAAAAATTAAAATGACTTAAACACACTCTTATCCGCACAATCCCAAGGTACAATCAGTAAAAAAAAAATTAATAAGGGAGGAGTACAAGGTTGGAGAAAGATTGAGAAACGCTGCTCTATAGAAATTGAAAAAAATGCCTTAAAGACATCCAAGTGCAATTAGATGATCGTTTCTAAAATTTTCTCTCTTTAGAATGTTAAAACTTGCTTAAAATAAGTATTCAAAATTTGCCTAATAACATGCGACAAAAATAACCTTAATCTTTCGGAACACTTTAACGTAACGCTACAGCGATGCGAGAAAGACTGCCGGGAGTAGTTGAAACGAATCAAAGACATTCGTACGCTGCTACTCTTATCTCAAGCAATCGAGATTCTAGAGGGGAGAAATGACAGCTATCAAAGAAGTTAGATCTTAGGTAGCGATGGATGTGTGTGAACGCACACACATCCCTTTATGCCTGAGCTGTTCTCACAGAAAACAAAAATGCGATAGCCTAAAAGCTGCCGCCGAATATAATCTTTGGCTCATCGCCATTTAGAATCAGAAATCCCCCCACCCCCCTCTTAAAAAAAGGGATCATCCAAATAATCACGTGAGTTACTGTGCATTTGCATCTGCGTTTGGATCAAAATTCAACGAAATGATGAAATTAACCATTTTCCAAGACTATTGGATCGTCTTACGCGTGTGTATGTATAGAAACACACTTACAAAAGAAATGCACTGGTCATTGAAGTTCATCACTCATGATAAAGAAAGCAATCGCAATCATTATTAATGATTATACATGGCTTCTAAAACAAAATAAGTAAGGAGGGAGATTCTGGAAAGAAAAGAATTCAACAAATATCGCCTTCTTTCTCGCATTAGAATATTATTCATTCAATTCATCTGGGGGTATCGGGATAACTGTTTCCAGCCAATAACATATCAAATCTTAAAAAGCAAGCTCATATTATCTAAAAAATAAACTCTAATAAGAGAATAAGAGTATTGGTCTCGGAGAAATTTCGTTTGTTATACAAAGTACACAATTTTCTTTTGAGGTTACAGATAAAAAATTGTTTATGCTCAAAGAATTGAAATATTCTTCCTACCGCTATCTTTATGTTAATGGCTCTACTTTGCAGTATTAAAAACTTTCCAATGCTTTAAAAGTATATGCTACGTGTAAGAGAGGGATTATCAATGGATGCTACGTAATCAGTACTTTCCATTCACCATTTACAAACAAACTTTAAACCCGTATAAGCCACTTTCATTAATGATTTTTCTTTCACTTTTTAAACTTTTTCATGCCTAACTGCTGTTTTACGTCTGCTTTCTACCGGAAAATTGTACTTTGACACACCAAGTCAATCCACAATTTCCTACGTCACAAAAATTTAACTCATTCGGGATTTTAAAAAAGTACTAAAATAGATAATCAGCACATAATCTTATTTACACATACAGGTTTATAACGTGTAACAAAATCAAAAATGACACAAAAGTTAATTATTCCATTACGATGCAAGGTTGCCTAAATTACCATCACTTCAGTAATAATAAACAATAAAATAACAAATTGCACAGTCAGAGAACACTTATTAGAAAATTATATAAAAAAAGGGACCCGATTCTTTTTTCAAACACAGTAGTTGTTGCCAAAACTAACGACAGCTTCATAAATTTAGCGTGACGGGTATTCCATCCGCGCAAACTACTCATTCAAAATATGTATATAGAAGTGGAATATGGACTTTTTTTTTCTTCTATCGGTAAGTGGAAATATCCAAAGATAAAAATGTAACTAGAAAATACATATGATTTGTAAACAAAAGTGAAATGCCTGGTTACGTCACTAATTCTCAGTTCAAATATTATTTCCTCTAACAATTTGAAATGGCGAAACATCTCAAAGAACACGCAGCATTATACAGCAATTGGTTCTAACTATGGGTCACTGTGACTTATTTCAAATGCAGCAAAATCTTTCGCCCTCAAGGATCTTTAGTTCTGAAATACGCCTTCCAATCGGTACAGGGTGCAAATTTATTATCTGGAATATTTTATAAAATGTGAATTTTCGAAACAGTTTCATATCAATAATATAATAAAATTATAACGAACGACGTTTGCAAACTATTTTTCAAAATGATTCTTTCGACAAAAGCTTTTAATAAAACGTTTTGTTTCAGTCAGTGTACATCGGGCCTAGTGTATGGTGCAGTGGGTTTGGGTTTCAATCCTGAATGCGGCTTACAGGGAACAATGCTGGCTCACCTATAGGGTGCTCCCATAGTAAAGTAGCCAGTAAATCGAGATGAATAACAAAGTGCCTCCGCATTAGACAAGAAACAAAATATATCGGGCCCAGCTATCAAGGGAAATGTGTCGTTGATCGAAATCGGTAATACTTTGAAAAACGGTGAGAAAATAAAAGGTTGCTTTGAGAAAACATACAGATTTTAAACAATCTAATCTATTGTTAGATTACGCTTTCATGAGCAATCAAATCAAGCAACTACTACTGTATTTGAGCAAAATACATAAGGTATAACATTATTTAAGACAAATGAGAACTTAAAATGAATATTAATTTAGACAACAGATAAAATAAACTTTTCCAAAATTTTTAGACATCCAAGCTTTTTAGTAAAAAACATCAACAAAAATTGTATTGACATTAATAATACTAACAAACTCTGAGATAGGGTCAAGATAAATTACAAGTTTTTCTCATCCAATTTCCAGACAAAGAAGTCCTGGGTCACATAGCCGTAATCTTATTCACCTTCATCGTTTAATACAAATAATTTCTACCCGTTTTTCACTATAATTAGTCCATCGAACATTTTTTATAATTTAAATCAGTCGAGCAACTATATAATACCGAGGGGAGGAGACTCAGAAATTCCAAATACAACTCTGGAGCAGAAAGTCATCATCATTCATCTTGGATCTCAAGAACAGCTTTTCTTTCATCGTTTTTGTTAAAGATAGCCCCAAAAACAAGAGATGCATTGATTATAGAGACTATTAATCAGTTACGATAATCCACCAAAGTATGAAAAAAAAAAAAATGAACACAAAACGACGACTCAGAACAGCCGAACTGAGAGGAAACATTTCTTCATATTTTGGAAATTACGATCAAATTCGAAAATTTTACAATGTCCTATAAATAATAAAATAATATCAAGAATTCAAAATTTAACAAATAAAACTAGATTATCATAATAAATAAGATAAGATGAGGCCGATATAGGATTCAATACAAATAAGTCACAGACAACATTTTTTGGGTACGACACTTTTTCTTTAAATTAAAAATCAATTTGAACATTAACGAAGAAATCGTTTTATGGGTAGTTTTCTTTTCCATGCCTTTTTAACAATTAAAGTAATCTTTATAATATCATCTGACCACATATTTTGCATTCTTTATGATGAAAATATTTCATTTTGTACACTTTGGCATTCAAATTTCTAGTTAAAAAAAAGTTTTCATTTACTGTTCATATAGTCAGCGTTGTTAAATTTGTATTATTTTATCCCATTTAAACGATCATTATAAATAATTTATTTCAACTTTAAAAAAATAGCACCATTAATAATGCTCATGATAATAACAACAAAAAGGAGTAGGATAAATGAGAACTTTTTTGTTTTGCTATCATTAAAATGTGAGATTATGAAATACTTGAGGATAGAGGTCTACCTAGATCAAAAGAGAATGACAGATAAATTTGATTCTAAATATCAAGAAAGGCTAAAACATCTATGGTTGTTTGCTAAAGAATCAGACTAAATTGATTAAGGATGTGCTGCAATGTCTACACTGCTATAAATGCAAATCTGTTCACAGAATTGTTAGAAGTTATCTACTTATCATATGGAAGGTTAGAGTCAAAGGTAAAAGAGCTCAATAGACTTGAAGTATTCATTAGAGTTTAAAAAATATATAGATATATTTGCAATGATAATTTCTTATTAATGTAACTTTAAATGAGTGGCTAATTAAAAGTATAAAACACAGTCTTAAAATCTAGAAAATTTTCTTAAATAATTCAAAATTAACTATATGTACAAAAAATGTACTTCAGAGCTGCAAATAAATTCAGGTTAAAAAAATAAATAAATAAATCAGATTTATATCTAATCCTATGAGTATGTAGAATTGAAAGCATTTTTTATTTCTTCTTTGTGTGTGTGCAGATAGAATATGATCTGATCCAGTAGTAACTCATACCAAAATATTATCACTCACAGCCAACCTTTAAATACTTTGATCAGTAAGTTAGAAGGAATTGATTAAATGCATTCAATTTATGCAATAACAGTAAAATAATTATAGAAATATACATACTGACAGAGGCGTAACTTAAAAAAAGACAAAGACCATGGCCTCTCAAATGGTGAACAGAAGAAATACATTTTTACTTTTTCAAATTTTTAGATTTTTTTTTTTCTAGTGCTTCTAATTTTAAGTTACAAACAATAAATACAGTAAAACCTCAGTTATACATTAAATTCTTGATTATCTGGGCTTCCTACACAAGGTTATAAGAACTAATAATATATATATAGAAAGAGATAAATACACTTGTTTCATTTAAAAATATTTATAAATTACTCATATCTGTGTGAAATACTTGTGAAAATTCACAGGTACTTCCTTTTATTTCAGTATCCCAAGAAAAGATCCTGCTAGTTTACTAGAATCCGCTGTCTGGAGAGCATAATTTCAAGAATCTCAATTATTAAACCACTGTTTAAATCAATATTTATATCAATATACACTTTTTACTACACAAGAATCTAAATGTCAGTCTGCAGATTTAATACCAATTTAATGAAATAGGTTTACTACACTATTCTGAATATAATTTTTCCACATTTCAAAATAAAACTTCTGGATTAATTTGCATGATTAATGTATGAATTTTTGTGGGGGGTCATTTTAAATTCTTGTCAATAATAGACTAAACAACTGCTCTTTTAAATTCTGTGTAAATAAGCAATTATGAAATCTAAATGATCCCTTAATCTATTGTAAGAAAAATATTGTGGTAACACAAAATCCCTAGAACAAATTTTCAGGTGTTTCTATCTAAAACTACATTTTCTTGAATAAAACTTCTACAGTTGCATGAGAACAATAGCCTCTTAAAGTTCATTAATTCCGTTCATATTAGATACGTAACTTGAGGAGTTACCTTGCAGTTTGAACAGTTGGAAATTTACTCTCACACAACAAACAAAAAACAGAAGACAGAGAGAGAGTAAGAAAAAAAAGGAAACAAGCAGATTTTGTAGTACTGTCTATATAGATATTAAATTTTCTTTTCAATTAAATGTTTTTCAGATTTTATATGAAATGTATAAGTAAGGTTTTACTGGAAAGAAAGATAAGGAAAATACAATAATAGATTAATTGTATTGTAATTTCGAGAGTAAGTAAGTAGAGGAATTAAGTGGCCTAAATTTAATTTTTTTTAAAAAGAACAAAAAAAAGGGGGGGGGGCAGATATCTTTACCAATGGAAATAACAAAAATTCTACTAAAGAAATATGTATGCTTCTCAAAAAATCTATATTAACTTTTTTTTACACTAATTTTGGTCTAGTAAAAGTATTTATGGTCAAAGTAGGTTAACTGTTACAGAGGCTCCACAAGGAATATTCTTTCGTACAGTTACGCCCCATTTTAATACAGTTAGGAAAATGGCACTATACAAACCTTAGAATTCATAAAAGATGCTAGAAAAAGAATGCATATTTCTTTTACCTTCAAATATTCACATGAAATACTTAAAAATTTTCAGAAGGTAAAAGCAATATATCCAAAGGTTTCTGTACTGTTCAAGACTATTTAATAATTTCAATCTCTTGTGAACACGAAGAAACATTAGTAAAGGGACAGATGTCGCTTTTATAAAGTAATTCAAGAATACAGATTACATCTTACAGGGAAAAAAAAAAAAAACAGCTTTGAACATAAAATAACTAAAATTTTTCTATAGACAGTATAATTTATAAGATTTTTTTTTTTCAAATATATTTATTTGCATAACAGCGGTGCACAATTTCTGCATGCATGCAAAATTTTGCAGACATATTCATTTGTCTACTTAAGGCACAGTGTTTTAAAAAGATGGGGGGGAAAAGTTAAAAAAAAAAAACTCTTCCCTTTTCAGACTCAACGAAATTTAACAGAATAAATGAAATATTTTATCTCGCATCTTACACATAGAAATCAGGCACCTGATAGATAACTATTAATAGTCTTGCATAACAATACTTCATTTTACATAAATCTAAACTTTAACAATTTGAGTGCCCTCATATACATGAATTGCAACTTTTTAATATCGAGCAAAATATTTGGGACTATGATATTTTTTATTTTTGAATAGTTCAAATATTTTGACCTTTTGGTCCCTATATACAGCTTTAAGCATAACATAGCTTGTACTTCACATTTGCCTAGTCGCCCCCCCCCCCCCTGAAATTTCACGCCTTTATCTTTAAAACAGTGAATTGCCAAATTAATTTTTCTCTGACATAGAATCATTTTACCTGCACACAGAGTAAAATATGCTACAGTATAATGATTAGGGAAAATTTCTGACATTTAATATGTATATATATATACACACACACACACACACATTATCAAATAATTACTATAGTAATAAAAACAGTCAGTAAGGTTGATAATCTATAAGATAAAGTTTGTGACATATTCATAATAATTATGGAATGTATCCTGTGGGATATTTTGCTCCCAGATATCTCAATCATTATCTTGCACTTAAAAGCAGGGCTAATTAAGAGATTTAAAAGTGATAAATTTGAAAATTTTTAAGTTTGTTCAGATATTTCCAAAAAATTCCTTAGTTTTTATAAAACACAAATTTTGTCAAAACTTCTAGGCAATAACAATTTGAATTCATATTTAAGAAAGCATAAAAAATTGATTACCTAAGAATGTTAAAAAAATAAAAATTTTAAAAAGTCAGAATTTCATCACTGCTTCCAGATTAAGCTGAATGCAGATGTACTAATTTAGAATAGCTAATATACCATTGAGTTTTCCTGTTTAACTTATACGAATGAACTTTTGCTCAGTTAATATTATCAATTTGAAATGCTCAATGAATGATAACTATTCAAAGGCTAAGTGAAATGGAATAAACAGATGGAGCAGGAAAAAAAGGTTTCAATAAGATTTTTTTACAATGCTTTTGACTGAAAAACAATGTAAACAATAGCATACAAAAAAAGTATATATAGTTTCAATTCTATCAACAATTTAAAGAACATCAATGATAAAAGCCATTAATGCATTATCTTTCTGTATTTATAAAATACAAATCCAATGTTTTTCAATGTCTTTCTTATTGAGGTTAAATTAGAAGAATAAGGATATATATTTCTGTGTGCTAAAAAAATAAGGCCTATTCCTGGTTGTGAAATAAGGTCTTAAAAGTGATTTTGAAAATTCAGTTTTTAAAGTTATTTTTAAGACCCATTAGAACTTAGCATAAAAATACTTAAAAATGATTGCAATAATAACCCTCAATAATACATGCTTCAACAGGCTGTATAATGTTTCTTTACAACAGACAAATATAGAGATCATTTTAAAATGCACAATTAAGTCCAAATTTAATGTATTTCCTTTGCTAACCAAAATCCCTACTTCCAAACATTAATTATGAATGAGAAGTTTTTAACAAGAGTCATTTTGAAGTTTGTGGCAGCAGAAATTTAAATGAAATTCTCCCATATGAAATGTCAAATATAAATCCAGTGATATTCATGATCATTTGATAACTCTTTTCTATACCACATGAAAGCTATTTCTGATATTATCTAAAGCAGAGGAGAGGAAAGGATTTTATCTGGCCTTATCACAGTTGCTAATAATACAACAATGTGATCCTTGTATTAGGCACAGGAGCATTCTTCACCTTTTTAACTATTAAAGTATCTTGTTAAGCATCTCCCCTTTTAAAACAAAGTACATGCTTCCATGTAGAAGTTTTTATATTAGTCCTTTTGTAATATTCACTGTGTAAATGCCAACACACAGTATCCAAAAAATGAAAAGACATGGTAATACATATACTGTCACCATAATGCATGTGTGTGTGAATCACACAAGTTTGGAAGGGATAAGATGATTCTCATACAGTAGAGTCCTGATAATCCAAAATGATTGGGACCAGACCCTTTTCGGATTAACCAATTTTTCGGATTAAGTGAAATCATTCTTAAAATATACTTAAATTACATAACAACATGTGATTACATAAATATTACATATTACGTGTGATTACACAGTATATTTTATAAGGTCTGTCTAAACACTACCAAATCTCGGGACAAAAGGGGTGATAAGAGAGCGGAACGCTGCCTAGTACAGTACAGTAGAGTGTCAGATTTTAGACGATCAGCAGATTGTTGAAATGGTTTTGAAAGAACCTGTCAACGTCTCAGACCAGAGTAAAGGTGAAGCAGATGGTGACAGCCAGCAGAGAGTATCTCACTCAGATGCCGTGGCTGCATTTGATGTACCGCTATGCTGTGTAGGTGTAGAGTAACACTCCGCCACGACCAGAGCGGGCACCATTTTTTCTGACGTGTTGGCATAATAATTTGGCTTCAAGAGAGTATTCTTCTCTTCGACAAAAAAATTTAACAGATTTTTTCAAAGCAATGTAGTTCAGTAATAATTAGTTCAGTACATTGTCAAACTTTGAATTTTCTTGTAATTTTCAGAAATATACTTTATATTACTTAGTATCACTGTGGTTTTATTGTAACCTTAGTTCTTTTTGACTTTTGGTTTCGGATTAAGCGGACTTTCAGATTACCGAAGTTTGGATTATCGGGACTCTACTGTACCAGTTATAGTTTGAAAACCAGGGCAGACGACAGGGGGGGACAAAGGGGCCCGGTTAAATAAGAGTTGACTAAAAAAATATATACAATGTTCAAATATTGAGTGGAGAGGGGGGCCCGCTGTATTATTTTGCCCCAGGCCCTGGCTCAGTTGACAGCGGCCCTGTTTAACACCCTTGAAAAAATTAGACAAGGGATTGAAATTATTATGCATTACAGAAAAAAAAGGTAGAGTTAAGATTTTATTTAAAAGGCCAAAAATATTCTCAATCCTGAATCTAAATGACTCTTATTCATCCATATTCCTTTTTATACAAAACTATGCCATTTTGTGTGCAGCATTATCAGTGGCAGTTTAAATATCATATTATGTTGCCAAGAATTAAACAAAACTAATATATACAAAGATAAAACTGAGACAAAATAGCGATGCAATTCTTAATTATTTTATCCTTTAAACTTCAGCCTTTTAAAAATAAGAAAAATTGAGAATATATACAGTTCAAATGACTTATTAGAAAACGCTTTTGCAATTTGCAGAACTGAGTTGTCTTTATTGAACAATTAACCTACTCTCATTATCACAAAAATTTATCATACATTATAATAATATTTTTAAGGGCCTTAAAAAGAAGCATCACACATTCAAAATATTTCATAATAAATGTTCCCCAAGAATAAATTCGGAATTCCTTTTATCCAACATTCACACAAAGCTGACAGATTTAGTGAGATAGTATAGAAGCATCTGAAAGATATTTATCATAACTTTGTTAAAGGTTTGCCAAAAAATACAGCAAAATATTAATGTTAAAAAATGCATTCAATATATTTAATTAATAAATGTTCAAAACCCTAAGCATGGATCATTTTCATCACAGAATAATGAAAACTGAAAAAGATTTTCATAAAATTTCCTTTTTTTTGCATATTTATTACACGGTTCATTCTGCTTTCTAATGATAAAATTTAGACTAGACCTTTCAAAGACCTACAGAAAAAGACCTTTTTCTACTAGTGCTTTTATTACAAGGCTCACAAAGAATAAATTACAGACTTTTAAGGATCAAAATAAAAATATTTAAGGAAATTTCTTATGTAATGACTAAGTTTTAAAGATTTAAAACAGAAGTATACATGATTATTTTATAATATGTGAAACAGGAAGCATCTCATTCACAGGGTTGGAACAAGATTTCAGAAAAAGAATTTCCTTGATATATAGCACAATTGGAACAAAAACCAAACATAAAGAATACCAATAGTTCATTTGAAAGAGAAAATGTATGCATAACACATCACTTTTATTAAAATTTAAAAGCAAAATTCATGAAAAATAAACTTGCTACTCCGTGAATTTTTATGATATGCATTTAACAAAATCTAATATATAAAAATGAATGTTTGTCTGTCTGTAATTGTATAGAAATCCACAGTTTAGGAGCAACGATCGTGAAATTTTACATACAGGCATCGTTAAAAATAGCCGAGGGTTTTCAGAACTTCCGGAATCAAAAATAATTACCGTTAATTTTTAATTAATAAAAAAACAACAATTTTTGAAGGGTGCGTGCACTAAATGTAAGCTGTTACATTTTGTGGAATCACCCTCTGAATATGACGGCCATGTTAGGGATAACTGGCAAACAGCGAGCGAAAAGATAAAAATAAATAAAATAAAAAGTTTCAAGTCATATATTAAACCAGAATAATAAATGAAAATAATAATCTTTCAAGTCAGATTTTATACTCTAAAATAGATCAGATCCAACAACATATTGGCACACTCGACACGCCATGGAAAATTCGAATCAACCACGCTAAATGTCAAGAGATCTTTTTTTATTGCTACTGCAATCCCCCTCGCCTATATCCTTGTGTCTATTGAAGAGCAAAAAACTAGGCTTCTATCCTGCTAACTTATTTCTAACTTAAAACTCCTCTTACATGTATATTCACCAATCCACACAAACTTTCCAATAATCACAGTGCGAATATCTTTCACTTTACTCTTCATAATACTGTGTAATCGTGGCGTATGCGGAGGAGAGCATACTTCCTGAAATTTTGACCCGGGTTCGAATATCGGCCGTGTGAATTCTGCTAAACCTGGAATTTCAGCTTTTTAATGAAGGCTTTTTTATTTCAGCTTTTATTTTATTATTATTTTTAATTATTATTATTTTTTTAGCTTTTTTATGATATGTTATTTATACTGTTTAAATTTAAATTAATTTTGGTTAACAAACATTAGACAATTTGATATTTTTACTTTTCAGATTTTAGTGCTACAATGATGAAAGGCTGAAATTCCTAAATTCTGAGATGTGTATAACATTTCACATGTATTTTTTCTATGTTATTTATACTGTGTTAATTTTTAAATTGATTCTGGTTAACAAACATTCTTAAAATCCCGGGCAACGCCGGGTACTTCAGTTACTTATAAATAAATAATGTAAAAACATTCAATAGTCACAAACACATACACAAAAATAACTGCCACACCGGTTATGAAAAAAATCCCTAGCAATGTGACTATATAAACCACTGAAAAAATGTATAGTCTCTTATTATATTCTAAGGTATCAGGGAATTTCACAAATTGTTATTGCTTTAAAGATGTTTCTCTATGTACAAGATAATAGACAAATACTTACAGGAATTTTTACTCTCACTCAATGTGTGTTTGAACACCACTTATAGTGATCAGTGGTTATAAGAATTAATAACGCAAAAACAAAAGCAAATGTACTATTTCGATGTTAAAATTTTTGCTTTCAAGAATCAATCCACCAGATTTAAAAAAGCCACTTAAACCCTCAAATGGTACAAAGTTCTTTCTTTACTTTTTGAAAAGAAAGACTGATAAGATGTTGGGATGAAATACAGTTGTAAAATGCATCCCTTTTTCTTTGTTAGACATCACATCATTATTTTCCCCATAAACGATTTAACTAAACACTGTCCTATTAGCTTGTCCCAGGGGCATCTCTGCCCATTCAGGTCAGAGTTTACTTTTCTCCACTGACAAACACAAACAGGGACTCTTTTTTCCCATCACCACTTCCTGGACCCTGCAACACATAAATCTTCGTTAATATCACTTAAGTGAAAGTGAGACTCATTGCTAGTGTTCACTTTAGTTTTCTAACAAAATTGCCAGTTAGTGTTATAAATTTTTTATAGTCAAATTCAAAAATGATAAAAACAAGGAAAACTCAGATTTTCTGAAAAAACAGAACTTAATTAGATATGATGCTCTTCCGAAGTGCAGTCAAAGAGACGCTGCCTTCTGTTTGAGTGTAACTCAGTCTAGGGATGCAACATCGACAACAAAACATCGATATTCAATATTAAAACATCGATGCTAATAAAACTATCAATGTTTTAAAACATCCATTTTTTTTTAAACTGGTTTAGTAACCTCTAACATTAATGTTACTTCGGACAGTCATTGGGGGGGAAATTTTACTCTCAGGTTGGGCTGACACAAATGACAAAAACTTGGTTGCTAGAGTCAGCGCATATCACAGAATACATTTTATTACTTTTACCAGAAAATTGAGGAAGAAATTATTGCTATAAAAACAATTGATAGGACCAAAGCCTTAAAGAAAAATCCACAAGGTTTTCTAATTTAAGTTGGTTTAATGTGAAAAATTATTGTAAATATCAAGTCATTAATTTACAAGTTGGAGAATTTACTTCCAGGAGGCTTAAATAATTTTGTAAAATAAAATAAAATAAAATTCTGAAGTTCATGACTGTAACACAAGACAAAAGAATTGGTTTCATATCACTAAAGAATACGACAAAATCATTTAAAAGAATTTTTGAGTTTGCATTTACTGGGTGTGAAAATTATGCTAGTTGGTTAATTTTTTTTTTATTATGGTGCTTTTTCATTAAAAAACACAACCATCGAACAACATAAAACATCGAGCACAAAACATCGATGTTAAAAAAAATCGGCTTCAATAAATCGATGTTTAGAACATCAATGTTTTTATCGAAACATCGACATCAATGTCGCATCCCTAACTCAGTCTATACTTAGAAAATCTTAAAATGTTAAGAGGAAATTTCGGCTACCATTAGCAAAAATGGAAATCTTAATCAAAAAAGGAAGCACTGTGGAAAATCAGTTGATGTAGAAATTTTGCAAAAAAATTTGGGGAAAACAATTTTTGTGATACAGAAGGTTGGCTTACCCGATGGAAAGAGAGAAAAAATATAGGGTAAAAAAAATAACAGTTATAAAAAAATTACAGTGAGAAGCAAGATGCAGATACGGATTCAGCTCAAAACTGGCTCTCTGATTGATTGACTGCAATAATGAAAATTTTTTAATACAGATGAGACTGAGTTTTATTTTAGAGTGATGTCTGAATGAATGATGATGTTTAAAGCAGATTTATCTTTTGCTGGGAAAAAACAAAAAGAATGTTACAGTTCCTTTGATGACAAATATGACTGTGAGCATAAAGAAAATGCCATTGGCTATAGGTAAGAGTAAATCTCCAAGATGTTTTATGAAAACAAAAACTTTTCCTGTGTCTTACGTTCTCCTGTGTTGTTTTGATTTTGGACAATTGTCCGGCTCATCCAGTTGTAAAGCTCACAAATATAGAGCTTTGTCTTTTGCCACTGAATACAACCATTTGATCAAGGAATAATAAAATTTTTTAAAACACTATATCACTCTGAATTGCAACAAAGAATTGTTGATGCAATCAACAAAGGAAAGGGATCTACATCAGAACTACTAAGTAAAAAAATCACTTTGCTTGATGCTATACATATGATTGCAAGTGATTGGAAAAGAGTTTCAAATCACTGCACTGATGATTGTTTCCATAAAGCAGGATATTTTTTGTGAGACTGATAACTCATTATGCCAAGCAGAAACTGATCCTGTTGGGGAATCACTCCATGAGTGGGTTGAAATTGACGAAAACCTACAGACTTCAGAAGAAAAGACAGAAGATGAAATCGTCCAAGAAATAAAAAACTGTTGATAAAACTGAGGACGAGGATGAAATGAATGACATATTTCCAGAAAATCCACCATCAGCAAAACAATTCAGAGAAATGCTGAGCATTCTTAGAAGGACTCTAGAATATAGAGGAGCTTTTGAAGACCTTTAAAGGACTTTATGATATTGAGAGAGGCATAAACAGCCTCCTGAAAACTTCATTATGTCAAACAACCATAGAAAATTTTTTCTTGCACCCTTCCTATCGTTGAAATGTTAAAACTGTTTAGCAGGTATGTTGTTACAAATATTAGATTTGTTTTCTTCTCTTACTATAATCATGTGTATCTACTTATAGGTCTAGAAATTAAGTTGTATTTTTAACATTATAAAAAACTAGCTGAATACTCGTGCTTCGCTACAGAGTACATTCAAA
Source organism: Dolomedes plantarius (assembly GCA_907164885.2). Lineage (NCBI taxonomy): Eukaryota > Metazoa > Arthropoda > Arachnida > Araneae > Dolomedidae > Dolomedes > Dolomedes plantarius. The sequence goes on along the minus strand of OU015491.1, from coordinate 232,494,055 downwards.
TTAAATACAATGGTCAATGTATGTAATAAATTTGTATGTTTAATACCCATAAATCATACTAATTTGGATTAAATTCTAAAAAACTTCCATCTCAATTAGCCTAGTGGTTAAATTTTATCCTTTACCACATTTTAATATTTTTTTGTCCATTTATTTCGTTGTTATGCAAGTGATGCAAAATTAATTTAAAGTATCACAAAAAGAAAAGAAACCACGTGATCAGCATTTAATAAATTAAATTCTAAAAATGAATCTTTAAAAATTCACCAAAAATCAGAGAATGGAGATAAAGATTCAAAAAAGATTTCATTTTAAAAGAATTTTTAGGATCTTTCTTGTGATATAAATTTTATAACCCTCGGATTATTATTTTAAATGCAAACTTTAAAGAATGTTACAAAAACAGCTTAAAAATTTAATTTTAAAAAAATCTAAGAATTTTTCAAAAATCTCTCTTAGTGCAACCCTACACTATTAGAAGAATCGACATGCAAAATTTCAGCCCTTTAGGTCCAGTGGTTTGGCCTGTATGTTATCTGTCAGTCAGTCAGTCAGTTACAGAACTGTTTTATATATATATATAGATAATTTGAATAAAAGATAATTAACATAAATTAAAGAATATTTAATGATAAATTATCTAATATAAGTATATATATGAGTGTGTGTGTGTCTAAAAACCTAAATTTTGGCTACAAGAATCAACCGCTTATAAGAATCAAAAACAATAATAACAAACATGATTCTTATAAGTGGAAGTCACAGTAATTCTTTATTTCTGAAAAAATCATAGTTGAAATTGCATCACTTATATTGAATATCTGATTCTTAATCTCATATAGTAGAAGTTAGCATTATGCACTCTCTTTGAAAGAGAGGGCTTTTTCTATTGTTCCTTATTAGAAATATAAAATTACAATTTCTAGGAACAGTTGTGAGAATTTTGGGAAAACTGGAAATAGCAACGTTCCTGACAAATTTTAATTCCTCTGTTTTAGAAAATGTTTACAGTATTCCTTTTCCCTAATTTTTCCAGTTTGAGGAAATTCCTGACAGGTCCTAGTTCTATCACCACATGGAATCAATAAAAAATCAAATGAGGAATGTATATCATGTATATGTCACATTATAAAATAGACTAAGAAAACTGAAATTATAAATTTATAATAGAGGTCCTATTCTCCATGTAAATGAATAATTTAAACTACCTATTTTGGCTCAAACAATAAGAGATGGCAAAGTAACAATTTTTAGACATATTGGAAAAAAATGATTAAATTAAATTGCTCAAAAGAAAATTTTTGCACATTTATAATAGCAAACATTTTTAAATAAATATCTAGATTGTTCAAAAATATAAAAAAGAACAGAATGTAATCTATAATTAAAAATCTGAAAAGAAATCTCTAAATTAAGATATCTGAAAGTTATACAACTTTTATCGCCATTTCTATATATATTAACAATCCTCCTGAAAGAAAATTAAGATTAAGTAAAAATTTCGCAAAATGAGACTTTTAATGACTGTGCAAACACCACATTATTGGAGGACACAGGAGCAAAGTGCAGTATGGAATATGCTATTTATATGAAAGCACAGATACTAACATGATAGAAAGGCCATCAGTAAGAGCAGGAAAAGGTTTTCCACAAGTGAGTACTTTTTATACAGGCAGAAAAAAATTGAATGCTGTAGTTTAAAACTTAAAAACAGAAGGGAATTCATTTCCAGCAAACTAATCACTCCACACAACTGCAACTTTAAAGCAACCACAGCTCAGTAGCATCATTTTATTTCTGAACGGAACTTTCAAAAGAAAAAGCCATACTTAATCAGACCAAAGTAATATCTATCCTTGAGGGGTTTTAGTTTTTGGAATGGTTTCCTTCTCATTATGACAAACTGTTACATATCAATCAATTTGTATCAGAGAAAATGTTTAGTCTCCATTTGGATTAGCATTAAAGTTTTGCTCACTATTTTTTTTCCTCCAAAAATATTGAAATACTCATACCTTAATCAAACATTTAACGATTTCTAAATCATTTTTTTGTCACAAGGATTATCTTATTTGGGCAATTCCACAGGTTAAGTCAGAATTATTGGCTAAAACTTCAGCATTTCTACTAAAATTTTACAATATCCATTTACTGCTATCTATATTCTTTGCAGAAAATACATAATTAGATGCAACATTTCTGGAGAATAACCTAAACAGAAAAAAATTTGTGTCCAGCTATGAGAAGAAAATTTGCAGGGAACTCAGAGCTAAATTAAGCATTTTTATAAGCCACATTAAAAGACCATAAAGTGCCTCAACAGTAAAGTTGTAAATTTCTTAAAAATAAGATATTTGCACAAGTCACTGCATTTCAAAATTATTACACAGAGTTCCTGAAAAAGGGACTTCCAACTTTTTTTCAGCTATTTAATATAATCAAAAAATTCACATCATCTGTTACTATAAAGGTATTCCTACATGTCAGTAACTTATTAAAATAATCACTTGACTTCTTATTCACTAAGAAATTAATAATACACAAAAGGTAAAATTTTCAGGATTTACTTACAACTAACTTATCAAACAGCTTTCAAAGTGGGATATGAGCTACAACAATTCATATTACATACATTTTTCTATTCACCTGAATTAATTGAAGGTTTCACTGTTAAAAAACTTACACAATTAAACTGGTCAGTAAAAGTTAACTATCCAAAGCATAAGATTTATGAATTAGTTAAAAAGGAACTATCTGCCACATTTAAAAAATTTCAACGCCAAGAAAAAAAAGGAGGTGTACAGGGATATACAGGTTTTTTTTTAAAAAGGCCTTACTTATGGTTTTAAATTAAAATAAAAGATCTATGGATGAGCACCCAACTCATTTTTGGAAATGGAGCCCTTTAAGAAATCTTGAAATCTGTTGCGTTTACTCAACAAATAAAACAGTAATTTATGTAAAAAACAAATAAATTTCATTTTTCCTGTTATGTATTCAACAATGAAGAAATAAACAAAACACCTTCTCATTCATATTGCCAGACATAAAAATGGAGGTCTTTATACAAAACAATACATTAAAATTTGCATACAAAAGAGCATTTAATGTTGAGTGGGAGAAATTGTGCAACACTGATTCAGTTGGGAACTGAAGAGAACTTATTAGGTAGCAACAAAAAGAAAATAATTCGATTGTCTCAGACAAGAAACATTGAAATATAATAACAGACAGTAACATACTCATGTAAAGGCCAAATATCAGAAATGGAAGTTCATCACAGCAATGTAGAATCCATTTTGAAAATAGAATGAAATTTGGACATTTGAGAGAAAAACAACTATTTACATGAACGTAAGAGAAGAAGATGAAAATCTCCTAATGTGAAATGGAAATAAACAGGTGAACAATGTCTCTATGTTGCACAGAATCAATAGAAAAGAAAGTTAGCATTACAATTCATGAACTTACATTTCTGCAACACAAACATATCACAAATTTTTGCAACACTTACTGTACAAAAATATACACATTTTTCATGGAGGCTGAAGCATGAAATAACAATGATATTTAATTAACATTAATTAGTTTTCAACAGCTTAACATGAAGTCATATACAGTATCACAAAAACTGACCAAGTGATAGACAGGGTGTTAAAAGAAATCTTGAACACAAAATCAAAAGTATTCATTTTCAAATTAGATTGGATTAAAATAATAATAATAACAATAATTTAAAAAAATTTCTTCCACAGGAACTGATTTTTTTTAAATAAAATTTTTGAAAAACATTTCTTGAACTTTTAAGATTCTGTCGCTTCTATCCTTCACCACCTTGGTAAATAGAGAAGTGCTTCATACAACATTATTAGTCTAATACGTACTTTGAGTAGGATCAAGTACTGGACATATTCAGCACAATAGTTTTGTCTTTTAATGCTTCTTAAGCACAAGTTTTTGTGAAGTCAAAGAGATTAATTTTGATTAATTCTGGAAAGTTAGCATGCTTAATGGACATTAAAGCAATGATCCTATGCAGATTAATTCAGGTATGAAATTGATTTGGGACTGTATTTTATTATATAATGTACAGCAATTACAAAAAGCTTTTAGAAAGTTAGCTTAAATATCAATGATCAAATTTATGTTATATATTGCTAATACTTTAGATAACAAAAGCTTCTAATGGTTTTCAAATATCTTAAAAAAATGTATTGTAATTTTTGTTTTCAATTTCATATATTACAAGGAAGAAAAAAAATCAAGAGATACAAACTCCACTCACAGAAATTTTGAGTGAAATATTTCTTTCAATGCAAAGTATCAAAGGTTAAGATGCCACAGAAACATAATGGAATGTTTTTGTTTTTATAAGTGATTAATAAAAATAACTCCTAATAGAGTAACAGGCTCTGTACATTTCTGAGTGAGCATATGGAGCAATATAAAAATTATTTTGCTTCAGTGCAATATATATATAAAGTGAACAGTAAAAGCAGTTTTCTTTTCCAAAAGGAAGGTATTGAAAGTTGAAATACATGTAAAAAGTGTGATAAAACCAAATTTTAGAATGCATTCCTCTTAAACACCCTGCATCTATCATGCCTCTAATAAACAATAAAAATTTCTTTGGCCAGCAGGCATGCAAGCGAGAGGATCTAGTGACTTGAAAATTGTTCCAGCTGTGACTGCTTGTCCCTCAGCTCTTGTAGCGCTTTGTGGTGAGGCCCATAGTGGATGGAAAAGATTTGGAAAGATTTTGTCAAGACACAGCGCGTCTCTTCCAGCAAACTCCTAAAAACACATCCTATATTAATAACCATACAAATTCATTCTATCCTACAGTTTTTATTCACACATTTATCTATATTAACATTTCAATAAATCTTCTAAATTACCTAACCACTATTATATCCAGGAACATTCATTATTCAAACTGACATTAAAAGATCATTTTATACAGCATTTATTTGGTAAACTGGTGGGCTGGCTGACTGTGATACATTCATGGTGATACTTAATTCATATCATATGAAAATGTTGCACTTCAACAATCCTAACATGGAACAATTACATCACTATTGCACTGAATTATTTATTTTTAAAAAATAACATTATTGCTAAGAACTACTGTCTTTTAAGTAAGAGTCATTTTCAGCATTTTAATGTTTGAGATTTTGAGGGTATGCTGTCTTGCTGATTACTTCAGAATTAGATATTGAGTTATTTTTACTAAATGCAACCATCTTCGGTATTTGTTCATTAACAGAAGCAAGAACTATTTGATGTTTCAAAACATGTCAAAAACCAAAAAGGGCACAAGAAATGCTCTTTCCCAGCAATAAAAAATGTAAAACTTGAAAAATAATATTTCATAAAATAAATGAACTATTTCATTCAAAAATGATAAAATTTTGTGAATCAGATCATTTTTTTCTAAACCTAAAAAAATTATATATTTTATGCAACCAAACATAAACAAAACTATAATTTATGTTAATGAATGTTGCTTTAATTACATTTCATCGGAATTATATTTTGAGGGAGGAAAATACCTGAAATCTTCATCAAAGGAAACATTTTCACGACTGATTTGAGCAACAGCATTAAGAAGCAAATCTGAGTATTTCTGCAACTCATTTCCATATTCAATGCTATTCTTCCCATAAATATGTTCTGTCGTGACCAAAGTGGGTCTAAGATATTCCACAGCAAGCATCATTTTATCTAATAAAACAAGAAATTAAAAAAACATTAGTATGTGGATAACAGCAGAATAAATAATAAAAATAGGTATAACATTAAGGTAAGCTTTAATTAGTATTTTTAAAAAAATTCCATTTTTTCACACTTTAATTCTAAGAAGTTTAAGCCACTGGATTAAACCCCATTGGATTAGAGCAGCATTTTCGAATTTCTTCTCACTTTCTGTACAGTTCCAAATACTGATTGACAGTGTTCCTCTGGCATTTAAGATGCTGCCCCCCCCCCCCCAAAAAAAAAAAGGTTTATCTCTAATTTTTTTTAAATGCAAAGGGTAACAAGAGTTTATTTGTTTTTTGAGTGGATGTGCGGTTAATTTCTAAATCATATGAATGTCCAAACTGTTAATTACAGATGAAGCTGACCTCAAGAAATGATATAAAAGAGCTCACATTCCATTAGGCGGTCTGCAAAAAGTGGTACTTGGTTCAAAGAGAGCAAGTTGTCATAGATTAATATTTTAAAACTGATACATTTAAGGATAACGAAAACTAGAAACACTCACATGGCATCTTTACAAAACAACATCCTGGTCCACAAGCTGATCCACCTTCTTCTTTGGCAGAAAAAAAAATGGAGGTGGAGCGTGTACTGGGAGTTAACCCACAATTTATCCATTTAATTTAAATTAAAAATATAAACAAGGTATACTTAAATTATTTCATAATTATTTGATAAAGAATAGCTGATTAATTTGGAAAAAATGCTATAAAACAGTAGATATATTAAAAAATAAAATAAAAAATATGCAATTGTATTTGATAATCAAAAGGCAAAAGAACATATTTAAAAAGAGAAAAAGTTTACCTAAAGAGGCATAACAACAAGCTAACTGATCCAGAACCTCAGAGAGTTGTCTATTATATTTGTACATCACCTTCTCTCGCAGTTTATGACATTTTTTAAGCCTTTCTAATGCATCTAGAGGAGAAACAAACAATTCAGTAAATAGTTCTCAACATAGAAACAATATCTTTCACTTTACCTGTTTTATGCAGTAAAAACATTTCACTATATACATACATAGATTAAACTATTGTCATTTCCAATCAATTTTTTGTAGTTATACGATTCTTAATAACATTTTTATCTTTAAAAGATATTTTCCCAGTAATATGATTTACATATATTATTCATTTTTCTTTAATATTAACCCAATTTATTATTTTTATTTCCAATTTTAAATAAAAAGAATAGTGCATTCCAGTTGCCTTTTGCATATTTTGTACATCTGCATTTATGCCAGTATTTTCTCAAGCTAAATGCATTTCTCAGTTAGATAGGGATTTATTGGCATAGTGTCAGCACCAAACCTCTGTAGTAATTTGACCAATTTATAATTCCCCCCCCCCCTCCAATTTTTGTTTTATGGGATTATAATAAGGCCCAGAGAAGTTCATTTTCCAGGGACAATTCATCATTTAATAATAATATTGAAACTTCTATCTTTCCCATATTTAATATTTTTCTTTTGTCACAAGAAGCAAGGGCTATGATAGTAACTTACAATGTAATTAAAAGACTCATCAATCAGCAGAATAAGAATATATTAGTGTTTCTGAAAAGAGAATCAGTTTTTTTTTAATAATAAATGTAAAAATATTGTATAGTTGCCGCATGTCCCAGAAAATACCCTCATAATTCTATGAACAATTTTGCCAACAGTTTATAAATAAAAAATTGATTTATTTACACAATTTAAGTAATAAGAACATAAGATCAATTATACCTTTGAAATTACCCTTGGCAGCAAGTTGCAACCCTTGAACAAAAAGATCATGAGCAGCAAAAACTTTCTGAAAAAAGCAAAGTTTTAAACTACTACTATTATAAAACCAAACTTATCAAACAGGATGAAATAAAATAGGTAAATTATAACACAGTAAAAATTCATATCTGGAGGGGGGGGAAAGTGGTAGCTATAGAGCTGATGATAATAGTTATAATTTTTCATTTTTAGGAATACTCATTACAATAATAACTATGCATCACATTTCATATAAAGTAAACGAATAACAAAATGCAAAAATTGAAACATTCAGAATTTACTTAGCACTCTTGGAGTAACTTTCAAATGGAAAAATAACAGACAGACACATTTCCTTTTCTCTCTTGTAAGAATATTTTTTTCTATTAAAAATGCCTACAGAAAAATGATAACTGCTTAAAATTGAATTGACAGTTTGGATAAAAGTTAGAAATTTATTGTATTTCAAAAACTGCAACACTTTTTACTGTGAAAGAAAATAAAGTACTACAGAATATATATATATATATATATATATATATATATATATATATATATATATATATATATGACTTCTACAAAATTAGTGATATTTCTAATAAGTCCAATGCTTTTTAAGAACAGCTTTCATGGTGAAAAAGAAGAGAAAAATACTGTTGAGGATTTAAAAAAGATAAATAACATATTTAATAAAAGAATCATAAAGAAAAACAGGGTCTTTTTTAAAGTCCCCCAAAATGATTTTAAGAACTAATTTTTTCTTTTTTTTAACAACCAGTAATTTTAATGTGAAGAGCTTTTAACCCCCTCCTTCTCGCTCCTGTCAAAATTACAGGGTGAGGTTTTGCCTTCTATTTCTTGTGCCCGTGATATTTTCGGGCTGGAGTGTTTAAAAGTAACACACCAAAAAGATTAAAACAATTCATTTCATTTACCCTGAAAAATTTTTATTTCTTATTTTACATACCAGATGGCAGCACCAGACTATTTATAATGTAATAAGGGATGGTTTTTTTAAAAACTAGATGTGGCAGATCAAGATATGGAATCCTCTGGGGAAAATAGGCACTTTTATTACCATTTTCTTGAAAATTATGCGACCGTTAAGGGGTTAATGAAATTTTTAAAAAATCTTTTGATACTTAAGATGAGGATATTTGGGATTTGCAAACAATGACCACCACGTCATTTAAAGTACTGTTGATACATCATACTATAGCAGGCCTGCATTTGAGGGTAGATTACTTAAAATTGATAGAAAAGGAAAGAGATGATTCATTGTTAAAGAAGTAATAATCTGTTTAAGTTAATGTGAGACACCTAACAATAAAAACAAATTAAGCACGAAGAGTAAAATATATGAACACTCCAAAGTTGGTAGGTTTGGGAGCATTATGGCCATCCTTTGCTACACAGAACTAAAGTTCAATAGTTTAAAGCCAGTTCCAAACACCTTCAATCAACTGTGAGGCGTTAATCCACAGGCTCTGGCACCAAAAGCCCAGCACCCTAGCATTTATTCCAAACAAGGATTCAGATGATCAAGACTAGAAAAAATATATGGCATGTGCCACCAAAAGACTTTATGAAATGCATTGAAATACCTACAAAAGGATTTCAAATGTTATATCAAAATGCTAGAGATTATGATTTTGATTAGTAAGACAAAAACCAAGGTGAAAAATAAGAACAAATTACACAGTTCTTCTAAATTTCTTTATGAATAATTATCCTAGTTAACTAAAATTTAATTTGGGAAAATTAGTGAAATTATAAATTTTTTTTTACTATTATTTTAACTGATAACTATTGAAGCAATCTCCTTTTAAAAAAAATATTTCAGGTAGTCTCCTCTAACAAAACTACTGTGGGTTATTAATGTAGGATTACTTATTGTTTGCTCACCTCTTTATTTATTTATTTTTTTTTGAGCATTTTGGTACTTTTCTGTTTAATTGTTTACTGCTACTGGATTTGGCACATTGCCAAAATTATAACTTTTGACGCAGGACAATTTTTTTCTCTCTGAAGGACCATTATTGAGGAACTTAATCCTATGTTAAAACTTTTAAGTGAAATACTTTCCGAGTCTCATTTCTGAAAATATAGATTATCTTTATACTGTACTGAGCTGTTTTGCTTAAAATTCACTGAGGCCTTCTTTAAATAGACATTTCAAACTAGTGGATAACACAAGCCCTAAAAATTTATATTTCTTGAAAGTTATACAATATTCAAGGCCCACTTATAACAGCAAAATTGGTCCATAGCCAACTGCTTTCCGTATAGACTAGAGAAATTAAGCTCATAGTATCAAAACTGATACAGGTCAGATGTGGTTGAGGCTTAGCTTACAACTGCTCCAAATTTTTTGGAGCATCTCAATAAATATCCGTTAGCTACAATACCTCCATGTAAGTCCTATTTTATGTTAGAAACTCAGTTCTCCATTAGCATATTCCTCCAACCAAGGTTAAAAAAACTAATGTTAATTGCTAAAGGTGAAATACCTGCAAAATTTCAAAGTTTTGAGGCCATTAATATGGGACATCGATCACAGTCTTAGATGAAGCTTTTGCTTAAGCTTAGGGAACTTAAGGGTTTGTTAACATTGGTACAGCAGTCTAAAAGTGAACTTCGGAGACCAATTTGCCTTCATTCTGAATCAGTGGTTTATTTTGCATAGCCATTAGCCTAGAGGAATGTAAATTTGTCTTCATACTGAAGTATTTGTATCATTTCATCACATGAAGACATTTTTTACTAATTCCATAAACTGAATATAAAACAATGTGCCCAATTAGATGCTCATAAACCATTTCATTATATACATTTACAGTTAGTGTCATTACTATTTTGTTAGTTTTCATGCCCATTGAATTTGTAATTTTACAGCTTGTCTGGAAGAAACCATGAGCAAATGTTAAGAAAAAAGTTTTGAAATCTAATGGCCAGTTCTGACCAGTTCACCCTCTATGAAAAGTACCTTCAAACTGAAAAGTATGCAAAACTGGTTTTTCTATTGTACATGGAAGAAATGGTTACTTTTGTCATGTTGGCAATGCCTGAAAAATGCCAAAGCATGAGCATCTTATAAGAGCATAAAGACATCAGAAGAAAACGTATAGCATAAGCATAGTCACTCTTTGCAAAGTTTTGTTTTAACCTGCATATATTTGCTATATTTCATTAAAAGAAAACTGCCCGGACTCTTCCATGCTTCAAAATGCTGATCTGTTCAGATGAAAATGATCAAAGTCATAAAGACTTTTGAAAGAATAATGCAGATTTATATGCTGTAATAAAAAATTGATATTTGCTAACTTCTGATGCAATTCAATATCAAATGATAAATTATTTCCCATCATAGTTACATACTTTGATGAGGATATTGGGTAAGAAGAAAACATAAGAATTAAAAGCATAGCCAACAAGCCAGATTTCTTTGTGATTTCAGTTAAAACTGGTTTATGATTTAGATACCTAAGGTATTCTAAATGTTATTAATGATTCTGGGGGTGCTTTAGAATAAACTGCAGAGGATACCAATATCCTATCTGAATCCATGAGTATGGCATGATTCTAATTCAAAAAGTAATTTACCTGAAGCTGAGCAGCACAGTCTTGACTCTTCTCACAGTCTAAGCATGTTGCTCGATTTGTACTGTCAGGAGCACGCAGGGGACCATCACAAAAGGAACAACGTAAAGCCTGCAAAATAAAATTTAGGTACAGGATCATTATACAGAAATTACTGCTCACAGCTGCAATTGCTTACAAACCTAAAAAGACCAAATAATAATAAACTCAGCCTCTTATGCCCATTCTAACCTTACTGATCCACAGAAATATCAGTGTATAGAATCATGTGAGAACTATTATTCATATTCCATCATATAAACACTCATATCCACTACTTAAAACAACTGGTCTAGCTTTCATATTAGATATTGGCTTACAATATATTTTACTTGTTTTGTGTTAATAATGGATTTTTCTAGATATATAAAAAAATTATTTAACTATAACTCTTGGGGGGGGGAACACATAAAACCCTTTATTTATCAAACTTGGTTAAAAATTTCTGGCTGGAATTTTTATAAACATCATGTAAAATATACTTTAAACATTAAAAAAAAAAAAGAAAGATGTTTATTGTTGGGAAATCACTAAATACAGAAGGTCGTTCACACTTTATGGAAACGATATTGTAATTTATTTTTGTCCTTTGCATTTTGAGTTAAAAATTTGGCAACTTCAGAATAATCATTTGCTACTTTCTGTTTTGATTGGAATGTAAAATAAAAGATTTATTTTGAAAATGGCTCCTAAAATTGATAGATGGCTCGAAGATTACATAACTGCTCTTTCCGAGGAGAAATATTCGTATCATCAAATTATAAAGCAGTGTTAAAATCCCGGTCATGCCATTTCAAAAAAAGGTATTTATAATATATTAAATTTGAAAGGAAAAAAAGTCTTAACTGAAAGTAAAAATGAAAACATGACTGCAAAACCTAAGACTGTTCGAACGCAGGTAAATATCAAGAAAGTGAAGTCTCTGATTCTAATAGAAAATTCGCCGACTCACAGATCCATTGCATTGAAACTAGGAATGTCTTCTGGAATTGTAAGTAAAATCATTCATACAGATTTGAAGTTAAATAAGATGTTTAAACCTAAAGTTCATCTGCTTTTGCCAAAGAATATTCCTGAAAGAAAAACAAATTATAGAAAATTATATGAAAAACACCTAGTTGCTGAAAACTGGAAATTTGTGGTAACACTTGATGAGACATGGGTGTATTTAAGTGACTGTAATAAAAAGAGATCAATTTTCTATTGCTCAACTTATGGGAATGACAGTACCAAATAACTTCGTCAGTGTACAGAAAAGTTCCCAAAGGGATTCATGATAGTTGCAAGATTTTGTTACAACGGCAAATTAAAAATCAAAAAAGTCTCAAGTAAAGCCAAAATTAATTCACTCTACTATCAGCAGATTACTTTAAAACCAATTTTTGAAGAAGAAATTCCAGTCTTATATGGAAAGGACATTGATAAAGTTGAGCTTCATGTAGACAAAGCCTCTAGTCACACGTCTAAATCAACAGCCGCTTATTTAGCAAAGAAAGAATCAGAAACAGGAATAAAGTGTATCCTATTTAATGAAATACCTGCAAAATTACCTGATGCTTCTCCAATAGACTTTGATGTTTTTGGTATCCGAGATTACTGAATGGACTTTGGAAAACTGTTCAAGAGGAATGGGGTAAAATTGGCATGACAGTACTAGGAAAAATTTTACTTTCATCAAAAATATCAGCTAGAGCTATTGTTAAGAACCATGGTTATCAGATAGAAGCAAATTGCCTCAAAATATATGGCATTTATACATAAAACTTAAATATCAAAATCGTTTCCATAAAGTCTGAACGACCTTCTGTATTTGTATCTCAGCAACAAGATTTTTTAAATGAAAACTTCAGGAGTTTGTACATTATGATTTTATGCATGCTTTCATAAAATCTTTAAAAAAAAATCTCTTTGCAGCACATTATTTAAATACATATTATATTGTTGGAATAGCATAAGATGCAGCTGATTAATATTTAAAAATTTGTTCAAAGGTATTATAAATTTCTCTAATAGGGAATTTGTAAAAATTTCAAAAAGTTCTACGGTTGTGAATCCATTTCAGATTTCAGGAAATCAGAAACAAACAGGTCAGAATGTTTAGCCAATCCATTGAGAATTTTATTCTCAAGAATATATGATACATTTATGACTTTGCAGAGAATTAATTTATGTTTAAAGTTAATATGGATGTGAATAACATTCCTATAGAAGGATTCTTTCACTCAGAATTTATTACCTGAAACCTTTGCTCTCGTTCATCTTCATTAACACATGCTTCACATTCACAAATAAAAAAATATTGCTCTAATAATGCCCTCTGTCGATCATCTCGAGGCATGCGACGATAATGTGGACCTGCAAAATGTATCAAATGTGAGTACTTACTAAAATCTGAATAACTCTCGTCAATCATCACACTTTCTCATGAAAAAAGTACAAAATAATTATTCTTAAAAATGGGCTTGACATTTTTTTAAATGACAATAAATACAAAAAAATTAAAGTATCAGAATAAAACACAAAATATATCTTATTTAACTACTAGAGCAACTCAAGCATGAATTTCAATTTTGAGGATGACAAAAAGTTGTTTTTCTTCTGAGGGGAAAAAGCTACACACAAGATAATTATTAACCAACACTGAGATACAAATCATTTCAACCAAGAGGTGGAATCTCAAATAAGAAACTATTAAGACAAACAGATATAAACACTGGAAGAAGAAGGGGGGGGAGGGGAGAGAGAGAGAAACCATTAGAGGTTCAAGATAGAAAAAAAAATACACTCATAAGAAAATTTAGCTTTCAAAAAAATCATAATTAAAAATTAAATACAGCAGAAGCAAAAAGTCAGATATATATGTACTCAGGAAAAAATAATTAAACAATACTAAAATTCACATAAAAAATTAATACAGTACAACCTCCAAAATCCAGAATGTTTTAATTAATGACCAATTTTACTTTTCTATTTTACCGATAGATGTTGCTACCAAAATGATTGGTGAAATACCACGCCTCCCTTCAAACAAGTTAGTAACAACACTTTGCATTACGTGCTTTCTTTCTGGTTCCATTTGAATTTTAGAGCCAGACGATGGCCAAATGGCTAGTGCATTGGCTTTCGGTACCAGAGTCTGTGGATTTGAGTCCCACTGTTGGTATGGATGTTTGTAGCCGTTCAGAATCGGCTTTAAGCAGTAGGTCCTGTTCTAATGAGCCCTTGTGTAGCAAAAAAGTGACCATAGTGCTCCGAACCAAACCATTTGTATTTTAGATGATTTAATTAATTTTCGTTCTTGCATAATAAGTAATTATTTTAGTGACTATAGCAGCTACATTAGCAGGTAAAAAGAAAATACATATTTCTCTTTCAATTGCACAAAAAGTTTCACTATTAAAAGAATATGAAAAAGGAATGCCAGTCCAAAAACGTTGCATGAATTATGCAATTGGAAAATCTACAGTATATGATATAATCAAACAGCGAGAAAAAAAATCTACAGTTTTACAGTGAAAGCATTGCAAAAGTAGAAATGAAGAAGCGGAAAATTTTACGAATGCCAAATAATGTTGATTTGGACAACATTGTCATCGAGTGGATTTGGTAGAAACAAAGTGAAAATATACCACTTACTAGGCATATGATTATGGAGCAGGCAAAAATGTTTCATGAAAAGATGGAAGTAGATTCTCCATGCAACTATTCTTCCAGATGGCTGTACAAATTTCAAAAACGACATGGCATTCGCCAATTACGTACAGATGGGAACAATGCCTAGCAATAGCATCTGCTTGACTGTACCATGATATTCTTTGTTTTATCATCACTCTAGTTCAAAAATCCAATGAATAGATTGTTGTTCATGGGGTTACCATTGCAGTAAATAGTGTGGTATTGAATATTGTTTTACAATATCATGGTAAATCTTCTTGGATCTTTAAAAAGATTGTTGTAGAGTGATCTATCATTCTACTGGACATTGTTATAGCACAGTTTTACTGCCAAATACATTAGCATGTGGTTTGTAATAATCTACCCTATATATGTTTAAAATAATTAGCTCAGATTTGCAATGCTTATCTTTTATGTATTTATATACACTTAATTTTCTCACTAATATTTCATTAGTAATCTTTCCTTAATAGATAGAAGAAGAAGTGATCCACTGATGGGAGGACCCCGTTTCCTATCTATATATATAAAATGCGTAGGTATGCGTCACAAAAATCGACGATATTTCTACACTCCGAATGGCAACGGCTACAACTACCGGATGTAAACATTAGCGGCCGTCCGTGTGTGAGTGTGTAGTGGCTCGACGATAGCATGTACTTTGGTACAATTTAATTGCTGTATTTTACTCGTGAATAATTTTAATTTATTCATGAAATAATTTTAATAATTTTAATCATTTGATATGATTAAGTGGAGATATCTGAATTCTGAACAATAGTACATACAATAGTACATACAGCGAGTGATGTGATCTACACTATATTTTAGTACTTGCTGAAATTTTACTCCTTTTTATAAGTGAAGAAATTTTCCCAACAATTTATTATTTGATCTAATGATAAAGTGTAGATATCTTCATTTTGAAAAATAGTACATACAGAGAGGGATGTAATTTTTAAAATAATTGGTGTTGGGTTTCTTAGTCTTATCTTTAACTCTGTTCTGAAGTAATGGAAATTCACTTTTTTTTAATCACGATGTTTTAGAATCAGCCTTATAGTGAATTTAGCAATGATTATGAATGTTTTGGCTAAACTCCCACTAACCCTTAACAACGTAAATTTATGTTGACAGGTAATGGTAACATTCCTTACACATGTTACTCTCAGTTGAATTGTTTTGCAAAAGAAAATATATAACTAAAAGCGACCATGTTGGTCGCGCAGTGGCTAGTATTTATAATAAAACAATTACAAAGTCCTAAATAACACAATATAGAAATGTATTTAAAGAAAGTTAATAAGTGTTAAGGAGAGCAGCAGCTAGAGAAGAAGATGAAAATATTCCTTTAAAATATAAAATCTATACAAAAAATATAACAAAAATCATAGAAAAGTAAATTTATTTAAATTGTATATATAATATCCAAAAGAAAAAAAAATCTAAATAAACTTCTCTACCTTCATTTTTTACTATATTTTTTTCTACAATGTTGACTTTTAAGCCCAATTTCAATCATTACATGCTATTTCACTTCTATTCTACTCAATTATTTCATTGTATGCTAGGAATCAAGGCCCATGCATCATAAAGACAATACAGTTTAAAATAACCATTTTGTTTAAATGGAAGAACATCACAGAAGGATATTATTAAATTGCTATTGTAAGTATATACTGATAAATATTTTTCAGCCCCTAGGAAAGAAAGAAATACAAAAATATATATATAACAAAAGCTCTACAATACTAATTACTTATCACAAAAATAAGAATTAAGGACATAAAATTGTTGAGAAAACAATTTAAACAATCCTTTTCTAACAGTAATCACATATTTCTCAGGCCTATTTGACAGGTGAAAAATGTAAAATATTTAAATGCATTGTTTTGGCAAAAAGATCTGTTTCAAGTTTTAAAAGTGTTATGTTGTTATACAGAATAAAATATAGAGTTGCTGATGAAAAACATACAATCAATTCTTGGAAGGGATACTAAACTCAAAAATAACATCAACAGTGTACTATTGAATATTGATCTATGTTTCATTTTTATTGTAAGCTTCCTATTGTTGGTTTATCTGCAGCACTACAGTCATCTTTCTGCTGAAAGATGACTGTAGTGCTGCCCAAGGACACAGTATCATTCTGCTTTGGATTTGCACTTGCTCCCATGTTTTTTTTTTCTCTCAGCTAATATTTCATGCTGAGGAGCTCATAATCAAAAGAAGCCGTAAAGATGTTTGGTTTTTGTGGTAAGAAGGATCCTACCATAATGATTCTGATGTACTCATTGCTATTTTGTGATTTTTGTTGCTGCTGCTGTTTATAATACCTCCTCGTCTAGAGGCACTAGACCAGGTCCATGAGTCCATATATCCTAAGTAGGTGCATTAATAGGCGAGGATTGGTAATAAAGTCAACCCTAGATAAATTTAAGCAAGTTAGGATGTGACCTGGAGTAGCCTGTTCAATATTACACTTTTTACAAGAGGGAAAGGGTTTG
This sequence comes from Dolomedes plantarius, assembly GCA_907164885.2. Taxonomy (NCBI): domain Eukaryota; kingdom Metazoa; phylum Arthropoda; class Arachnida; order Araneae; family Dolomedidae; genus Dolomedes; species Dolomedes plantarius. The sequence goes on along the minus strand of OU015491.1, from coordinate 232,476,724 downwards.
TTTTGTCGATCAAATTTTAGATATCTCAAGTAGCCACTTGCAAACCTAGAGATTGCAATCTGCTCAGCTCTATCAAACAGAATGATTTTTATTACAATCAACAGAATGTTTTTCATAATAAATTGGTTTAATCCCAAGAATAAGTTGTGTCTCCCCCAATATTAAGTAGTTGCTAATGCTCAATTTTAACTTTAGTCCAGTAGGTTAAGCAATAAACCAATGTTAAAAAGCCCTCAAGAATAATTTTAAAGACTATTTGAGCACAGAATGCAAACCAAGCTGCAGCTGTTCTTTTTTTTAAGCCAAAAAAGAAACAATAAAACCTTTAGAAATTATTTTTAAAACTTTTTTGTTTGTTTGCTATGGGCATCCAGAATTTTCATTTCATCAAAGATCCTTAATATTTATTCAGTAAAGACAAAAACCCTTTTCAATGACTAATGAATAATTCCTATTTCTGGGATAAAAGAAGGTAAATTTATTCAACAAGTTTTAACTCAAAGTACTTACCATAACAATTATAAATTTCTTGCCCATGTTCAACATTTGTAATGGCACGAACTATAAGTACATTCCTATAAAAGCTAAAAGAGGAAAAAAAATTGCTACAGAATTACAAAAAGTTAATATTTAATTATAAATTACATAGAGAACAATTGGATCCTTCATATATTTCAATTAACTGAAATTATATCACAAAGTCAAAAAGCATAGAAATAAGATCCTCAATTTACTAATTCCAAAATTAAGTACTTTTTAAGGACTCCTAAATACATTTTTGAAAAAATTTAAAATAATTATAACTAAATTAACAATTATTACCATTTACCAGTTATCATCAAACTATTATGTACTTTTAAATACTTTTTAAAAAAATTTAATCTACCTGTCTATTTTTTTTATCTTTCTACAGAGAAAGCAACATGTAATTATAAATATGACATTAGTTTTTCCCTATAAAATTCAATTTACAAAACATTACACAAGTCATGTAGGATCAAAGCTAGCAATCTTCACTTTTTTCACAATTGAGTTAAGAATACTTTAGTGTAGTAGTTTTGGAGCTCTATCTAATAGTGACATTGTTTCGTGTCCAAAAAAGAGATATCCTCCAGTAATTTGACTTTAACCCTTTGAGGGGCGCCGTCCTCTTTGTGCGAACACATTTTCTAGAATTTTTTTAACCTAAAAAATGTCAATGTTTTTTTCAATTAAAGGTTGTAAAATACTTTTACATCTTTAAACTGATAATAAATGGCAGCACCAGACATTTGTCTGCTCATTTAATTTGAACACAATGAATGCAAGTTAACGCTGTTTCATACTTGGTTTTATTTTCAATTATTTTAAGGATTAAAATCCTAAAATGTTTTAATTTTTTCCACTAGGTTTTATAAACATGCCTCAATGAATACTGACATGTCATTACTTCTTAAAAAAAATCGTTTATTTCTTTCAATTTTTGTGCTTTTGAATGGTGTTCGCACAGCGAGAACGCCGCCCCTTTACGACATTGAAATACAGGCTCACCCCGGAAAGGAAAAACAAACATAGCTGTCTTTATGTTTTCTCCTCTAGATGATTTGGTCTTGCTTCTTGGGGGTAAAAGGGGATTAAAAAGTCGATAATCCTCTGAAATTGGGGGTGTTTTTGGAAAAGGAAGACTTTATCATTTGTATTGTCATCTGTATTGTCATCTGTTTCAATGGTGCGTGCTGGGCACTATCACCTACAGTTCCCAACCTTTCTGAATTTGACAGTGGTCTATTGAATTCATTCTGTGTGCTAAGGTTGGCCTCTGTCAGAGATTCCACAGGCAGAACTAATCAGGATGTGACAAAATGTCTGGCTTATTGTTTCCAAACGGCAACCGGCCACCTTCAGCAGAAGTGAATGTAAATCAATTATTATAAGCATGACCGCTCTGGGTGGGCTCCTGGAAATCCCCATGTGTGAAAGTATTGGAAATAGCTAAAGCGCGTTTTAAAAATAGCTCATTCTGCTTTTGCTGTTTTCAGATCAGTCGCTCTTATTTGCTAATTTTTTTCGTTAAATATTCTGTTGAAAATATCTTTTTTTAATTTGTTTCATATACAGTTTACTTAAATCTTTAAAATTGTACAAAATAAACTTTGATTTTATCAGGTTTTTTTATTTCTTTAATTTTTATATTTTACTGATATTTCTCACATTTTTCTGACATTTTAAAATTTTTTTCTGACATTTTTATATTTTTCTGATATATTTTTATATTTTTTGATATATCTTATTTTTGATATTTTGAGTTCAATGAATTTAAAATTTTGAAAAAATTCTTAAATTTAAAAATTTAAAAAATAAAATTCAAATTTCTGTTTGTTGAAAATTATTTAGTAAAATAATTATTATTATAACGATATAAGATCAGTTATTTTTGCTTTTGCTCGTGTAAAACGAGGTAATTTAGTGGTCGAGCTCAAATGCCCTATACGGGCGCCGTTCGCACTGTGAGGATGGCCCCCTCTACCTAAGGGGGGCTGGTAAATTTTTTTTAATCACATTTCTTTTATCTGTAGGACCATTATACCTCATTCTTACCATTTTTTTCAAAAAAATTACAATAATAAAATTGCGCCCCTCAAAGGGTTAAAATACTTAGTGAGGATCAAAATTATCAATCTCCATGTGTTGGTGAGAATCTAAACAATCAATCAGAGGCCTGCTTTTGCTAGCTCACTGTACTCAGCTACATTTAGGGGTATATTCATATTTCATACAATTTTTGTCATGATTCTGTGACAGATTTGTTTGATGTTCTAAGTCGTATTCTGATGTTGTTTGCTAAATAATAGTATATAGGTATATAAAGTTATCCATCGTTTTAATGTCTGGACCTAGTTTTCTTAATAGTAGTATAATAAAGAATTAAATTGTTGATGGAAGAATCACCTACAGTAGTAATTGCCATTTAGAGGTATTTTTTCCTCTATCCGCATTTTTAGGTATTTTACCTAATATATCTAACTAGCAATTTACCCGGCGTTGCCCGGGTATTTATTAATTCCAATTTTTTACTATACAAGAAAAGGAAAGATTTTACACTATAGGTAGAATCCAAAGTAATTTAATTTTCAGGTATTTAAAAGTAAGTACAGTATACATATGATAAAGTAAAATTACAAATTCACTTTATTATTAATTTAACTTAAATCTTGATTATAAACAAAATTTTTAGTTTCCTATATTCCTCTCAGTGACTCCGAAAACTGTGGATTCAACACTAATCTCGGTCAGTTTGGACTTTTTTTTACCCCTTCTCCCACCCCCCTCCCCACAAATGATGATGGGAGGCTGTACTTGTACTTAAACGGCATCGGGAGGGCCCTATTCATCTCAGCGACACAAAAACTATGGATTCGACACTACTCTCGGTAATTTTTGACATTTTATTTCTCCCCCTTCTCCCCCCCCAATGGTGTTGGGAGACTGAATTTGCATTTAAACGGTATCGGGAGTATCCCTATTCGTCGCAGCGAACCCGACAACTATGGATTCGACAATATTCTCACTCCTTTTCGACAATTTATATTCACACTTTCTTATCCCCACCTCACCCAACAATGCTGATGGGGGGAGGGGGCTGCACTCTCACTTAAATGGCATCGGAAGTGTCCCTATTAATCTCAGCGACATCGAAAATTATGGATTCGATACTACTCTCGGTCATTATGGACATTTTATATTCCCCCTTCTCCCCTCCCCCATGCTGATGGGGCCTGAACTTGCACTTAAACAGCATCGGAAATTACACTATTCATGTCAGTGACCCCGAAAACTATGGCTTCGACACTATTCTCGGTATATTGGACATTTTATATTCACCCTTTCTTTGCTCCCCCCCCCCCCAATGCTGATGGGGGAGCCAAACTTGCACTTAACCGGCATTGGAAATGTCACTATTCGTCTCAATGACCCTGACAACTATGGTTTTGACACTACTCTCGGTATTTTGGACATTTTATATTCATTCCTTCTTCCCCCAATGCTGATGGGGGGGAGGGCTGAACTTGCACATAGCCGGCATCGGGAATGTCACCATTAATCTCAGTGACCCCCAAAACTATGGATTCGACACGAATATCAGTCATTTTCGATTATTTTTACATGTGCCCCCTGCCCCCCTATGGGTGCTAGGGGTGTCTTACCCCCCCCCTCCCCAGTGTTACTTTCCAGATTGTAAGTGATATGTGTACCAAGTTTGGTTGAAAATGCTCCAGGCGTTCCAGAGTGCTGCTGGAACATACACACACACATACACACATACATCCATTTTTATATAATAATAACCTCTCACTGTGTAAATGTGTGCCTGATTATTTTTTTGCATTAGTGGTACTTAAAACCCATATGTCGTGGCACAGCGGAAAATTATTTTAATATCTTGTGTCCGATCACAAAAAGTGTGGTACCAATTTGGTACCACACTTTTTGTGATAAGTGTAGTACCAATTTGGTACCACACTTTTTGTGATACACACTTTTTGTGGTACCACATTTTTGGTACCACAAAAAAATTAGATTTTCTGACCATTTTAAAGTTGTTCTGTCTACTTAAACAGCATCGGGAGTGTTGCTCCTGATGCTGTTTAAGTGGACAGAACAGCTAGCTGTTTGTCCGGCATTGCCCGGGTATTTATTAATCTCAATTTTTTTATTACACAGGGAAAGGAATGGATTCTACCTATAGTGTAAAATCTAAGAAATTTAATTTACATGTATTTAAAGCGATGAGCGGAGGGGCGGAGGTGTCAAAGAGATTACACATATTTAAAATTAAGTACAGTATTCAAATGATAAAGTAAAATTACAAATTTACTCCATTATTAATTTAAGTCAAAACTTGGGCAGTGACTCCAAAAACTATGGATTCGATATTACTCTCGGTCATTTTGGACATTTTATTTTTGACCCCCTTCTCCCCCCCCCATGCTGATGAGGGCTAAACTTGCATTTAAACAGCATCGGAAGTGTCCCTATTCATAGCAGTGACCCCGAAAATTATGGGTTCGACACTACTCCCGGGCATTTTTATAATCCCCCTTCTCCCCCCTCCCCCAATGCTGATAGGGGGGCTAAACTTGCCCTTAAGCGGCATCGGAAATGTCACTATTCGTCTCAGCGACCCAGAAATCTATGGTTTCGACACTACTCTCGGTATTTTGGGCATTTTATATGCACCCGTTCTTCCTCCTCCCCAATGCTGATGGGGGACTGAACTTGAACTCAAACGTCATCGGAAGTATCAGTATTAATCTCAGCGACCCCAAAAACTATGGATTCGACACTACTCTCGGTCATTTTGGACATTTTATAATTACCCATTCTCTCACCCCTCGCCTCCCCCCCAATGCTAATGGGGGGGGGGGCTGAACTTGCACTTAAACGGCATCGAAAATGTTACTATTCGTCTAAGCGACCCCGAAAACTATGGCTTCGACACTACTCTCGGTATTTTGGTCATTTTATATTCACTCCTTCTTCCCCTCCCCCCCTATGCTCATGGGGGGGCTGAACTTGCACTCAAACGTCATCGGAAGTGCCACTATTAAGCTCAGCGACCCCGAAAACTATGGATTCGAAGCTAATATCAGAAGTTTTCGATTATTTTTACATGTGCCCCCTTGCCCCCCCCCCCCTAGGGGTGCTAGGGGTATCTTATCCCCCCAGTGTTTCTTTCCAGATTGTAAGTGATACATGTACCAAATTTGGTTGAAATTGCTCCAGGCGTTCCAGAGTGATGCTGGAACATACACACACACATACATCCATTTTTATATATATAGATTTTTTATCCCCATTTAAAGGTATCAGATTCAAGTACAAAAATATGTATGATGGTCGCTGATGGAGGCCAAAATGAAAGAGCACCTTAGTTGGCATGTGTATGTGATGGCTGTTAAAAGCTCCTTGTAATCTTAAAAATGGTTGGGCTAATTTTCACAGTTATAGGACAGTTTTTTATACCCCTCGATAGAGCCTTTGGCATAATGGAGTGAGAACATGAAATAATAATTAATCCAAAAGAATAAGTCATATGTTCAAAAATCCTCTACAGATTGAAAGTTAGACACAGATTGTAAAGTAAAAGTCAAAAAAATTTAAAGCTTCCAGGTAATTGACCCTTTCAATTTTCTACAACAAAAGGTTCTATATTAAACATAATGCAAAAGGCTCCATTATTGATAGGGATGAAGAGTTTACAAAAGTGATTATTGCAAGGCATAAAATATTTTAAAGAAAGGCAGAACACTGAACATGATCAATCCTGACATAATAATAGCAAAAGGTGTCCATACCAACACTTTGAAACTAAAAGATATATAAGTAGACTACTTTCCAAACATTTTGGAGAAAATGGCACAATATAAAATAATTGTGTTACTACAAAAAAACCATATCAGTTCAATTCCAGAAACACAAAATGAAGAAAAAAATTCATACTTCGTAGAAACTGAAGAAGCCGAATACTAAGTCATTTAAACTGATAAAGAATTATCATTATTGTTAACATTTTCTGCTTATTATTATTAGAATTTTTTTGAGTTTAAAAAATATTTTTTCTGTAAAAAAAAATAATAAATTTTACTTTTGATTATTAACATGTATTCTTAATTTAAGAAATATCTAATTTCTGAAACAATATTAAACAGTTAGCTGAACATTTTAGATCAAAAGCAGCATTCTCTAGTTGGTTTAGGGTCAAAACTGACAATCTCCCAAAATGAGGATCAAAATCTCCAAAGAAAAATATTAATTATTTCAATAAATTAAATAGGAAAAATTTTTGGAAAATGGCATATTAACAAAAAAATAAAGGCATTTTTCTGAAGTTAATTTCAAATTTATATGTTCAAAACTGCATGATATAGTTTTTATAGCCCTTTACCGAAAAAAGGGTCTAATGGAGATTGCTAGTTCTGATCTTACACGACTCACATGATAAATATATTATTTTGTATAAAAATATCAGTAGAGGCAATACAGAACCAATGATATAAATAAAAGAGATATATCAAGAACAAATACTGAGTTTCTGAAAGTCATTTTCAGGGTTTTGATGACTCTCTAAAAACTTTCTTGACATAATCATAAAATACTTCTAGTGTCTCTCAGAAAAAATACTTAAAAAAATTTACTGATTACATAACAATCAAACCTAAGATTGTAGAATATATATTAATACAATAAAAAAGATATTTCAATTTTTAATAATATAAAAGTTTAGTAAGATAACAACAGAAAACTTTATGGATACATTTTTACTTTGTCTGCTGTTAGTTCGACAAACAGGGACCAATGGTGAGAGTACTAATAAATTCAAAATTTTCTCTTCCTTTTAAGCCATTAGTTACTTTACATTTTTTGCCAATATTCAATGTACACTACTGTAAGAGATGGACTTACCTGGAGATAACAGTAGGATTGCACGAATGATTCATGAGACTAGCAGTAGGAAAGATACCCGTAGCCACTTTAACCTGTCTCTGGTTGAGAACAGAGCTCCCACCCCCCGCTTGGGGGATTGTCTGCAGTTCGGTGATTGCATTGGCATTGCAAACAAGTTGTAAGATATGACGGAGTAGGAGCCCCCCCACAAACAGTTCTGTGGTGGGTGGGCCACTTGGCATTTCGTTCTCTTCAACAGAGTTGATGGAGAGACGAGAGTGGACGGGACTTCTGGATTTGTGAGTAGGTGTGGAGGGAGCCGATCCAACCTTTGGGTTCAAGTTACAGTTCAAAAGGCGTTCTCGAAGTGACTGAGTCTCTAAAGGTGCAAAATAATTCAGTCGATCCAGCAACATCAACAGCAGTAGAGCCGTCTACAATACATAATCAAACAGAATTTATATGGTTACATATCAAACAGTAAAAGTACATGCAATCAATGAGTGCAATTTCACTTTTAAAACAATGCTCTCTGCATTTTCAAATATCTTTTACTGCTGGCATGGATTTTTGTAGCCATCGAGGATCAACTTTAAACTATATTTTAAAAACTTTTTAAGTAAATTCTAATTTTAAATTATACAGCCTATTTTATAGTTTATCAAAAATATTGGATTTTCTTACTCTAATTTCCAAAAGATAGAAAAATTTAATCAGCAACAATTTACGTTACTATGTTCATCTAATGTACGTTTAAAATTGTAATATTGACTACAGACAAAATGTCTGTATGCTTGTTTTCCAAAACGATTATAAAATACACACTTTCAAAAGGTACATTTTATGAGAGTTAAACTAGTGTTTGGAATGAAAACAATAGAAATGTGTGAAAAATCAAAGACAAAAATTTTCAAAAACTTTTATTTAAGTCACAGTTTTTGACAATAATACAATACTTATTTTCCCAAGTACAGGTTTTATTTCACTGCTGATTCATAAATTATTAAACCAAAATAAAAATTTAATGTAAAACGTTTTATGCAACTTTGCAATGAGGCTTCATAGATATAGAAAGAAATTCTCTAACAACTCAACTTTTAAAATAAAACTGAATTCTACCATGATTTCTATACCCAGTTTTGCTTTCCCAGACCATTCCCAGTGTTTCAGATGTCAACAGACCCTGTATTATGCAATTTGTGAAGCGTAAAGCAGTTTTACAAACTTTAGTTATGGTAAAAGTTTAAAAAAATAGTTTCAATGGTAAATTATCACAGATATATAAAATATTCCCAAAAATAATTAAAATTCTATCATTTTTTATCCTGAACTTGATCATTATAAATATTAAAAGATGTTTTAAATTTCATTCCTAGATTTCAAAATTACTCTATTAAACAGAAAATTACAATGCAAGATTTACAATCTAGTACGCAATTGTCCTTTGTACCTCATCCAATATTTTAATATCACAACTTTATATTCTATAAATAGATGAATGAAATTAAAATTAAATAATGCCTGAAAGAAAATATATTTTTAAAGTAATCTGAAATATTTAAACATGACTTCAAATCACACACAATTTTTTTTTATATTTATGAATTATTGTTTTAGCACTAATAACTTTTGACTTATATTATTAGATGCTCACCAATGCATATTGAAAGGTGTCTTCTACATGCATATCTTCAACATGAGTCACTAAATGGTAGACTGAAATATAATTACTTCGATACCTTCCATCAGGAAAGTCAAAAGGATACAGAGAATTTGATGACTTTGTCAATTCATCTCGACTCTCTGAAACATTGACCAAAACTTAGTAGTATTCTACTCAAAACATATTTCTTATAAACTATTTCAAGATACAAAACAATTTTATAACTATATACATGACTGTTAAGTCAACTATATGTTGGCGGTAGAGATTAATTACTATTTCGGTTAGTCTCTGTAATTTTAGAAATTTAAATGATAAAGAATATGCCTTGAAAGTTGTCTAAAATTTCCAGAATAACAATTTGGAAGTAAAAAAATAAAAGCTGCAGAGGATAAGGCACTCGCAATATCACCAAATGACCACCAGAAATTTTGAGTTCACTAACAATGGAAAATAATCATGTATTATTTCTCATGTCCTTATTATACAAAAAAATTATTTACTCTGTGAAAAGAGGAGAAAGGCTTTAAAATTGCAGTGAAAAAATTTTTTTTTTCACTGCCTGTTCAAGCTACATATGCAATATTTTGTGAAGTAACAATTAAAGTAGCAGAGCTAGCTAGACCATTTCTGATCATCTACCATTAACTACTCCTTTATTAACTGATGCCATTCTCAGATTTGCTCAGCTATAAGATGAGAACAGGTTTTTAATTCTAAGTGGTTCAAGATTTCCAATTGGCAACACAAATCAGTTTGTTTTCAGTCAGGTTTCTAATTGGAACATGAATTTAAAATTAGTCTTTTAGACACAGTTTTCAATTGTAAGCAAATTACATTTAGAGAAACTGTCGATTAACAGTTAAAAATACCTGTTACATCAGTGTTTATTAAAACTATAAGTTGTCCTTAACTGTTATTTTATTATATTTAAAAAATGGGGGGAAAGTCAATAGAATCTAAATATTTTATCGAACACAATAAGACAAGAAATTAGTTCTTTATACAAATATTTACAAATACCCAGTAAAATGGATTTTTCAGGGTATTTAAAACATTGGGTTTTGTAAGGCATTGCCAAATAACCAATTACAATAATAGTTTTAAAAAAGCAACTGAATATTAATAATACAAATAACAAAAGTCAAAACTTTTAAGATTTACATAATATGCTAAAATGACCAGTGAATTTATCCTTTTTTCTTTATAAAAAATCAAAAAAAAGATGTCTGTAAAGATAAATCTACATGCATATAAAATACGTGATGAATTGTTTTAGCATTAAACTTTTGTGGAAAAACTGACTTAACAGACTAGAACAAAATTAGGGCCTTTAGAAAGATTTGGAATGTCTTCTTAGGGACTCTAAAAAAAGGGTATTTAGTACATTGTTCAGTCATTTTAGATTAAATTAATGTTTAATTTCTTCAAGTAATACATGAAAGTACTTTTTTTATTATTTCATACACATTTCAGAACAGTTTAAGAACTCTACTAATGCAGTTTTTACCTAAAACCTGTTATTGAAATTTAACATTTTTTCCTATTTCATTAGAATAATAAAATTAAAACAATATTACTGCGTAAAAAATATAAATTAATACTGAAGCAAGCACTAAAATCATTTTATGGCAGTTGTAAGCATCACCAATAACAGAAGTTACTGCACGATACTTTATATTAGATATATTATTTACTTAATTTCAATACTAATACCAACTATAATTATACATGTATAAAATCTCTCACACGAAAACTTGGTTCCCACTATCAATTTAGTTACAAAATTAAGACTTTTATAAATACATAACTTTTTGAAATTTGAAGAGGCTATCATCTATCATACATTTCTTTCAAAAGAAAAAGGCAAGCCAATAAATGCAATTATAAAATGACATTCATAAAATCTTTCTTATAATAATTAATTCATCTCATATAAAACTTACTTTGTATAAAAGAGTAATATGGGGAAAAGAGAATAGAAAAAATATTAGACATGTAATATGAACCAAACATAATTATTTGAAATATGTTCCCTCTAAGCTGTGCACTCATTTTAAATTCCATTTACATTGATAGGTGATAGCCTTGTTGGATCTGCTCAGCTCAATGTTTACCTATGGAGAAAATGACTTAGAGATTTTTATTAAATTGTACTCTTGCAGAGAAAGATATTTTTGACTTAAGAATACCAAAGGAAGTTATGGGCATTTAAAGTGCAGTATAACCCATTTCCCCCCAAATAATTCAAATTTTAAAATATTACTTGCATTTCTTTTAAAGATAAAAAGATATGAGTCAAAAATTTCTTTCTTTATGATGGAGTACAATTACCATCATTGAACTCCATTTTCTTCAGAGGTGAACATTGATCTAAGCACATCCAGTATGGCTCCTACCTAGCAGACCTAGCGGTGCAATAAAAAACAATGATCAATATTCAGGATGAATTCTAATCAAATCACCCCAGAAGAGCAGTTTTGATAGCTATAGAAAAAAAAAAATTGTCATAAAGCAATAGGAAAAAAAATTATCTTTCACAATGATACGCAGAAACTTGTTTACCATATTCACCAAACACAGTGCACCTACTTCTGCATATGTATATATATTATTTCTAGAAGGTGATTTTTTTTTACGATCCCTTCATACTTCACCAAAATTGATAAATGAGGTACCATTTTAAAGATTAAGATCTCCGCTTCTGACGAATTAATTTAGAACTACACATTGTATTATTTGTTTAAAAATTGAACTATACACATTCTAAACATTTTTTCTTCCTCTAGATGGTGCTGACTTTTTTCCCCATTATCATGTGCACACTGAACTTTTAAATTTTAAAATCGTCTGCTTTTATTATCATTCTGTGAATTAATAAGTTTCTTTCTTAGCAAAATCCATGTAGGTGTACATTATTCTGTTTGCATGGAAAAACAATTTGTTTAGACTAAAATCTATTTTCTTTCCCCCTGAAGAACATTTTATGAGTGATATTTTCTTTGGTAAGCCTTTTTAGAGTTTAATTTCATTTATTCAATTCTATATACACAATTGAATTGCATATGACAAAATTCTACCATGCTATCAAGCAAAAGCTTCTAATTTGTCTCATAATTAATGGATAATTAAAATAAGTCTTACCATGTAGATGTGCAAGTCGAAGAAAAAAAATGAGATGGGAACAACGGTTGGAGCGTGGCAGAATGGCAAATTTCTTTTGTAAATCTATGGGAAAATGTGCGCGAGACATGTAAAGATTTGCTTTATTACTAGATGGCAAGCACACGCTCGCTTATTTATTTACTTTTACTTTGATCTCTTGAACACTAACCTATTTCAAAAACATACTACCATCATCATATTTATTATTTCTAGAAGGTGGTTTTTGGTGACAATCCCTTTTCCTCCCTTCATACTTAACCAAAATCGATAAATGAGGTACCATTTTAAAGATTAAGTTCTCCGCTTCTGACGAATTGTTAATTTAGAATGACACATTGTATTGTTTGTTTAAAAATCTAAGTTAAAAATTGACTTTTGGTCCTGGAGTTCTTTCCCTGGATGCATCAATATGGCACAGTCAAATAGTGTGTACAAAGAGGTTTTGTAACGTAAAAATCCCCTTTTCTATGAGTTTGTGTTATACTTAACTTTTAATATTGTCTACAAATATGTTTTGACATGTACATATCTAATGTTCCCCTATATTGTGTTAAATTGTGTTGTGTTCCCTATATTGTGTTGTTGTAGTCAGTTTTGTATTATCCTTATGCACTATTTTTATTTGACAAATAAACAATGGCTACAAATGAACCGGTTCTTTTTTCATCCTACTACAAACCAATAACCTCACTATAAAATTAATCGTACTTTATTCACATGTGAAATTTTCCCAGGCCCATCTAGTACAGTCTTAATAGAAAAGAAAAGGAATGAAAAAGGGTGTCTACTAAAATTATGAAAGTCAACTTTTTTACTTTTTCTAGACTTTTTGGGGAGTCTCTAAAAAAATTTCTGGATATAATTATAAAAAGCCCTTTATTGATGACTCTTCAAAAAAATTAAAATTTCAGGTAGTCTCTTCTAACAAAACTTCCGCATGTTATTAACATAGGATTACTTATCGTTGCTTACCTCTTTTCATTATATATATGTATATGTTATATATATCTATATACACTATCTGGCCAAAAGTATCCGGACGCCCAGTGGTACGGACTCAGAGAGTCCTGAGGCATACATAAATATGATGTTGGTCCTCCTTTCGCATCGGTGACAGCCTGCACATGTCAGGAGAGACTTTCCACCAGTTTTTGATAGGAGTCCATAGGAATTGACTTCCAGGCGTCCATCACAGCAGAAGTGAGGATGGTTGATTTGGCTGGCTACATAATCTACGTTCTAATTTGTCCCAAAGGTGTTCAATAGGATTTAGATTGGGGCTCTGAGAAGGCCAGTCCAGTTTTTGAACACCCATTTCATCAAACCATGCCTGCGCAAGTCTCAATGTGTGAATGGAGCAGTTATCCTGCTGGAAGAGAAATGGGCCTTCCCCGAAATATTGCCATAGAGTTGGGAGAGCAGCATTGGCTAGAATGTCCACATACATCTCAGAGTTCATGTTTCAAACCACAGAAACTAAGGAACCCAGGCCAAACCATGAAAAACACCCCAACACCATGATGCTGCCACCACCAAACTTAACAGTAGGCACATTGCAGTCACGTAAGCGCTCACTGGGTATCCGCCAAACGCAGATGCGTCCATCGGACTGCCAGATTGTAAAGCGAGATTCATCACTCCAAAGAACATTTTCCCACATGTCCACAATCCAATGACGGGGAGCTTTGCACCATTGCAATCGACGCTTTGCTTTCTGGGGAGTGATGTTCGGCTTGTGAGCAGCTGAACGACCATGGAATCCCAGGTTTTTTAACTCTCGATGAACAGTCCTGCTGTTAGAGCCTGATGAACTTTACTGAACTAACGTCTGATGAACTTTGGAACTCCTGAGTGATTTCAATCAACGAGGACTTTCGATTTATTTTCACTACCCTTTTCAGAGTTCTACGGCTGCGTTCCCTAATTTTTTTCGGCCTGCCACTTCGTTTTTCTGCAGTTTCACTGCCTCGACGTTTCTACTTCACAATTACATCACTCACAGTGGATTTTGGCATCTGTAGAATGTCTGAAATTTCATGAACTGATTTCCCACAAAGGTGACATCCCACTATAATGCCACGATCAAAGTCACTAAGCTCCTTTGACTTACTCATTGTCTCACAAACATATAAATATGACCTGACAAACCACTACCAACATTTTTATAGCTTTCTGTTACGCATCAAATTACGTCACCTGCCAGATCCACTTATTTAGGGGGGGAGGGGGGTGTCTGGATACTTTTGGCCAGATAGTGTATATATACATATGTATATATATACATATATATGTATGTCAAAATTTTGACGCATTTTGGCACTTTTCTGTGTTGTCCAAGCTATACAGACTGGGCTTGGCACACTGCAAAATTATAACTCGCAAGGACGGATGGCTGGACAGTTTTAGCATCTGAAATTTTCCTTTCCAAAGGACCTTTATGGAAGAAAGTAATCCTATGTTAAAAGAATATTTAGGAAAATTTAAAGAATATTATAACACTACCAACCTCCATTAAAGACTGTAAAACATCTAATTCTAGAATAAAAATATGGTACAAAACTATTTTGATTTTCAAGTATGCTAAAAACTTCAAATATGATGTCGATGTACGACTTTAGGGTTACGTTTTTTAAGGAAACATATTTTTGAGGGTTTAATTAGATTCCTCAAGATAATTTTGGCCAATAATGAAAATAATTTGTCATTGATACTTAACTGTAATTCTCAGTACAAAACAGTAAAAATATATATATATATTGCTACTTATAAATTTTTATTGATTTGAAAAAATTCCTATGGATATCAGTGGCAAAAAACTGAAGAATTTTTATACTGGTCTCTTTAATAAATTTATTTTTAAAACTCATACAAATCATTATTTGAAAAAAAAATTCTTTCACCAAACTTTGAAATGTTGTTTTCAAAAATAAAGAGTTATCTTTCTAACTAGCATACTGAAAATTTTAATAAAGTACTTTAAATGAAGAATATAAATTATTTGCCAACAATATGCAAAAAGATGGAAAATCCCTGAATTTGCCATTGAGCATTGAGAACAACACTATAATATGAAATATTTGCTGTCAAGGGGAAAAAAATCCTTTTTATTGTTGGAGAAGAAATAATCAAATATGGTGGAATCTTGATTGATCATCCTCCAAATCATCATTTTCCCATGTGTCGTTTATTTCACCCAGTCCCGATGATCATATTGCTTTGTTATGTTAGCGAATCTATCGATTCTCGCATTTATCATTCAGTTCAGTCAGTCCCTTGAAATATGATAGATCAGGATTCCACTGTATTTATAACAATGAGAATTGTTTCTTGTGCAATTTTCTGAATTATTACACAAACAATTTTATGTAAGTCAATGAAAATAATATGTTTTAAACATATCTTTGACTGAATTTTTATGCATTTGCATTGCACACAAAAGAAAAAAGAAAAAGCTTTGGATTATATCAGAGAAAAAACTATTGAAACCATTGCAAGATTTTGCTAACTCGTAAATGAAATTTGTAACAAATTAGATTTTTCATAAGGGCAATATTACATATACCAATTTTGCAATAATTTCTAGAACTCCTCAGACAAATATATCTGTAGTGTTTAAAGTATATATACATATATATTATGCGTGCAATAGAGGAGCATAAAATGCAAGAACTCCACTGGAGGAAAAATTCTTCACTTGGGGATTTCGCACCCTAAAAAAACTTGTATTTGGTATGAATTTTAAGTTTTCAATCAATTTTGGATGTTTTAATAAGATGCTTTTAAATTTCAAGTTTAATCAACAGCAAAATTTTGTGAAACTTCTAATATCTCTCTTTTTCATGCAAATTATTATTTGTACACTAATGATATTTCTTCAATTTTAAGAAAGAAGAAAAAAAAATGCTTCAGAAATTCCCATGCAGCCTATCCATAATCTAATCAATTCATAATAATAAAAATTTATCTATACCGATCACTGTAAGAAATCATTGGGAAACAACAACTTTTGAGTTTTTGAAATTTGGATGGAATGGGATTGTAATTTTAAGCAGAGCTGAAAAAGAGTTCATTTTGGAAATTTGTAATTAAACATAAATACATGTATTTTACTACAGAACTCACGAATTCTTTTGGATTCCATAAATAGCAACCATAAGAAGAAGTGGAGAAAAGACATACAAAGATATTTATATTTCAGACAGAGGAAAACAAAAGGCTTTTTTCCAAGTATGACTACACTTTTTCCTGATTGATCTCTACTTTCATGACATTTTCAAGACTTTTGGGCCCTATTTTCAAATTTTGTGACTTTGGGGACCGGTAGACACCCTTTAAAAACAGACTAAAGAAATTGCTAACACAAAAAATACATAGGAACTATGTGAAATCCAGGAAGATTAATATTTATTAAGTAAAGTTCTTACCTTGAATATACTCTATGCCTGTAACCAATATGACTCGACAACTCAAATGAGCAATTCCAACCTATAAGAAAGATATTTTGTTACTTAACAATATGTAGATTTATCAATATTAATCTCTTGGCTTAAAAATATCCTAAAGGACAATGAAAAGGAGGGAAAGGGTATGACAAGGGTTTGTCAGAGATGGAATGTAAAACTACTTCAAACAGAAACTATATGATGTCTAGCCATCAGAGTCATTTTCCTTCTATTATCTCAAAATTTAATGGCATGACTTTCCAAGATAGTTTCAGTTATGCACAAAAACAATCAGCTCTGTTTATTCATCAAATGGAGTAAAAATATATTTGTACTCCTTCAGAAAAACAAACTGCTTTAAAACTATTAACTGTAAGTATTCAAATTTAAATTTTTAAAAACTTTTAGTTTATCAAATTTAATCTTTTTTTAGGTAAAACTTCAGTATCTTCAATGTTCCCACCATTGATAAAACTTATTGCAACCTTACCAACATGAATTGGATCTAATTAGTAGTTTCATTGCACTTAATCTAGGATTTAATCAGAATTTACGTCATATTATGAGGTGAATACCCCTGTCCAAAGAAATTTAAAATAAAATTGGAAGATGTGCTTAGAGGAAGAACAAAACAGATCAAATGTCAAAATACAATTCAATATAGAAAGAAATCACTTACAGAGTGCAATAAATCAAGGTTGCCACATTCCCACTTGTGATACTTTTCCCATGACTGATCGACACAGCTTTGACTGCAGTACCGAACCTGGGAACACTGATGACAACTGAAAGATATAGTAAAAGTGACATTAAACTAATAGTAATGTTTACAGGCACCTAAAACATTTCTCAAACTTACAATTAAAGCATCTTTTAAAATGGTTACATCAACAACTTTTCAAGGTAATTTGCTTTCAAATGCAGTGAATCAATGATAAACTTTAAAAATGATCATTCCCATATTTAGTAAACCTGTGGTTACCCTAAGACTTTTAATAATAATAATGATCTGCTTACATATTTAGGAAAGCAATGGTAATTAACTTACATAATCAATTATAAGTAACCTTATTATTAATATATACAATATTATTTCAGAGGAGAATCCATAACGTGCCCCTTCTTGTGGAAGATAAAATTTAACAAACGGCTAACAAAATAAAAAGTTATTACAGTATAATTTTATCCAAATTTATATTCATCGTAAATACAAAATAACATTTCTGTATATTTGACACATTTTGTATTAATTACAAAGTTGCAATACTAAAATGCAATTGACAAAGTTATGTTGCTCCATAAAATGAGCGACTCATTAAATCAATACATCAACACAGTGAAACAGGACCGACAGTAACAGCAGTGATGTATATGGCAATGATGCAACTCTGTCTGAACTCATAATGAAATTATGAACAGCTAATATATGTATTTAAAGTTTGACCAATGCAGGATTCTTAAGTCACCTGGAATCAAAAAAATTTCAATGAAATGTTCCATTCAAAACTTTCATGAATATACAATGAAGAGTCACATAATTCACTTCTGCCTATGTGTAAAATTACACAGTAACAGGGTGGCTACAAAAATTGAAGTAAAAGTTTCCCAATTTCCAGAGTATTTTTCATGAAATTCCCCGATTGCAGAACAGCCGGGGAATTTTTAAAATATGCTTTTATATAATTTTTAATATTTTTTAAAATATGCTTTTATTCTAGTTGCTCTTTCTGTTGATTCCTCAAATCTTGCTTGTGCATTTCTAGCATCAAGGCCACCCTTGGAAATGTCCTTCTTGCTACTAAGGAAGATTCACTCAACCATGTGACAAAATCACAACCATTCTAATAACATTTGAAGCATCTCCACAGCCACCTTCTACATAAAAAACTGATGACCACAATGGATCGATTCAGTCAATAGATCTTTTAAATTGTTGAAGGGCCTGCTACAAATGTAACCCCAGCCATAATGATAAACTTGACACTTGATGAACTAAAATCTATAGACTGATAAATGAATAAAAATAAGATAATTAAAAATGTTTATTGTATACGATAATAGACCAGATAATATTAAGTTATAGATCGAACATTTAATATATTACATTTTTAACTATTTTGATAGCTGCCATCTGCACCTCTATAATAACACTTTGTCTGTAAAATGGTTGCATTTTTGGCAGCGAACTCTTTCAACTGAGATTGTGCTTCCCTTTTTCTTTTTAAAATATGCTTTTATTCTAGTTGCTCTTTCTGTTGATTCCTCAAATCTTGCTTGTGCATTTCTAGCATCAAGGCCACCCTTGGAAATGTCCTTCTTGCTACTAAGGAAGATTCACTCAACCATGCGACAAAATCACAACCATCCTAATAACATTTGCAGCATCTCCACAGCCACCTTCTGCATAAAAAACTGATGACCACAATGGATCGATTCAGTCAATAGATCTTTTAAATTGTTGAAGGGCCTGCTACAAATGTCTTTCATTTATCTGCTGCCAAGCCACCAATCCAATTTTTTTGTGATGAAGTTGTGTCAAACGTTGAGGCATTGTTGTAGTCATCAAGAATCGTTGATCCTCTGGAGTATTGGATCTTTCTGCATGATCAGCTAAAAATACCAGCTACTTCTGTTTTTTAACAAAGGCTAAACAACTAAAAGTAAATCCTACATATTGAACTGAGTGCAGTGTTTAAGAACAAAACTAAGTTAAAATAAAGTTGTCTTTTTATCTTAATTCAATAAAACAAAGTAGCATAAGGAAATAAAATGGTAAAAAGATATTTAATCACAAACAACATATCCTGGGCTTGGATAATTATTTTTACTAAGTTCCCCCTATGCATAAAATATAGCAATCAAATTAAAGAAACAAAACATGTTTCAGGAAATGTCGAATGGCAAAAAGCACAGTGGTACACCACGACATCGGGATCAGATTACTAGTTGAGCATGCATTCCCCCGCTTCTTAAATACTCAGACATGCTGTGGAAGTGACATATGCCCTACAAGTGCCATCTCTCTAGCAGTCAGCATGTTAGTCTGAGGTGATGACATACAACTTCAACCCCGACAGATTCATTCAAGCAAAATACACTAAAAGCATATCATCATAAAATGGTACACAATAGGGAGTTTTTTTTACTCTTACTTGTTATCTTTTGGTACATAAATTTTTAAGAGTAACTCTTTGAAATTTTGTTCCAAAATTTCAGATTTAATAAAGCATCTATGAGCATAAACAAACTTTGCCACTCTGAGTAACAATTTGTGTAAATATGTAAAATTATGTTTTCCTTTACTCCCAGTACTCATAAGACAATGCTACAAAATGTGAGAGTAATCAACAATAAAATTAAAGAGCACCGTGAAGATACATAACATGGTTGTGACCTTGCCATCTGAATGTTATGGTAGATAGGATTTACGATTTAACGTTATCACTCAGACAATTTGGTAATAAATTTCCAAATCAAGACTGGAAAAAAAATATTAGTATATCTTTTTGACCCAAAACAACAACAAAAAAAAATATGGAAGTTCATAAAAATATATGGTCATGATACTTTGAAAGCATAAACCC
Organism: Dolomedes plantarius; assembly: GCA_907164885.2. Lineage (NCBI taxonomy): Eukaryota > Metazoa > Arthropoda > Arachnida > Araneae > Dolomedidae > Dolomedes > Dolomedes plantarius. Next base: position 232,456,445 of record OU015491.1, on the reverse strand, counting down.
ATTTGGTATTTTCTAAACTAGACGGATATTTCAGGTGAACTTAAATATGTTTAAATTTCTTCATAATAATCAGATTAAAAGGATTTGAAAACTCAAGACATCTTTTGAAAAATCATAAAAATTTGAACATATACAAAGTTTAAACATACAGTAATGTTTTTTATATAAGTATAAATACAAATAAATAATTCAACAGAGATAGATAAAAATAATACAAATACAGACAAAAAACAAACAGAAATCAAGCACTCTGGGCATCCACGCACCAACGGCAAGATTCTGTATAAGTGCCGGAACTGAACCATAAAACAACAGAGGTAACTGACAGGTCTCGTCATCAGGGAGCCTAACCATATCTTTGCAGGATATGTTTTATGTTATAGTGATTTAGCAGTCTATGCTTGAATTTTAATTTTTGTTTACATATAAATACAAAGTAATGTGTAATTGTGTGACTGCTTTGATGTCCTCTTTTGATGTAAATATAAGCATAGCTCACAGCTGCTGATCAAAGCCTCAGTGGAAAACTGTTAATTACTTTAAGCTATTCAGAAAAAAGTTTGATTTATTAAAAGTTTCCAAGACTATTTATATCAAGTTGTTTAATGCTTTTACATGAAGGCTATGAATGCTGCTCACATCTGACCAAAAAAGGGAGTCAAAATAGATATTTTACATATAATCTATACTGCAAGCAAGACCAACAATTTAACACATTCATCAATCACTTACGGAACAAAAGCTTGAACTTGAACATAGCAGTGATGGCAATGGGTAATATAATGTCCAGGAAGCAAAACAGAAGCATAAGCCTCTTCAACAAAAAGTGTATCACCTGCTTCTAGACTTTGATTGGCCTGCAAATATAAGATTACTTCAGTGAGATGCAAAAATTAAAATCATGTTCAGAAAAATCTCAAGTTGTTTTAGGTCAGATGTTTACAAACCCAAGTCAAGTTTTGAAACTTGTGCTTTCACATTTCTAGCTCACAGAGGGGTATGAATGAAAATTTCCTCTCTATCTTTAAATAGTAAATTTATAAAGTTATGACTGATTTCTAACAAATTGTAAGTATTACACAAAAGCAATTCTTCAAAGAGAATCAAACAGGACAGTTATATAGAAACATGCAAACAAATTTAAGTATAACAGTTATAAACTGATAAATTATATACAAAAGTTTACACATATATATGATTACTTACATTAAACAATCATAATCTATATATATAAAACACTTCCGTAACTGACTGACATACAACGCACAGACCACACTGCTAGGACCTAAAGGGCTGAAATTTTGCATGGCGATTCTTCTTATTGCATAGGGGAGAACTAAGAAAGATTTTTCAAAAATTCTTAGATTTTTTTAAATTAAATTTTTAAGCTGTTTTTGTAACATTCTTTAAAGTTTACATTTAAAATAATAACTTGAGCATTATAAAATTTATATCACGAGAAAGATCATAAAAATTCCTTTAAAATGAGATCTTCTTCAAATCTTTACCTTAATTTTCTGATTTTTGGTGAATTTTTAAAGATTAATTTTTAGAATTTAATTTATTAAATGCTGATCACGTGATTTCTTTTTCTGGTACTTTAAATTAATTTATCATCATGTGCATAACAACTAAATAGACAAAAAAAAATTTTTATTTCTTGCTAATGCGGCAGACGATTGGACATATCCAAAAAAGCATTAAAATACAATAAAAGATATTATGTTCTTCAAACTGTACTATATTCTTTAGTATGTCCTATTACATTTAATTTGAATATTTTCTTCTACATTATTTTGTCTATAAAAATATCCCTTACTATTTTTTTATAAATATATTTGTTTTTTTACATCAGTTGTATGCATTTATCATCGCATTTATTATAAATAATATATATATATATATATATATATTTTTTTTTTGGCATTAATTGCATACATTGACCATTGTATTTAATTTGAATGTACTCCGTAGCAAAGTGCAGGTTTTCAGCTAGTTATATATAAACTTGCTTTCAGCCATCAATATTACTACATTTTATTTTGTAAGATATTTCTGTACTGAAATACTTATGCACAGAGAAATATAAAATTAATAGCAATAAAAAATATCATTTAAAGTCCAATTTAGATGACCTCCTTTACTCAACTTTATTTCTGCATAGGTTTGTCACTAAGAATTCTTACAAGTACACCACTCACACACTTTTGAAACTTTTTCTGAATGCTTTCATAAAACCCATCCTTCTTTTATAACTTTCCAAATCTTAATTAGTACAAAAACAATTCCATTCTAAATATGTCATATAAAGATGGGGATGTAATGGTGAGACTGTCAAGTATCATATCTTGAATTGTTTTAAAACAAATTATACCTTTGTACATCAGTGATTTGTTTAATTGGCTTGTTAGCATTTTCTTTTTCATGTATCTTAAATACACATCACCACTGAGTAACCCTAAATGTCGTCATAAGATCCTGAATGACCTACAGGTCACAGTGCAATTTTCAGTGTGATTTTGGGCACTGTTTAGTTATGGAATATTCTATGTTTGTGTACATTAAATAACTTTTATAATTTGTAAATGAAGTAATATTGAACTATCATAAATTGGACAAGTAAATTTATAATTTTTTATCGTTAAATCTGCCTGAGTTTCAGAGCAGATGACACCTCTGTTTTGTCTCTTGCCAACAATTTCAACTTACTTAAACTCTAATAATTCAACAATACTTTACTGAAATGCTAAAATAATTTAAATACATATTAACAACATGAACTTGAATTTTTTGGCCTCATAAGGAGCAACGCGCAGACACATAAGTTTAAGAGTATGCAAAGAATGTCATGTTTAATATTACGAACAGTAAGAAGTCTAATAAAAAATAACATATAGAAAAATTTGCCCTCTGTAATGACTAAAATATACTCTTAAGACCTGATTGAGAGAACTACTTGATGGGTCCTCTTAAGTAATGCTTTGGTGCTTTCAAATTTCTATCAAAAGAGTTTGACCCATGTTGGCAAGGGCAGCAGGCCAGTGATCTAAACATATCTGGTTTGATGCCTGTCGCTACAAATCCATCACAATGTACACTAATGGTGGCTGGTGTATGTGAAATCCATCATGGCTACAAATTCCTCCAAGTTCTCAAATTTATCTCTGGAGGTGCAGGGTCAAGTATTTTGGTCTCGGCACTTGACTCAGTTCTAAATTATGGGACCGGCTTATAGCGGGTAATGCTGGCCACCTATACAGTGCCCCTAGCAGTCATGGCTACAAATGTAGTGAATTAAGTTCCAAAATCCCCATAAGTAACAAAAACATTTCTATCTATTTAAATTTCCTTGGAAAAATAAAATTTGATTTTCAAGACCTTTTAATTAAGCTTTCTTGTCTTTTGCAAGACTTTCCTCATATTTCCTGTTTTATAATAACTATGATATTTATCTTATTTTTATATGAGTGAACATTTACCCTAATTTCCTGTTGGTGCAATCCACAAAACTTTTTCTTCATTGAAAATCTTTTTCATACATCATACATAGTATATGCAACTTGCAGTTTTTTTAATGCACAATATACCAGATAAGGCTGAAGCATTTAACTTTCCTCTTAAAGCAAAACTTATTATATGGGTTATCTTTTGTTAGAAATACCTGGGATCAAAAATGTTTCAACAGTTTAGACAAGAGAGGTCTATTTCTTTCAAATATGGATCAATGTCAAATCTATGAGGAAGCACGGAAAGGAAAGAAGAAAAGCTTGGACAGGGAGACATAATATAACCTGCCTAGGACCATGATGGATTGTGCAGTTCAGATAAAAATATTTATGAAATGTAAATTTAATAGTGTAACTGCTACATTAGATACAACTGATAATATTTACCTATACATAGACATACATTATTAGAATATTTAGGAAAAAAAATTAATTGCTTTTGATGAACCAATTTCATCATTCTCCTGCTAGTTGCACAAATGTTAAAACTCCTTAATTTAGCAAGTATATGTACGGATTAAAAAGGGTTAAAATCAGTTCATAAAAAATATCAGTACTGGGAATAATATCATAATGATAAATTAAAGTCATTGTGGCAACTGCACAATTCTTCCAGTGATCAGGGGATGCTATCTATCTGAGAACTCCTTTCCAAAGTGTCTTCCTTTTAACACTGGATTTATCATACGTAGGAAGAAATAATTCATGCTAGTATTTGTTATATTTAATACACCAAAATTGTGAAATTGAACATATTCTGACAACAGAAATGTTTTTAAATTGGCTGAAGAAATTAAGATTAGAAAGATATTATCTCTCAATGTCTACATTAAGCTGCAAGCTCTGAAATAAAATTAAAATAACAGACTAATAAAATTTTCTCTTCAGTTAACATGGGATTTTTCACCATTATTTTTTAAATGTTGAAATCCCCTTACTACTTGGAAATTTGGATTAAAATTTTGTACAGCAAGAATGTTCCATTTTTGTGAGAAATCAATAATATTGATATGGTTGTTAGGAAAACTATAGTAGTGATAATAGTATTGTGTATCCAGTTCAGGTTGAGCTTCTTTTATTGAGATTCCAAAATCTGAATTATTTATCACTGAAATAATATCAGAAATGGAAAATTAGACACAAAGTTTTTTTAAAACCCTAGGCCAGGGGTACTTAAACTGCAGCCCACCAAGTATTTCACACTCATTATCAGGCAAGTAAATTTATAAACATAATTTTGGAAATTTGGGCCTGAAAAATACAAAAATGTGCCACCTGCTGCTCACGTTGTTCACATCAATGTATCTTTGTGAATCCTCCTATTCCAAAATGAAATATGCAAAGAATGTACATAAAAATCGGCTTACTGATTCTCACCTTATTGATGTATGGAGAGTAGCATGTATCAAGTATAAAGCTAATTTGTTTAAAATAGTCAAAAGTTTGTCTCAACATTAAAAATCACACTCTTTTTTAAATAAACACTTCAATACATTTAGGTTTGGAATTTATTTATTACATTATTATATTATAAATATAACTAAAAAATAAATAATTTAACAGAGAAAGATAATTACTAACAGGACAAAATAAACTGAAATCATGCACTTAGGGGTAAACGCATCATAAAAGAACGAAACCATATAACGAGGCAACCAACTGTTCTCTTCATCGGGAGGTCTAACCACATCAGTTATTTCAAGGGGGAACTTTCTGAATAAGATGCAGGTCTAACCAAAAGACATCCCAAGGCCTCGAGATCCCCATTGAAACAGATAGTCAAATCAAATGAAAATAAACAGAAATCCTGCACTTAAGAGCTAAATGCACCATAAATGCAAGTAAACATACAATCCTAAAGTTAGAGTGTACTATGTTGCGGCCCAAACATATGCATGTGGTCTAAGAGAGAAAAAATTTGAATATAGCTGCCCTCGGATGAAGGAAGAATTTAATCTAGGTTTTACCCATGTTAATGCAAGGGAAAAAGTTTATGAGACATAATACAATCTATTATATATTAATTTTGCATCAGAGTTTGTTTTGTAGAGAGTAATTTTGTTCAGAGGTTGTTAAAACTATACCTCATCACTGATGAGATATAGTTTTACTCTAATCCCAATTTCTTTAAAACTAATTGATAACATTTTCTCAAAATTCTAGTATAAATAAATACTATCAATGCAGTATCCCAAACAACTGTTACTAAAGACCTTTGCTGTTTTGCAACACAATTTATCAGTGGATTTAAGAGACTGTTTATTGAACACTGCTACAAAAATAAGTATTTTCTGCAAAATGTCATAAAAACATGTGTAATTATGCAGGTATTTACATATTAAATTAACAACACAATAGTTTTTTTTAAATAAAAAATCCTAAAGTAAAGTGATTACTTTACTTTAGAAAGATAACATACCACAATAAATCGACCCTTTTGCTTGTCATGCATTATATCAACTGCACTGCTGGCACAATCAATTGTTGGATGGGTGTCATAACTAACAGGCAAAATACCATTTTCTTCAGTTTCTACTCGTTCAGACCTGACAAAAAACAAGGAACCACTCCTTCAACTTATTGAAAAAGATAATATACAGTTGACACTTTGCTAAATAAAAGAATGATCTGATTTTTTTTGGGAGCACAACAATGGAAGGGAATTGCATGAAAAATCTGAAAGTATGAGTAATATGATTTCTTCCTTCTATCTTAAAGACTTCCAAACATTAGAAAAACTTTTCCTCTTAATTAATTTGCCCTGCTGTAAGTTTTATTCTCATTTTTAGTAATTAGAATTTTCAAGAATTTTTTTAAGGATCTGAGAAACTGAAAAATTACCAAACAGACCTATTACAATTAAAATATATCTAATGTCAATAAATATTTATTCCATAAAATCAAAAAGTAAATTATAAATCATCATAACATAGCCAACTACTCTATTAAATTGCTATAGCAGCCATCATAAACAGTTACTGTAATCAGGGAATACCTAATTAGTAGTTTAATTTAAAGAAAAGAACATAAGATAAGAGAATAAAGAAAAAATTATATATAAGCTGTGATGGATAAATTCATTTCAGACATCATGATACATTATAAAAAGAAATATCAGAAGAATAACCGTTTTTGATAATTTCCTCTTACATTTACATACAGTGGTGCACCTCCCCCCCCCCCCAAGGGCCCTGCCTATTATTAGACGTATTTGCCTTTTTATTAGACGTATAAATGACAAGTGTATTGTAACTGAAGAAATGACTTATTTAGTACCTTTAATAGAAACGACAACCAAGAAAGTTTATATGAAGCAGTGAAGAAAACATTGGCACACTTTTCATTGTTGTTGTTCCTAATGCCTCCTAGCCGGAAGTCACAGACCAGGCCCATATAGGATTCGGGCTGAGTAGTGCAACTCTGGTTTATAACAGCACCACAAGGGTTGGAGTCCGACTTTCTAGGTACCACCACAATTTTGACCGAAGGGCGACATCTGGGGGGAATCATACCTTCTCTACCTACTGATCTCATAGAAGGGTTTTCCAGTCTATGGATTTAATGCAACTATTTTCAAGAGTGAAGCACACTAAGAGTGAAATTTGAGCCAAAATATCAAATAAACATCTTGAGAATTACAACCACTTCAATTGACCCAGATATTGAAGCTTTCGTTTCTCAAATTCAATGCCAAATACCACATTAATTTTATGACTCCTATAGTTATCATTTTAATGATAAATAAAATTTATAATGAAATAAATACGTATGTTAACTATACATTATACTTTCTTTACTCATCAACTGTTTTTAATGTTAGGCATATTTTTGTGTGGCCCAAGACAATTCGTATTCTTTCAATGTGGCCCAACGAAGCTTAAAGGTTGGACACCCCTGTCCTAGACTAAGGCTAGTAAAAAGTGTGTTTTAATAAAAGTATGTTTTTGTTTTAAATTACTTATTTAAGCCTAACAATTTTAACCATTCTAAAGAATTTAGCAATACCCAATGAATCACACATTAGTTAGGCAACATGGTTAAAAAGACTAACAAAATTAATACACATGGCAGAGTGATAACAGTTTATGTGTAAGCATTCTCCTCAAACAGCCGATAAGTCATGTTAAATAAATTGGTTAAAAATTTCAGTTTTAAGTAGGTAATCTTTAATAAAGATGATTTTTGATTTCATAATTTTTAATTATTTTATTTTGTAACTCCATATTCTAAATTTTTTTATATATAGCTTGTCTTTCATTGCATAAAAAACGTGCAAAACTTTATATTGGTGATGCTTAATTAAGTTCTAAGTACTTAATTTTTTTTAGGGTTTAAACAATAGCTTACTCTACATAATTATAATAGCATAGTACTACATAACTAGTTACATAATTTTTATAATCACAACTAGTTAAGGGGTTAAAAGGCATACAAGTAAAACTATTGGCATTAATATAAACATATATATATTTTTTAGTTTTAAGGTTGTTAAAATAAATACTGAAAATAACTTTTAAAAATTTTAAGAACCATACAAACCTGATGCCAAAACTAATTTAAAGAGAAAAATATACACAAAAACCAAATTTTTCAGTTAAGAAAAATTTTCCTATTCTTTTCTGCATATTTCTTGATTACATTTAGCTGTCAGAACTGAACAAATTTTGAGAAGGAACTATCAAACTTATAAATTAAATTTATTTGTAGTGTTTTAGGGAACCTAGTTGAGCAATTTCAAAAACAGATTTTTTTTAGTGTTACATCAATCATTTTCAATTTCCCTAGAGAGCTACCATATTTGTATTCTTGTAAAGTCTGATGCTACTATTAAAGACCAAAATTATGAATTTATTATGCTTTTCAAATATTAGCAAAAATGAGCAAACAATTTTCACATAAAAAATGTGGTAGGCATAAAATGCAAACAATTATAATTACTCCTTCATTTCTTCAGCAGTGCTTTTGAGAGTTTCAATTTCTTTTTTCTGACGAGCTGAAAGAAAAAGAAAACACTCTCACAACCAAATTTACAACTGTATGAATTAAAAAACTAAAACACAATGTTCATCCTAATTAATTAATTTAATCAAAATTTATTAAAAAACTATCTTAATTTATAGTGCATTAAATAAATAAAAGCTTCTCTATGCCTATTGCAATATTTTTTAATAAATTTTTTAATTGTGGCCTATGACAAATCACTTGAAATCACTAGAAGTCATTTTATTATATATAATAGTAATAGCATGCAAAACATTCTAGATACTCCTAATACCACGAAACACCAGTGTAAAGAGACAAAGTTATCTAATTTTTACGAGTATGAAAAAAAAGTTTTTCAAAAATCAACTCCCCCCCCCCCCTCCCCTTTCACAAAGAAAAAGCATAAAATTTTAAAATCTATAAAAGCAAACAGGATTGACGAGCAAACATTATAAAGTGAAAAACTGCAAGAAATTTTTTAAGAAAAAAATCTCCCCCCCCCCCCCCCTGAAAAAACATGGAAAATCAACTAAAATTTCAAAAATCTTTGTGATATTTACAAACTCAGGGATCAAAATTTAACTTTTCAAAATTTGAAACTTATCTATTCTTCTATACTATTCATCCAAATATTATTACTCGTCATTAATTAGTATGTTGAAAAGAGGTAAAATTTATCCTCTCTCAGTATAGTTAATTCAATTTATATATACTTATAAAAATTAAAATTCCTGAAAAGAAAATGTAATTCAGTAACATATTACTAAACAAGTTCATATAATATTTACCAATCCTCCGAGGATCTAGCCTTGCCTCTTCAAGAAGCTTCAATGACTCATCAAGAGCTAAAATGTTCATTTAAGAAAATTTAAATCATATAATGGGAAAAAAATGCTGAAATTATATACAAAGCTAAAATTTAATTCTATACATACAAATAAATCTCAACTAATAAAAATAAGGTATTAAATTTATGTATCTCATAAAGTTACAATGAAACAGGCTTCATTTCAGAATAATTAATCAATCATAGCCAAATTTTACAGTAGTTTAAACATGCTTTTAAAATTACATGCAATAAAAAGATGTAATTTTCTCTCGAAAAATGCATTGACATTCTCCCATTATTAAAATATATAAAACATTTTGACATTCATAGATATATACTAATACATTCCAAATCATTAAAATTTCACCTAAAGAGAAATTTTTAAAGAAAAAAAAGGAGTAACAGTGAATGTGCGCAACCAGCAATTAAAATATACCTTCTATAGCTAAAGCTGGTTCACTTAACTTCATTAAGCATTGACCTTTTCTCTGTAATAACTTAAATCGTAAATCTCTGGGATAATCATATTCCACAGCCTTTTCAATATCATTCAAACATTCCTGAAAATAAAGTAATCAGATATATTAGACACATCAAAAATAGTAGAATTAAAATGATAATTTCTAGAATTTATAACTTATTCTATAGAGGATTGAATATATATTTTTGATAAAATAATAACTTATTCTATGAGTTAAAACACACATTTATTTCAAATAAAAAAGAATCAAGACGTAATAGAAATGTGTTTTTTCAAAATATGAGATACAACTCAGCTCTAAAATAGAATACCATCTACAATTTTTAAATAACATATCCCCAAGACACTTAAAGTGAAAATAATGCTAAATGTCATTTTGTTACAATGTGCTCTATCAAAAGTTATGAGCAGTGTTTCCATGGAAGTGTGATAGTGTTACAACTTCCTCAGCCATTGCTGGTATCTATGGCTGAAATCTTAATTATCGGAACAAGTTCTAGCTCTGCACTTTTAAATGCAGTAACAAACAAAAAATAATCAAATATTTACAGCGAAAATCCAAACAATCTCATCACATCAAAGTAAAAAATTATTAACGTTAAGGTGTTATTGTTACCACTTTGGTAGATTAGTGTTTCTTCCCTTTTCATATTTGCCAAAATTTCCAATAACACAAGTGATATAGCAGTGTCTAGGTGATATTTCCCACAGAAAGAAAAAAAAATTAATTCAATTGATAACAAGTTGACATCATTTTAATTCTCAAAATTTTTATTATTAGTATTAAAGTGCCATTGCTATCACTTTAAAAAAAAAAATCCTTGAACTAAATAAAATTGAAAAAAAATTGATCCTAAAAATATTTTAGTTAAGATGTCAAGTTTATCTTAAATGTTTTCATTAAAATAAATGAGTTTTTAAAATTTTTTAATAGGAATGTATACACATCCCAGAGCATCAATAAATGAGAACAAAGTAAAATGGAATACGTTATACCAGTGACCCACAGATAGTTTTTTCTCCTTATTTCAGCAAAGAAACAATTTTAAATATCATTAAAAAAAATATTTAAAGCATACTTTTCACCCCTGCCTTAACAACATATAAATGACACACACATACACTGCTGTTCAGAAAACAAACTGGTTTCAATAGTTCTTTTTGCATTAATACCAAATGTTGTACTGCCAAGTAGATTTTAAATGTGACTCAATATTTTTAAAGAAATGTACTCAATTAGATTCTCATAATATAAAAGCAAAGGTAGAAAGGATACTTTTTTACAAATATCAAAACAAAATAAAAATTGTGAAATATTAATTTAAATTATCACAGCTGCCACATCATGCCTATCCTATAATGATCATTTTTGCCATTTTTTTGTCATACACCCTAATTGCTTGTTAACTTTTTGCTAAAGTGCAACAGTCATACAAATTACTTTATTTATTTGAATTCTTCTTTGACTGATTCTGCCTTACATAAATAGGAAAAAAAAATCATCTACCACCAGTAAAACAATTGAGTTATGTAACATATTAGTTTAACACATTTGAAACTAATAAAACAGGTAAAAAAGAAGCTTTAAATGTCAAAAATATGAAATCCAAAGTTAATATTCACAACATTCATTTAGTTTCAAATTTAAGAAAATACAAAAACTATAATTAAAAAATTGGTTCAGGATTTTAAATTAGCTCCAAGGTATTACTGATTTAATTAGTAATTTTTCCCCTCCGTTAAACATGGCTAAATCATTGTTATATTACTAGTATTAATGAATAATGGTGAAATTGAAAAAGGCAAAACCACAAATCAATCAAAGTGATAACAGCACCATGTAACAAAATAGAAAGAGAATAACAAAATTTACTTAGATGTTTAATGAAACACCCAATTTCTATTAAAAATCCATGTTTTAAGAAGTGCATTTATGAACAAAGACTGTTGAGACATATAGAGAAATAATGCATGAAATTAAATAAAAATACAAAACAAATCTACAGAAAAATGTAAATCCCTAAAATCTTTTGAACTGTTTCAGGACAAAAATGTACCAAAATAGGGTGAAATTTTTCTCTCTTATTTTATGAGAGCAGGGCAGGCTTGATATCAAAGCCTACTGAAATTTCAACAGTGACATGCTTAAAGATATTGTTATGCTCACTTTATTTTTATGAAGGTGAAATAAAGCAGCAGATCTGTTACCAAAGCCAAGGGAGAGTTCTTCTACATGGGTACCTGCTTCCTCAGACTTGGGGAAAGGAGCAGCCAAAATACTCTAGAAAGGAACACATACCTCAGAAGTATTAATCACATTTAATTCATAAACACATTTTTTGAGATTTTCACACATTTTTTCAAAAATATTTCATTATTGTCATGCACCAATATTTTATAATTGCAAACAAACTTTTACTATTACATTCAGAATTATTTTCAAAAAGAATAAAAAAGATAAGTAAGAAATGAAAAGATCTACAAAAACTTAATTTTAAATAAATATATAAATATTTTTTTAAAGTTCGATAATTATGTTAATATCTTCTCCTGGAATATAAGCCTGCTACCTGAAAACCTATTACAGTTAGAGGGTTGACATGCAGAATCCCTTTTTTTTACTTTCAAAGCAGTAGACACTTTTGTCTAGAGGGTATTTACTTATTCTTACCATTATTTTTGTTGGCTACATTATAATAGAAACATCATATTGGTAAACCAACACTACTTCCTATGAGAGGAAGGCACAAAAATGTCCATATGCTTTAGCCAGAATCCAAATTCAAGCCCACTTTGTGGAAACTCATGATGCTAACCCCTATACGATATGAGCAGCTATATAAATAAAGCAAAGTGTCTGTATGTATGTATGTATCATATACAAATCTACATTTCTTGACGAATCTGGCTGAAACTTTGTATACTTATGTTTTGAAACCTTAGGATAATTCTAAGATAAGTTTGGAAGCTTTTAAATAATTATAAATAAATACAGTTTTTTAATAATATTTCATCTCCAGGCATTGAATCAATCATTCATCAGAACTGTGCATGCGCACATATTGGATGTTAATTCTAGATGTTGCAAGGTAAGTGAATGCATTTATTGATTTTTAATTTAATTTTTTTGTTTTATTAAAAGTTAATTTTTTAATATTACTCCTTTTGTTTTCTTTTTTTCAATGGAAAGCAAAATAAAATTGTCGTAGCAGTTGCCATTCTTCATTATACATAATAAACGTCAATTCCAGTGCCACGCACATTAGCATAATATATCAAGAGATAAATGAAAAATATACCCATGCGGTGACGTCAAACTTTATCTCTTTTCAATTATTTATTATTTTTAAATCTTTTTTGATCATGATACAATATGGTATTTTAATTTTGTGGCAACATTGATTGTTGAAAACCTTTCATTTAATTTATTCATTACCTTTCATTTTAATCCCTTTTTACTGCGTTAATTTCCAGTATACGGATTACCGCTTTTTACAAGTTGCCGGTGTTCACTTTTTCTGTATTCTGTCATTTTTTGTTTAATTTAGTTACTTTTTTACATATTCTTTCTTTTTATGCTTCTGTCTGAAACTCTTTAGAATATTTTTTATTATCATTCTCAAGTAGGAATTAAGCAAAATCTTAACATTTATGCTCCAAATAGTTGGACACTTAAAATTGTTTACCAGGGGTGTTTTAAAATAACTGTTAATTATGTTTGTGTTTAGCTTTGATTATTGCTATTCAGTTTGTGTGTTTTTAAGTATCTTTTTTTACTGTGTTCACTTTTTGTTTATTTTGACATCATTTTTTATTATCATTCTCAAGAAGGAATTAAGTAAAATAGTTGGACACTTACCATTGTTTACCAGAGGTGTTTTAAAACAACTGTTAGTTATGTTTGAGTTTAGCTTTGATTACTGATATTCTATTTTTGTGTTTTTAAGTATCCTTTTTCACTGTGTTCACTTTTTGTTTAATTTGTATTTGCTGTGTAGTAACATTTTATTCTTTCATTTATAGCGCTTTAGTTGCCACATCGTAGAACATCAAACAACCTTTATTGTGAATTTTAAATGATTATGCCGAAGGATAGGAGGTATTACTTTGCTCTTGGCTGGTGACTTCTGACAGACTCTGCCTGTTATTCCACATGGAACAAGAACTGATGAAATACATGCATGCCTGAAATCTTCAGTTACATGGAATGAAATTGAAACACTTGATCTTGAAACTAATATGAGGGTTCATACGACAGGTGATGCTAATGCACATCAGTTTTCTGATACTTTACTGCAACTAGGAAATGGAATCTTGATGTCTCATGGCGATGATAGACTTATAGAAAAAAGATATTGGAAAATTAATTGAAAATCATGAAGATTTGTTACAAGAAGTGTTTCCCAACTTCTCTCAGCATTTTAAAGATCACAGTTGGTTATGTGAAAGAGCTATCCTTGCACCAAAAAACAACAATGTTATACTCATTAATAAGCAGCTTTTAGGTCATTTGCCTGGCACATTTCAGATTTATAAGTCTGTTGATACAGTTTGTGCTACAAATGATAGAGTACTTTACAACATTTCAAATGCAGGAGGGGAAAGTCTCGAAGAAAGAATTTTTCGCCCATACGCGGAGGGGTGGAGGGAAGGGAACTTCTCGTCGGGGGGAAAGGAAAAGAATTTTTCTTCTGCCTGCGACTGTTTGCAGGACGTGGGATGCGTAACCACAAAATTTAAATACCTTTATTCGTTGTATTTTAGTGTTTCCATTCTCTGACAATGATTGCTGAAGGGAGCGGGTCCCTAAATCGACCGGCTAGACGGGCTTCGCCCGTCTAGTACAGAATAATGAAAAATGAATAGTTATTTGCAATTGCAAAGTTTTGAGAAAAATCTTATCTAGTCTATAGATATAGGCATTATTTTTTAAATAAACATTTGCAAAATGCATTTGACAACTTTAGAGATATTTCATGTATAATATTTGTAATAAATAGCCTCGTATAAAGAAACACTCATTCTGAATTTAAAAAAATTTTGATTAAAAATCACTGTTTCATAAAAAGTCAATAATCATTTTTAACCACTATTCATCAATCCCTATCACATAAAATTTAAATAGTTATTTATCTTTTATGTTAATTAGAAATATAAATGCAGAATTTAAAAGCTATAGGCTTCTGCTTTTAAATACTAAAGCAGAAATGAAATGATATTTCTACAGAAAACTGTAAATATATCTACTTAAACAATAATATATCTCCTTTTTACAGGTAAATAAATAACTTTGAAATATGAAAAACCACAATCCATCAACAACAAAAAATTACTTCCAGAGGATGATAAAATTTCATTTTCCAGGACAAAAAAAAGGAATAATATCTGAGCAAAATAAAGATGACTTGCAAAATCTAAAGCACACCAATTTAGCTTAAACCAGATATTAGAAACAATATAAATCTAGATAAGTAGGAGTACAATTTTTGTTAATTTTTCATCATATTATAAAAATACCTAGACCTAATTACTAAGAATGTTAGAACATTGTACTATCGATTGCAGTATTTGTTTGACTCTATTATTATGAACTCATAAACGAATAACAAATTATACGGTAAACAGTAATCTAAATGTCCCTCTAATTAAAAGACCTGTTAAAGTTCATGTATGAACCAAAATAAAACTAATATAAAATATTCAAAATACCAGTTAACAAGAAGAAGGTGTTTAGAACAAAGTTCATTGCAGTATAATTCATGAAATATAAAACAGCAGTTTGTTAAAACTACTATTAAATTACCATGGTGTTGTAGACATACCTGTGTATAAAATTCCACTGCTTTTGCATAATCTTTTTCTTGAAAACATAGATTTCCTTCAGCTCTTAGTTCAGAAGCTTTTTCCCAAAATTTTTTATGGCGTGATGAACACATAATATTCAGCCATTGGTAGACTTTGGATCTAAATAAAAAGTAATAAAAATATGCTATCATTTAGGTCACCTTTTAAATAACTGCCTTTATACAATACAAAGTGAAGTATTTAAAAGCTTTTAATATTACATATAAAATTCAGAAAATTCACCTTAACCAATAAGTAATAAGTTCTTTTGTATCTATGTATATAATAAATGTTTGAAAATAAAATTGTTTGAGAGACTTAACATAAACCCGGAATCAGAGAAGCATAAATTTATCTAAAAGAAAAACTGAAAGTAAATGCAAAAGCACAGCTTAAATCATAATATATAATTAAAGTTAAAACAACTTAAATAGTTTATTCTTTTCTTTCCTTGCATTTTTGAATTACTTGCATTTCCTGTTGCAACCCAGATAACATTGATGATTAGCAATTAAGTAGTACAGCTTTATTGTTCCCTACCAAAACTCCATTCCTGTTATTGGATTGGGTGTTATCTACCACCCAATCGCCGCGTCATCATTTGTAAATAAAATTCTATATGTTTAAGTATAATGAGGAATAATATGTGTTATCAAATATAATTATTCTAATAAGTCATTCCAAAACTTGATGGCTTCTAGTTTATAAATTAGTATTACTATTAATTTCATTTTGATAATTATACCTTAAATATTGTGATTTTTTAATTATTTATTTTATATTACATTTTATTAAAATAAAAAATAGTACAGCTGTATTAGCCTGTCGAATTACTTTCGAGATTAAATATGTTAACTACTGTTTACAGAGATAAATTTTTAAAGATGCTTCTTTCTTTACACCCTTCATTCAAACTATAACTAGCAATTATTTTGTAAATTTTTCTCCCGTCCATATACAATTCAATTTTATTCTACAAAAATGTGTCCCAGAACATCTTTTTAGATTACTATTCTATTATAATTAGAACCACACTTTGTTTATCATAAAGATGAGGCAGTTAATTCCTAGAGTACAGATTACCATTAATCAGGGACATTTTCCTCTCATCCTGATCACACCTAGAAGGCATAAACAAGATAGCAAATCACTGGGTCTGAAACATGATTGAAAGTAAGGTGAAATTTATTAATGAAGAAATTCATAAAATCAGTAAACAAATATATATGTTTCGAAAAAAAAAAAAAAGGTTTTTAAGAAAGATTTAATGGCTCAGATATAAAAATGAAATTAGAAGCACCTTAATGTGATTGAAAAAATAAAAAATAGAAAGACATTTTTGGGTAAAAAACTAGTATAAAATGAAAGCTAAACAAAAATACTCCATAATCACATGGTTATCACGCCATACACAAAATTGCCAAACTTGGCAGGGGGGTGGGGGTGTCTGACACATCTGTTCCACAAAATTATGTACTAAGGATCATTATATTATGTGCATTATTAAATTAGTAAAAAAATATTTTTAATGTAAATTTTATGGATATCATTTCTAAATAACAACAAAACAAAATAATTCAGATTTATTAGTCTTGATATAAAAAAAAATATCAACAATAATAATGAAGAGAAAAAACTTTTTAACAATATATACAACATTTGAAAGGAAGGGTGCTATGCCACATACAACACAGCATTTGTCCACAAAGGGTAAAAATACATACAAATAAAACTTAATGTTCTTTTAAAACACATAAAAAAAACATTCAGAAATAGTTGTAGCAATAACATTGCAGCTACTGTGGTGTTACAGTAGCTATAAGCTAACAGACTTTAACTGGAACTTTTAATATTGAAAATTTATCAATTTTCACTTCACATATATAAGTATATAAATATTTATTGATGTATAGACATAGTTCTATAAGCAACTCATTAAATTAAATTTAAAATGCTTAGGTAGTATATAATAAGTCTAGCTACATGTTCATCAAACTTTAGCATTTTATACATAAATTCCACATTTCAATATATGTATATCCCAGAAATGTTATCACTAAGTTAAAAATAACTAGTATATGAAAACCATATGTGTCACAGCACTGAAAAATGCATGTATAGAGCTTTAATTCTTTACAGAACTTATCTAAAGTATACATTAAATATAATTTTGATGAACAATGAAATATATTATAAAACACAAGTATACATCAATTATAACCTTGATGAATTATCTTGAAAACAAGATTAATATCAACAGAAAATATGATGAAAAGGCTTTTAGGAACTTCAGAAATCTAAAAATTATGGTTCCCAACCTTTTTCTGTTCTATAAATGTAGTTCTTTATATAAGTACCTTATTTAGAAGTTTTAAGGGACATTCAAAGGTTGTTGTTCCTCCCCCCCCATTTGAAAGAAGTTGCATATATTCATTCAATTTGAATGTGACACTTATGTGTCACTCCCTGTAATAAAAACCAAATCTAAGATCTAATTTCTGATAATTGGAAACTGTTGTGAATAGTTAAAGAAAAGAATTCAAATTTTTACTTACTAACATCATTTTCAATTAACATCTGATTTATCTGCATAAAAAACTTTAAAACAGAAACCAAAGTTATACCTGTGTCATATCATTTTTGATTGTCAGAAAACCACTGGTTTTAAAAATTGGCAAAGAAGTTAATTAAATCGTGGTTCCTGGACTTAAATTAAGAATTTTACTTTTTTTCTTGATAAAAATTACGGGCATACAATGATATTAAAAAAATTTAAGTAGTTTTTAGGATTTTTTTATAAGGATATTGGGAATCACGAAAACAAGTAACTGTAAACTCTGAACTCTAAAATATATATAATGCAGTAGCAATAATAGATATAACCTTATTTAATACTTTTATTTAAATTTAATACAAAAATTGGTATTAAGAAACGAATTAACGAAGAATCTCAAAAGTCAAATTAAGCTACGATGAAAGACTCAGGTGGAAGATATGCTGTTCTAAGTAAAAATATCAGAATATATTCATATTTAAAATGTTTTATTTGAGAGCTTTCAATAGATTTTAACTCTTTAATATAACAAAAGTAGTAAATTATGTACCTAATAATTTCATCTCTTAGGCAAAACTCTAGCCTATCTTCATGACTCTTTAGTTTAGAAAATCGAAGCAATGCTTTTGATTTTCTAGTACGATTCGTAATATCATCGAGCACATCTTGCCAACATGTGTACGCCGCCATTCGTATACAACACAAGCTCTGTATCATTGATTCTTTAATCGATTGTCTCTACCATAAAAAAATTTTTTAATTGACAAATGGCTCAACTACTAGTTTATAAATATCGAGCTCTTCATGCTTGCTACCATTAGCATTCAAATAAAGAGACATGAATTAGTAATGATCTTCCTGCGCTAAAACAAAAATTATACATTCCGAAAAAAGTAGTTTCAAAAAAGGTTCCAAAAAAGGACACGCATTCTTTCGGTTATTTTCTTTCTTAACCCTTCAGCGGGCGCGCCCGTGTACAAAGGACAATATTTTCGTAATTTTGAATGGTTTGTTTTTACATGTAAGCAGGGCCCGATTATGAACGCTGGGGGCCCCTGGGCAGATGCTATTTGGGGGCCCCCTCTTACGGACATTTATAAAAATACATACTATTAGAAGTACTAGGTGCATACACCAAGGGGGTTTTGGGGCCCCCAGTATCAGGGGGCCCTGGGCAAAGTCCCGATTTGTCCATGCGATAAAAAGGCCCTGCATGTAAGGTTTGAATGTTCTAAGCAGTTTCTATTTATAGCTACACCCTTTCTAATGCAGGTCTGGTTTTCGGACCCCTGTATTCCTTTCCATAAACTGGACAGTTTTGAAATAAGGTGATTGTATCTGCATTCTTTGGCGTCTAATTATAAATATATCTCAGTATTATCAACATTTTATATCTTGTCATAAAACGCAGAATTATCATTTTCAATTTAAAAAAAAAACGTTCATTACAAAAGGAATAATCAAGGTTGAAAGAGGCGTTGCACTTTGTGCCACGCGCGCCTGCTGGTGTTTCAAAAATTGGGGCGTCCGCTGAAGGATTAAATACTACGACTGCAAGAAGAGCAATATATCGAAGTGAAGTCGAGCAATTACTGTTTGAAAAAATTCAGAAAATAAACAGTTGTGAAGGAAATCATTGGTGAACAAACAGTGGCGGCTCCAAGGAGGGGGGGAGTAGGGGCAATTCCCCCCCCTCCCCCCAAAAAAGCCCGACGTATTTTTTTTTCATAGCCTAAAATTATATAATCGTAGACATAATACTAAATGAGTTTAAATTTAAAATGAGACGATGTTTATTTCTTTTATATATATATAACCCTAAGAGCCGACGTTGTCCCCCCCCCCCAAAAAAAAAAAAAAACTCTGGACTGGAGCCGCCCCTGTGAAGAAAGTTGCAATATTGAAATTTGTGCGAGCAGTTAATCTCAGTAACGACAAACACATTTAAACATAGGCATAGCGTCGGGCGGGGGGTTGGGGGTGGTTGGGAGGGGGGACGTTCCCCCTCCCAACCACCCCCAACAAAATGTTAGAAGCACGCTACGCCTATGCATTTAAATAGTTACACCTAAATTTAATTAAAAAAAAACAGACATTTGAAGCATTAAATTCTCACTTATGAGTTTGAAATGACTCAGTTATTACATATTACAAGAACACCTTGAGTTTATATTTAATAAGCTCAACAGTGGTGGCTAGTTGCTAAAATTAGTGGGGGTGCTGCTTTAGAAAAATTTTAGCCATTTCTTTATTGTTGGGTAAAACGGAACAAATGTATAAAAAAAATTATACAATAAACTTGATAAAATACTAAACGAAAAATGTATTGTTTATTTACTGATAAATTGTCATCGTTTAACTTTGATCCATTCGTTTAAAAAGGAAATCCATCCTTCTTGTTTTACTTTGAGCAAAAAGGTTAACAATTTTCTTCTTGATCCCTGAAGGAAATTTTTCTCCATTAAAAGCACTGCAAGTGCACTGAGTCTTTCAGGATTCATAAAAAGTTCCATATTGTAGAGGATGGACGTGGAATGCTGACGTCCATATGCTTCTTGAAAATGGAAACATGTTGTGGTGATCTTGAGAAGAGTTCCAAAATGATTGGGAAAAATATTCTTGCCGTTTAATGCTAAAACTTGCTGTTTTTCTCATTATTAAATTAAGTTGATGTACATAATAGTAAATGAAATGTGCATTGCTATAAACTGCTTTTATTTTTGCTTGAACTCCTTTCGTGACATTTGCACCATCAAATGTCTGAGTTTTTGCCAATTTCCTTCATGCCTAACTAATCTAGAATACGTTTTGATATGCTATCTGCAGTTTGATTTTCTTGAATAAAGAATGCCCAAATATGTCAACACGTACCGTAAAACAATGACCATTTGAGTGTGTCTGTTTCCATTTGAGTGTGTTATATCATCAGCCATGACGGCTACAAACGAAGTTTCTCTAACTTCTGTCCTTATCTCCTCATGGTATATTTGTAGGAGACAGTCAAGTATCTCATTCTAACTGGTCTTAGAAACACCTTTGATGACCAGACTGATTTCTAATTGATTCTTCAAATCTGGATCTAATTTAGATGCAAAATTTATTATTCCTCTAAATACCCCTAGATTTATTGAATCATCTTTTCCGTCATGTCCACGTAAAGGAGTTTAAAAGTTTCCACAAAATAAAATACAGTCCATTATTTTGGTTAAAATTTCACGGTTCTTTTTAACCTTCATGATATGGTCATTAATTAAAAGTCTGTAAGCCTCACTAAGTTTCTCATTAATATTTACGTTTCCTAAAAGTGATAGGGAAACCACATTTTCAATATGCTTCTTTGATTTCTCGTGTTTTTCAATTTTTTCTTTCATTTTGTTTACATTTCCAAAACCATCTTTTGTCCATGCTGCATCACCTCCAAACAGCAAATACGGGAAGTAAAACAATGTATTTTTCACCTCACAGCAGCAGAGCAACTTTTACATTGGTATTTAGTGAAGGTGTAGCGTGTTTTGCGAGGATAACTGATGATATCTTCCACATTAAAAAAACTATATTTATTTGACAGAACTTAACATAGAAAATAATATGCAACGTCCGCTGCCATGCAAACGAGAGAGAGAGTCTCTTTTCCGCTCTCTTTGAGCGCTGGGAGGGAATGAATATCATTGGCCGATCTGGTGGCGCGATCTGGTGGTCATTCGCCAAATTATCAGACACTCTGCCGGGGGTCGTAGCATCGCAGACACTACAGGTACTATTCAGAATTAAAGCTACGAATATACCTGTTGTTGCTTATTCCTGGCTGAAGTATGTGAATATCAGGTGTTGAACGGCCTATTTTCTTGACTGTAACATTCTCATGGAGAGACAACTATGAGACTTAAGCTGTTGAAGTTCACAGAACTTTTTTCTTTTGGATTCGAAGAGTTCGTGGATAAGCATTAAATTTTTCTATACAAGAAAACAACCCAAAAATAACCACTAAATTAAATAGAATAGCTGATAGTCATCTACAGTTTATCACATTCAAGAATATGGTACACGGTGTTTAAACATGACACATGCCGAGTCCAAAATAAACACGACCAGATAGATACTCGGGGAACAGCGTCGGCACTGCGTGGGCGACAGTGCCGACCCTGCTCTACCCAACGCAAAAGAGCTCTAGTACCTGGGACATGCGCGCATGCGCACAACAGCCAAACACCGCAATACTGGAACTGTGAAGCGCACAGTTCCATCCAAAGATTTTTGTCATTTTTCATGAACGAGGCGATGGCTACTGACATTAACAATCCAAGTATAAAGAGTGTACAAGTATAAAGAAAGGTTTAAAGGGAAAAATTACTCGTTTTACCTACTGAATGTTATTGATAATATCGAGGGAAAATAGGGGGTGCTACAGTTCCGCAGTGCCTATACACGAGCTGCCACTGAAGCTCAATCAATCCTTCCTTCACCGAGCTGTGTTATTTTCTATTATGGGGTGGAAAGCGTAAGACATTTTTTTAACATCAGTCCAAGATGTAATGGGGAGAGAACTTGCGCCAGTCCTGTCATACTCTCCGCCAGCATGTTCTGCTGAATAACAAGATTGATTGCTTTTTCATTTCCTGTTGTTTTAAAATAGATACAAAGTACATGTGGAGAACGCAGAAGTCGAAGATAAAATCCACCTCCTATTACTATTATTATTATGGATTTAAGGATCTTTTAACTTCAACAAACTTTAAATTTGTTTGCTGATTAATATTCCAACACTAATTCCTTTCGTTTCACTGTCGCAAGATTAATAAATTTTTGTAAATAGCTTAAACTCTTTTTATTAGATAGAATTATTTCTGATTTCAAAAGTGAATCGATATGTTTTCCCTTTCTTCAAAGATTTTTAGTAGACGCTTATAGATCTTGTCAAAGCCTATATTGATACTAATGACCTCTCCTTATTTCGAGTAAAAATATAATTCTTAACCGAACAATGGATTAACCGAACTCTGATATTTACCCTTCTAATACCGTGGGGTCACCCAGTGACCCCATTGTGTCTTTGTCAAACAGCTGTAATTACTGTATGATTTCTAAAATTCTGAAAAAAATTGACTTTTCTCATTTAGACCCTAACATCCTGCTTACTTTTCTAATCCTGCTTACTTTTGTGGCATCAGCTGTTCAGCCAATCAGAGCAGCCCACACGCACACGCGCAGTTGAGGTAATGCCAGCCATGAACCAGAACTTTGAACTACAGTCTAGTAGGAACGAGCCGTTAAATCTCTAACCGGCTGGCAAATCTGATTGGCTACTGAATATACGTTTTTCTGTGCTGCCATCTATTGGTCACTATAACATTTAATTGTGCTAAGATATTTAATTGTGGTAAGACAACAGACTACACCACGCAAGGTTTGTTACCGCTTACGATTCGTACTGGTAAAAATTTTACATAATACGGCCTCAACATCACATTTAGCTTTCATTTGTCATATTTCGTTCAGTTTTCGATGGAGAGAAAAAGCAGTGATGAGTTTTTGTCAAACACTTGTGAATTTTGTGGAAAAAGGTTTACAAAGATGAAAAATCTTTATCAACATATTAGAAATATTCACAAGATTGATCCAGATATTGCAGGCAAATTGAATTGTCCATCATCGGGATGCAAGTTAACATTTGTCTACTATAAAGATTTAAGGTTACATTTAACCTCTTTCCATCACTTAAATATTGATTGTGAAGAATTGACTTTTAAATAGCGCTGTAATACAGAATTTTGATGAAACAATTTTACAGAATTTTTTATTTAGAGATAATATGCTTAACAATAAAAGATAATGAAAGGAATAGACTGTTTGTCATCAATTAATTTCTTTCTAAGTATGTTTATGTGTAGTTTTTGTTTTAAATGACTTTTTTTTTTCTTTTCGTTTCTTTCTTTCAATTCTTATTTGATAGGCTGCCATCTCATAATATGGGGATAAAATCAACATTGCCATGTCATTAAAATCTTAGTAAGATCATTCTGCAAAAATAGTTATTTTTCATTTCTTTGTGTTTCTTATTAGATGTAACATATATATAAAAAAATGTTTTTTTAAAAGGACAGAACAATATTATATAAGATATTTTATAATAATCTTAAAATTTGTATCTGACATAATACTAAAGTGCAAAATAATATTGAAAAAGAAATGCAAGTTTATTATGTATTTGAAATATATTGATTTAATTCTAAATATGATTTAGATAATATTTAATATTTTAAAACTCAATTTTACTTTCATATTGTTTTATCATAAATGTAATATAAATAACATTTCATAATAATATTATAGTTTTGCGAGATGATCGTTTTATTATAAATTTTAATGTATCCTTTTGCTTTTTATACGGTTTTTGGCCTAGGGACAATTAAAAATCGAATCACTGTTAGCTTTTTATACGGTTTTTGGCCTAGGGACAATTAAAAACCGAGTTTTCTCCTGTCCGATATTAATTTTACAAAAAACAAGCAATTATGACGTACGGTTTTTTATAAATTTAAAAATTTCTATTTTACAAAAGAAGTGTTGTAAATTTATGTATATTATACATAACTTAGAAAAGTCAGAAAAGCATATTTCTTTATATAAAATTGTTATAGTAATATTAAATAAGCTATTTCAGTTTATTAAGCATTCAGAAGTATCATAGAATTCAGAAGTTTACTTGAAAGTCTGGTGCTCTGATACATTTAAACACATGTAAACAAACGTTATATGTCTTAGATAAATAATTTGACACAATGATCGATAGATGGCAGCACTGAAAAACGTATTTTCAGTAGCCAATCAGATTTGCCAGCCGGTTAGAGATTTAACGGCTCGTCTAGTAGGACACTCGACTACAGTGTTGCCAACTTGGGGGTTTTGCCCCTAAATTTGGGGGTAAATTAGATGAAAAGGGGTGTTTTTAGGGGCCACATTTTCTTAGGGGCATTTTGAGGGGGAACATTTTTTAGGGGTATTTTTTAGAAGTTACTTTTTTAGGGGAATTCTCTATGGGGGACTTTTTATGGGGAGGGGGGGTTAGGAGCGTAGATTTAAAGTTCATTATAAGTATTTAGAAATTAACTCTTCAGTTCAATTTTAATCAGGTTGATTTCAAGTGTACTGGTACTTTCTCTCATTAAAACGAAATAAAATAAACAGTCAAAATACAACCATAAACAAATTTTATCATTTTGCGCGGCAATCACGACACGTGGCAAGTGGCGATTGTTTTGTGTTACTTTTACTGTGTTTTTCAGTATTTCTCTCTTGTGGTCTTTCCGGAAATTCTGCATATTTCATTCGAATATAATTATTATAAAGATAAAGTAAGTAGTGGCAGTTTTGCGTAACGGCGACAGAAAATAAAAATTTCTGAATTAGCGGATTTCGATTTTCAGTCCCATCTAATGCATACATCAGCGATGTATTTTGGCTTTGAGTTTCATTCTATTGCACAAAATATCAAGGAGGAAGAATTATTAGATGTCAAAGAGATATGTAAGAAATTTATGTGTACTTTGGCTCAAGAAATTCAAAAACGGTTACCAGATAACTTATTTGTTCTGAGAACGATGTCCAATCTTCATCAAGATGATTCCTCTTGCATTATCTCAAGTGAAACCCAGTCTCAATGACATTTTTATGAGATTCCATCGAACTCACTTATACGGCAATAAAAGTGATGTAGAGTCAAAATGGAATCAATTGCAAAATAAATCGTGGTCAAATGTAGCTAATTCTGTTGAATTTTATTCAGAAGTATTTGAAGATTGTGATTCTGCGGGGAAAAAGCGATTTGAAAATATCGCTAAATTTTCAATGGCGCTAATAACACTACCAATTTCAAACCCAAGTGTCGAACGTGCTTCTCCGACATACAAAGTAATTAAAAATAAATTACGGAATAAGTTGTCCCTCTAAGTACTTCAAAGTATTATGATGGTGAGATTTACTCTACAAAAGAACTGCGGTTCATGTGTCAAATTCGTTCCTTCCACCCGTATGCTCAAATTCTTCAACGTCAATACGTATGACTTTAAAAATGCAGGCAATAGTAAAGCACAAAATGAGAGCCAGGCCGATGTCTTTGATGAAATACTCGATAATTATCCTGACATCGACGAAATAGATCCGTACCGCATCGATGATGCGGTACGGAAACCTCTCCAGCCGCCATACAACGGACCATACCAAATTCTTGACCGTACCACAAAACATCTCAGCTTAATGGTGAACGGCAAAAAGACGGTCATCAGCATTGATCGCCTAAAACCAGCGTTCGCAGAACTTGAAACTGTGCCCACTTCGACAGGTAAAGTCACACCTTCATCGGCTTCAAGACAGCCGCAAGGGGAATCTCCTCCCAACCCTGTGGCTACGCCTACACCAGTTACTGTGACGCGTGCCGGGAGAAAGGTCAGATTCAACCCCAGGTTCCTTTAAGTCTCGTACCTTTGGTACTTGGGGGGGGGGGGGGGGTTCTGTGGCATCAGCTGTTCAGACAATCAGAGCAGCGCGCACGCGCAGTTGAGGTAATGCCAGCCATGATCCCAAACTTCGAACTACAGTCTAGTAGGACACTCGACTAGTTCCCTCATTGTACAACTCTCGTACTTGACGCACGTGTGAGTTCCGATGGAACATTCTGTAAAATCAATGTGACGATACGATGCCTGATCCGAGTTTTTATATGTTGAAGTGTAATATCAACGGCATTACGATTTTGTTATGATTAAAGCTTTTTGTTAATTATAACTTTGTGTAATCTATCCAACGACAACTACTCTTCACCAAACTTTCTTCTTTGAATTCGTTACTCGCGCTTACGGACTTCGGACCTGCCGCCCTTTTGTCCTCTTCCACTAACTTGTTTTTTTCCTAATATTTTCCAAATTTCCCGTCGTCTACTTTTGAAATTTTTTATAATTTCTTGTTTCACCCATTGTTTAAATTCTCCATTATCATTTACACTCAAGAGCCAAAACATTATGACCTCCTGTCAATAACAAGTTGGCCCACCTTTGGTGCGCAACACAGCTTCAACCCGCCTTGGCATGGATGCCACAAGTCCTTGGTAGATGGCCGGAGACAGATTGTACCAGATGTTTAAGCAACGGTCCCGCAAATCCGAGATATTGCGAATTACTGGTCTTTGAACTCTGAGCTGCCGTCCCATGACATCCCAAATGTGTTCTATCGGATTGAAATCCGGTGAGTTAGGCGGCCAGGACATTAACTGGAATTCAGCATCATGTTCCTGGAACCACTCCAACACAATTTTAGCCTTGTGACACGGGGCGTTGTCCTGTTGGAACATTCCATTTCCAGCTGGAAAAACAGAGGCCATGTAAGGGTGCAACTGGTCCACAATGATGTTCAGATACCCTGTAGCATTCATGGTCTGCTCTACCACAACCACGGGTCCCAGAGACGCCCAAGAGAACGTCCCCCAAAGCATAATACCGCCACCACCGGCCTGTGTATGACCTACTGTACATTGAGGGAGCAACAGTTCGCCTGGAAGACGGCGTATCCTGACACGGCCATCGGCGTGATGAATGACAAACCGTGATTCATCTGACCAGGCAACTCTCTCCCACTGATCCATGGACCAGTCGCGATGTTCCCGGGCCCAGCGCAGGCGCAGTTGGCGATGACGCTTGGTCAGCAAAGGCACACAAGTGGGACGTTTGCTGCGTAGCCCCATATCCAACAGTGTCCGCTGAACAGTGTGCTGCGATACTATTCTACTTGGCCCTACATTGTATTGGGCTGTCAGCTGAGCCACTGTCTGGCTCCGGTTTTGCTTCACCATGCGAGACAGTCTCCGACGACCTTTTTCTTTGATAGCGTGTGGACGTCCAACACCATGTCGTCTACTGCTGGTTTCACCGTCATTCATCCACTTTGCATAAGTACTAACAACTGTAGGTCGCGAACAACCCACGAGTCGTGCAGTTTCGGAAATACTTGTTCCGAGCCTTCGAGCCATTACAATCTGCCCTCTATCAAAGTCGCTTAGATCCGCAGCCTTTCCCATCACACACAGAAGTAAGTGACAGAATGATTCTTCAGACTCTCCAGCAGCAGTTAAATACCACTTCCACCTGATCACGTGCCTTCCACGTCATTCAGGCGAATTCATTGCAAAATGTAGGGGTGGTCATAATGTTTTGGCTCTTGAGTGTAAGTTAGTCATGCTACATTGGTTACTCGTACTCGTTCTAGTTAATTAGTTGATTTTTCAACTAATTAATTTATTTTTCATCCCTTAATCATTGTCAAGACTATTTGTAACCTTGAGAACGGTAATCTTAAGTCACATGCTAACCTTGATACTGAGGATAAGAAGCTCTTGCTCCCTGGTGCCTCTAGAGTCTTTTATGTCAATGTCACATCTCATACATACATAAAATTTTCATTATGCTCATAAATTTTAATTAATTTTGCCAATTTATACACTAAGTACCACAGGGGTCTCATGTGACCCCACAAAAAATTTAGTATGAATTTCAAAAACAACCAAATTTATTTAGAGTAATATTATAATTGAGGGATATTTATACTAGATTTCTGGTTCTGTCTATAGATGGCAGCACTAATCAGGTAAAAACAATTTCAATCAATATAGAACGTTTTATAGCATGCTCAGTTAGATATGTTTCGAAATGGCACGCATGAAGCAGAAATATCTAACTGAAGAAGAAATTTCGAGAATTATGAATGAAGAAAAGGATTCTGAATTATCAGCTGAGGAATTAGACACCAACGAAGTTTCAGATGATGATGGAGCGGTCGATTTTGTTGAATATATTGACGATGACAATGATCTCTCAGATGGCTCATCATCAAATGCAAAATAACCTGATGTTGCTGAAAAGAATAGCTTTGTGTAAGTAAAAAAACTTCTTTTGTATATGTTGAACTTGATTAAAAGCCATAGAAAACATATGGTAAATATATATATAGCAGAATGTAGCAGTGAGCTGAAGCAGGAATAAGTAAAAAGAAGTCGTCGTTTAAAAACAGGAAACGTTGGTTTATTTTTCAACACAAAGTAAAATCTCGAGCTAACATTTAGCGTTGGCGATAGCATTCGGTCTAATAAAATGCTCCGACTGACCTCGGCGAGAGCTAAGTAAAGCCAGCACGTTATATACATACAAACCACGTGGGTATCTGGCCGATTTGCATATTCAGGAAAATTTATGCCAAATAAACATCAAAATAATTGACATAAAAAGTAACACTTCACTTACAATAAATAACAAAAATTACTACACATACAATAACAAATATTATAAAAACATAAACACCGGGAAAAGAAATGTTAAATTTAAACATTGCAACCAGCGTCCAGGAATGACGTCCGAACATCGCAACTTGCGATCGCAAAGAAACCGTTTCATCACGTCATACCCGAAGCATACACGTCACCCGCTGTACGGGAAAAACATAAACGTTTAACTTCCAAATTGGGAAGACAGAGTGTGGGGAGTATCCCAACAATTGCCTGTGTTGAATGAATAAACCTGTGTTTCAGTAAACTCCACACCTAATAATTTTTGGGTTTTACCTAGAACTTTCAATTCAAAGTTACTTTGCAGTAGGTGTATAGCTTTGGCAGCATACTTTTCGGTTTTCCCAAATACTACGATATCGTCTACATACAACAGAATTATAACGTTGTTTTCAAACCCGTAGACGCAATTGCACCAACTGAATTTCGAAAAACCTAGTTCGCTTAAACAGCCATGAATTCTAAGAAACCACTCACGACCGCTCTGTTTTAAACCGTAAATTGCCTTTTTTAACCTGCATACAAAGTTTTTACCGGATTCGAAACCTGGAGGTTGTTTCATAAAAATCCTCTCTTTTACTGGGGCATACAAATACGCGCACCTTATATCACATTGTATGTGGCACCATTTATTCAAGCAAACTAAAATAGAAAAAAAGAAACTGATCAAACTAAAATTTACGACGGGGCTAAAAACTTCTTCATACGAATCACCGTATGCCTGGCGAAAACCCTGGGCTACAAGTCTTGCTTTAAAACGCTCTATTTTTCCTGCAGGATTCTTTTTGACACTGTATACCCATCTGCAACCGAGTGGCTTAGCACCGGCGGGTCTTTCAACCACATCCCATACGTCGCGTTCTCTCATACAACTTAATTCTTCCTTCATTGCATTAATCCATTCTTTTCTATTATTAGATTTTACGGCCTGTTCGTAATGTTTAGGGATTTCTAGTCATTCAACATCATCACTAAAGTTTGCTATTGGAGTCCCCTTAACTATGCCTGCGTACAAGTCATTTCCGGAAAACGAAAATATGTCGGGTTCATACCTAATACTATATAGTTCACAGTATGTCTTAACGTCATTGAGGGAACGTAGCCTTTGGGTTTTCCCTTCTTCGAAATAATAAATATCAACCTTGCTTCCATCTGGGCGAGGGACTGGCTTCCGTACCCAATTGACGACTTTCTCGGGATCCCCTTCACTTTCGCTTTCCTCATCGGAACTTTCTACATTATCTCTTTCTAACGGGGTTTCTTTTCTACTACTGGGTGAATATTTAGACGAACCTTCAATAGGGTCGAAGTCATCACTCACAACAGGATCAACCTTTGGAACTGTAATATTTATATAATTATCATATGGGTCCAGTTCACTGTCCACTTCAATACTCTGCTCAGTATTTTGGCGACCTATAGTAGATTCATCGAATCTTACATTGATCGATTCGACTATTTTCCTCAGCTCTGGAACCCAAATACGATACCCCTTGGTTAGTCGAGCATATCCTATCATTATTCCGGGTTTGGATCTCATATCTAGCTTTCTTCTCTGTTGTCTGGGAATACCTAAATAGGCCTTACATCCAAAAAGTTTTAAGTGCTTTACTGATGGTGGACGCCCCCCGTACAATTCAAATGGTGTTAATTTTTTACCCCCGTGAGTCACTCTATTCCAGGTGTATGTAAAATATAGTAGAGCTTCGCTCCAAAAACCAGAGCTTAAACCGCTATCTCGTAACAAAGTATTTATGGCATTAATTGCGGTGCGGTTATATCTCTCACTCACCCCATTCATTTCTGGCGAGTAAATATTCGTCACTTCGTGCTTAACACCAAGGTCATCACAAAAGGATTTAAACTTTGAATTAATAAATTCAAGACCATTGTCAGTCCTGATACACTTTACTTTACGATCCTGAAACCTTTCTGCACGTTTAACAAAATTTTTAAAAATATCAAATGCGTCAGATTTATGCTTAATGGGGAATACATGGGTTTTTCTTGAGTAGTCATCAATTATAGTGTAAAAGTAATGATGACCCTCAAGAGATTGCTTGGGTAAAGGACCGCAGAGATCCATATGTAAAATGTCTAATGGTTTCTTACTACGCTTGGCCTCGATACTTTTAAAACTAACGCGGCTCTGTTTGGCTTCACGACAAGCTTCACAATTCCTGGGGGTACCAGTTGGTTCTAACATGCCTTGAACACAGTTATGCTTATAAGTATTTTTTAATGTAATCTGCATTTATATGTGCGAACCGTCTATGTAAAGAATTTATATCTACCGAAGCAAAAGTAATGCTCTTTTTACCTTTTGACTTATTACTTTTAAATTTTAAAGGCTTCTCATCATTAAAGCTGTTATTTACATTCGAATTACATGACTTTACACAATTATTAGTTTCAACATTATTTACATTTGACACTTTATCTATTTTATCAGGATAAACATAATACAGTCCATTATTTAATTTAGCCGAAAATATAAATTTGTTATTTTTATACACATTTATTTTAGAGTTACTACCTGTAAATTCACATTTTTTACTGTCAAGCCTAGAAGCTGAGATAAGATTCTTTCTCAAACTGGGGGCATACAGTACATCTTTTAAAACATATCGTTCACCGTTAATAGTCAGTCATATGCACCTTACCTTTACCGAGAACTGGGGTTGACATATCAATACCGGCTCCACACAACGAGTGGTCCCTTAAGTCTTCGAAATCGTGGAGCCACATCTTTTGGTTGGAAAAATGTGAAGTAGCACCCGAGTCAATTATCCAGGACGTATTCACCTCATCAGCTGATAACGCCTCTAAAAGTAGCGACTGGTCGTTTCTCTTTGACACAGAAGAATTTCTTGAACGAGTCATCGGGCGAGCTCGGCGACGAGACTGGAACGTCTGTCGGATTTTACCATCTGTGCATTCGGATTTGAAATGTCCAAACTTTTTGCATCCATAGCACTGTATATCTTTCTTTCGAGGTCTTCGCTCTTGTGGGGATCAATCTCTTCTACTAGACGAGGATGCTGTCCGGGAGTCTGGATAACTGGGTCGGCTATTTGTCCATGCTTTATGCACATCGGGTTCGGAGTGGAATCCAAAGTCAGGTCTGTCTAACCTCCTCTGTCGTAATCTTGCTTGCTCAGACAGGAGTTCTTCTAATGCAGTTTCAAAGTTGAATTCTTTATCGGATAATTTGTATATTGACTGTATAATAAGTTCGTACTGTTGTGGTAAGAACTGCGTCAATTGGTACACTTTGTCGATTTCTGGTACTGGGGAACCTGCATCCGCTAACTCTTGACATATCTTGTTTATTCTTGATGCGAATAGGGCTATATCACCATCCTCCTCTGGGTACTGGGTAAAAAATTCCCGCTTTAAACACATTATCCTTGCTCTGGAGCTTGGCTGAAAATATTTCTTTATCTTAGTCCATGCCTCCCTAGGGTCTTTGCAATCCTCTATTAAAGTCCTAATTCGAGGATGTATGGACATGTATATAGTGGCCAGAGCTTTGTTAGCCCTTGCTTCGTACGTCGATTTCTTTCCTTCGGCGGCATCTTTAGCTGGAACACTTTCCGTACCATCTACGATAGACCAGCAGTTTCTTTCAGTCAGTAACATGCGGATATCGGATATCCATGTCGTGTAGTTATCCTTTTCCAGTTGACGGATTTGGAAATTAATATCGGATGACATATCCGGTTTTCGAAACAGCACTTCTTGCTTCTTTAATAAAAATTGAAAATCATCTGCCTCAGTTACGAGTTAGACCTGGGCCCATAACCCTTGTTGAACTTGATTAAAAGCCATAGAAAACATATGGTAAATATATATATAGCAGAATGTAGCAGTGAGCTGAAGCAGGAATAAGTAAAAAGAAGTCGTCGTTTAAAAACAGGAAACGTTGGTTTATTTTTCAACACAAAGTAAACTCGAGCTAACATTTAGCGTTGGCGATAGCATTCGGTCTAATACAATGCTCCGACTGACCTCGGCGAGAGCTAAGTAAAGCCAGCACGTTATATACATACAAACCACGTGGGTATCTGGCCGATTTGCATATTCAGGAAAATTTATGCCAAATAAACATCAAAATAATTGACATAAAAAGTAACACTTCACTTACAATAAATAACAAAAATTACTACACATACAATAACAAATATTATAAAAACATAAACACCGGGAAAAGAAATGTTAAATTTAAACATTGCAACCAGCGTCCAGGAATGACGTCCGAACATCGCAACTTGCGATCGCAAAGAAACCGTTTCATCACGTCATACCCGAAGCATACACGTCACCCGCTGTACGGGAAAAACATAAACGTTTAACTTCCAAATTGGGAAGACAGAGTGTGGGGAGTATCCCAACAGTATAATTATATAATTCTAGTAAAATATTTCAAGTAAAATGTATCTAAAAATGTATAAAAAGTATCTAAAATTTAAAAAATCTATATCTTTAACGGCATTGTTGAGAACTTTGTAGAAAATATATTTCTTACAATTTTCTGTATCCTAACTGACTAAGAAATCTTAGATAAACAAAATATTTTTCTTTGCAGGTCAAGAAATAAAAATGATATATGGTATGAAACTCTACAAAGAGACACACAAGGTAGACAGCCGGGTCGGAATGTGATGAAAACTTTACCAGGGCCTACACGTTACACGGTAAGAAATGTAGACACTATACAATAGGGTGGAGTGAAAAAGGCAAAAAAAATATTTTTTTTTCAAATTTTAATATTTCCTGACTCAGTAAATGGTGCTGTTTGATAAAAAAGACACTGCAAAGAAATCCCAGTGCAATCACTCATCGTCTTCAGGTTCCACACAGGGGGTCAAAGAAAGGAATATTAACGTCAAAAGTAAAAAAAATCAATTTTTTAAAATTTAATTTTAATGTTTACAATAGCTTTATTTTCTGACTCAAAAACAGTTCTAATTATAAAAAAAAACAGGAAAACATTATCGTTTAAAAAAAAATATCACTAACCTACAATCTACTTTAATCAGTCTTCAATTTTGGATTTCACATGAGGACCAAAATAATCATCTTTGGTGTCAAACTTTGGAAGTTCCTTTCGTGACTTGATTCCACTGCGAATGTATCCATCACTAGCTTCTGTGCCACATATTACCAATGATACTTGTGTTACCAGTCGCACATGCCTCTCTACTGCTTGAGAATGGCAAGGGAGGTTCTCTATTTCAAATTGTGAACCGTTTCTGGTCATACTTTCTATATCTTCGTCACTGAGGTTCATGGTAGCTGGTGGTTCCAAAGGATTGTCCCAGTTAAACATCTTAAAATATTCCTCTGCTTCGAAATTTAAATTTGGAAGGTCAAATTGGTGTATTTTCCCCTTCCAGTCAATTTTTCTTGCTTTCAGTATTCTTCTGAGTCCAAGTTCTCGAATATGTGATCGTTAAGGTATCCGACCACGTTCAAAACCAAAATCTTTAAATTGGGTTTTATATAAAAAATTTTGCAGTTAAACTGATAGCAGGTTATAAAACTTAGAAAAATATCAAAATTTGGAAGAAAAAAATTTTTTTTGATAAAATTTTGGAAAAATTGAAAAAAATTAACCCTTTTTTACCTTTACGGTAACATTCATAATTAAAATGATATGTGAAACATATCATAATTTCTTGTATAAATGTAGAGATACATTGATTACGCATGCAATGAAGCAAAATAATGATGTTTCTCATAAGTATAACTGAGTATCAGCCAATCGAGCAATTTAATACAAAAAAAATAAGAAAAAAAGTGAAATTTCTGATAAAATGTGCCAATAATTTATCTCGAGGTAAGATATTGTAAAGATTTTGGTTCATTGCATCCATAACATCATAACAAACATACATATAGAATTTCATTAAATTCTGAACATTATTATAGTAGTAATCATGTTGTACTATAACAATATACCAAAAAATTCAGTTTTCCAGAAATTCAATTTAAAGTTTTAACTACAAAAAATTACAACCTTAAAAACTCAACAGTTGCCTAAAATTCACCAGCTTTGTAGCATACACCTTCTTTGATCTCAGTAATAGTGTACTTTTTTTTCTGAAATTAAGATGAATAATAGCTGTTTACTATTTTTTTCTTTTTAAAACTACCAACTTCCGGTTATTTAAATACGCACTTCCGGTTTAACAGCTGATAATCAAACAACTGTATCTCAGCTTCTAATGACTCTAGAAACAAACTGTAAACGGTTTTTGAAAGCTAAAAATTCTATCTTTAATATGAGACAATAACAAAATTTGGAATTTTTTTGAGGAAAATGATGATTTAAACGTGGTCGGATACCAATCTAATAGCATTGCCAACGGAATGTTTTCAGAGTGAGCAAAATAAGAGTTCTTCTGAATAACTTTGTGAACGAATAACTGTGTGTTTTTGACTTAAAATTTTCTGGCGAGAATGAGCTTTTTTTTATTATTCCGTGCAGGTGACGTGCTTCATGAATAGCTCTTGGGATTTTCTTTATTTCAAACCAGGATGACACGTAAACTTTCATGATATATTCTACTAGGAGCTTAAAGCGTTCTGTTGGTTCGACAGTCCACAAATATAGGCGCAGTATTCTGTTGGCTGTAATGAGCCATCTTGAATGAGATATCGTTCCGGGACTTCTGTTTGCTAAATCTGGAAGGCACTCCCCCGAGGAAACTGCCCTAGAAATATCGAAAAGGTATTTTTGGTCTGCGCTGAGGTCTTTTTTTATCAATTTCAGGCAGAGCAACTGGAATAGAAACAAAACTTGTCCCAACAAGGGTTTCGCACGTTTGCAGAGATTTTCCTATTGTTCCAGAAAACTGGTGTTGCCCAGATGCCTTTCCGTCAATCTTCTGGAAAAGGTGACGAAGAGGTAGTTCATTAGTATGCAATAAACATACAAACCAGTGCAATTTATGTCCAATAAAGATTTCAAGTCGTTTAACTGCGCCATTTTTATTCTCAACATTGACGTTCGTTCCATCACACTCAACGGCAACCAGTTCCGAAAGTGTAATCCCTTTCTGTGTATCGAAGTTGATGATGCTTCGTATAATATCCGCACTAGACCCAGAATGCGGAGTCACATGTCTTATATAAACAGAACCAGGTTCTGACAACAAAACAATATGCTCTTCCACAGCTATAGTCCTATATAAAGCACTTCCTTTCTTTTCTTGCACTATTGTCCTTTCTTCCATCGAAATTGATGGCGTACAAAGACTGTGTTACTTGTGTAGAATTAAGCTGTGATCGTACCTTTTGACGTTCTCTCCTCAGCTTACTCCTGTCAATAACTTCAGATGGAGTATCTTTGGATACAATCCCTATATCACGAAGCACAGAGGATGCAATGATAGCAGCTGACCTATCCGATACTCTCGTTCTATCACAAACAGCGGTTAGATTTGGCAGTGATATTCTAATTGGCCTGTCTTGGAGGTTGAGGGAGATTCATCGTCAGCTGTTTTCCGACATTTGGCTTCATGACTAACGTAATATTCATCATCTTCAGAGATATCTTCCAATTCTGAATCAGACGACGTTTGCTTCTAAATCTGTAATAATTTTAGATGAAGAAGCATTATCTTTCAATTCCTTTGCTTTAGCTTCCTGATTGTTCCTTATACATTGCCTTTCTCTTACACGCTTCAGTTTTTGAGTTGCAGAAATGTCAATTGATCCCATTGCCATTTTTCTCTCATGCCATTGGTCTTCTAAATTGTTTCGTTTCATACTTGGAACTTTCACGGAACACTTGCATTGTTCGTAATTTAAACATTTGCATATAGAAATATCAAATAAAGTACTGTTTGCTTGGTCAAAAAAATCTTTCCTAATTTTGTCAACCCCCTTTCAAGATTTGGGCATTCTTTTTATATTTTTGTACTTTTCATTGTAATTTCTAATAAGACGAATAACTTCTTGATGACTTACCACAAGCAATGAGTCTTTCATCCAAATTCTTTCAATGTCACAAGAAACAATTTCGCTGATATCTTTTACAGAATGATCTTTCTTGTTCCCCTTGCTCCACAGGAAATGCTTCATTAAATCAGCATAGGAGGGGAACACTGTCTCTTTCAGATGTACTGGAGTAATAGAAACACTACAAAAAGTTTCACTTCTAGTTAAGGTCATGTTTATGTTTATGTTTTAATTAAAAGTCCGTATTAATATAAATCACGATTGCTACAACTTATTGCTTCAAACTACATATTAGAAAGAAGTTGTTGAAACAAATACAAGCATCAAACAAAGACAACAGTCGCAAAAACGAATCATTCCACACAATAATAGTCACGTGCCTGCTTAGGTCATGATAAAATAGTTATCAGAATAGAATACGTGCTGCCATTTAGTAGATTTTTGGAGTACAAAATTGCGATTTATGTACGAAATGCCATTTCTAGCACTGACATTTGACAATAAATATTAATATTAATAATAATTATTAAATAATTATTACTATTAAATGTTAATTAATATTAATTTACAAATTAATTAATTATTAAATTAATTAATCATTATTTTTTGATAAAAAGGCATTAAAAACTTTAAAAAAGGCTATACGAATATTCACTTGAGTTGTGGAACCTCAAGATGGCAACATTTTGAGCTGAAATTTGGAGAAAATTTGTTTCAGCCAGTTTCACACCAAATAATGACTCAGGCAATGTGAATTTCGAGAAAAAGTTTTTTCGTTCCACCCTACCATACAATCTACTTTTGAACTCTTCATAAAAGCAAATATCGTTGAAGAAATTCGGAAATGGACAAATAAAGAAGGAAAAATAGTATGTGGGGATAGTTGGGCTAACACAGATAAAGAAGAAATCTTGTGCTTTTTTGGATTGCTTATACTTCCTGGAATGTATAAAACACATAATGAAGCAATAATGAACCAGTGGAATGAAAATGATGGTCGCCCAATTTTCAATAAATTTATGGCTAGGAATAGATTTACAGAAATATCCCGTTGCATTTGATTTGATGATGCTGAGAATAGGCGCAAAAATCGATGTGATGATAAACTGTCACCAATCAGAAATATATTTGAGCTTTGGACTCCTCATGAGAATATCACCGTCGATGGACATTTGGTTACCTTTAAGGGCAAATGCCCATTTAGACAGTACATC
Organism: Dolomedes plantarius; assembly: GCA_907164885.2. NCBI lineage: Eukaryota > Metazoa > Arthropoda > Arachnida > Araneae > Dolomedidae > Dolomedes > Dolomedes plantarius. Next base: position 232,417,740 of record OU015491.1, on the reverse strand, counting down.
CCGTCAAAACCAGGAAAATATGGAATAAGGCTGTGGGCTGCTTTTGACAGTAAAACTTATGTATGCAATATTCAGGTATACACAGGAAAAGGACAATATGCCTAGAGAAGTTAATCAAGGAAAGCGAGTAGTTCTGGATATGGTGAAAGGAATGGAGAATAGTGGGATATATCACAGCAGACAACTTTTTATTAGCTTAAATCTCGCAAAAGAGCTAGAGAATAAAAATTTGACACTTTTGGGTACGATAAGAAAAAATCGATCCGAATTACCTCAGGAGTTCGTAATATGCAAAGGAAGACAGGTCAACTCTTCAATATTTGGATTTCAAAAGTCAGCGACAATTGTATCCTATTGTCCAAAGAAAGGAAAAGTTGTAACTCTTTTGAGCACATTGCATTTTTCTCCCGAAATTGAGAATACACAGGCAGCGAAACCAGCTATGATTCAAGATTATAATAACACAAAATCAGGAGTTGATAAGATGGATCAGCTAGTGCGAACATATACAACAAAGCGAATGACTTTATGTCCATGTCCATGTGGAAACTCACGAAAACTTTATGTCTATGTCTACATGGACATGGACAAGGACAAAAAGTTTTCGTGAGGTTCCAAATAGGGCTAAGATATCCCTTTACCCTGGGTATGGATATGAGAAGCACTGAAGCTTTTCACGCATGGTCCAAGAAGAAATGAATTAAGTTTGAAAAAAAAGGTAAAGTTAAGTTACAAAATAAATTAAAGAAATTACAAAAATAAAAATAAAAACATTAGAATTTAGTAAGTTAAAGTTAACACACAAAAACTAAATCAGCAAGACTTGTCAAAATAAAATGTTCCAATATAAGATAAAATAAAAAGCAAAATATAAAGATTAAACTCTCAAAAGTCGAAGACAAGCCACAGAGGACCACGAGCAGCAAAGATATTAAACGCTGGTATCAAACCCAGGATGGGAAAGAACTATCCAGCAACCCGTGCTTGAAAACAGGCCAAAAAAACAAGATGATGAATTTGTATTACAGAGGTTAAAAAAGATCAAACTTAACTGCTGGTCGAGACCAAAATGAGTCCCGCAACCTGATTGGTTGACGAAACGGGGTCCAGGAGCTTAGCAGAAGATATTATCAGGGAGGACGGCTCACAAATTGACCATGAGGATTCGCAGAGGCATATTACACCAACGAGACGACACACTTCCTTTGTCAAAAAAGCGTAAGAGGTTGTGACTGCATGTATGTAGGAAAAATAGGGGGGGGGGGTTGAAAATTAAGCGGTCTAGAATGAATTTAAGGAAAACGGAATGACATATGAAAAAAAAATTTAAATTAGGGGAAAGAAGAGTTAGGAGTTATCCCAGTGTCAAGCACTAGAGTCGCTCTAGATCTGTGATTAAGGCCGTCTGCACACGGAGCAACTCAAAAGAAACTGATAACCGACTCAAATCACAAATCAGCCCGTGATGAGTCGCAACCTATGTAATTGAATGGAGCCACGCACACGGCGCAACTGGTTACAAACCCGTCAGCAACGTGTTTCTAATCAGTCGCAGGCAACTCAACGTGTCGAGTCGCTAGCAACTTCAGTCGCCAATTTCTCTTGCGTTGTGCGTGTTATTACACAATCTATGTTACAGCCGCTCTTTTGGCAAGCTGCCAAATGACGTACACGAGAGTCCGCGACTTCATCACGCACTGGTTTGTGATTGGAGTCAGTTATCAGTTTCTTTTCAGTTGCTCCGTGTGCAGATGGCCGCACACGGAGCAACTCAAAAGAAACTGATAACCGACTCAAATCACAAACCAGTCCGTGATGAGTCGCAACCTATGTAATTGAATGGAGCCACGCACACGACGCAACTGGTTACAAACCCGTCAGCAACGCGTTTGTAATCAGTCGCAGGCAACTCAACGTGTCGAGTCGCTAGAAACTTCAGTCGCCAATTTCTCTTGCGTTGTGCGTGTCATTACACAACCTATGTTACAGCCGCTCTTTTCGCAAGCTGACATATGACGTACACGAGTCACGTGACTTCTGCCTAGCGATGAAATGAAATTCTAACGTTTTTTGTTGTATGGAATACAGCTCAGATTCAAAATTATATATATAATAGCCGTTGTCTCTGTATAACACTTCCGGGCTGTACTCATCTTTCAATTGAAGCCCTCAGTAAACAAACGGCTGGTTAGGCTTAATTTCAATTTCGGATGTGGATCAGAATTTTTTCTTACCTAAAAACTAATATCTTCTCCATCAAATCACGTTTGTTCAGCCTATTTTTCTATAAAACATTCAGAACTAAAAAAAATTGGATGCTTTTAGCTGTATATTTAACAGTTTTTAAAAATCTGTTTACTTTTGCTATGAATTCTGAAAGTAAACAAACTTGAATGTGAATGAATGAAACAGCTCAAGTATTCATATCGCGTAGTGAGCTGTAAAAAACTGGATAACAGTCTACTACTCCAATCGCATGAAAAACTAAATAAATAAAAAATAATGAAAGGGTTTGCTTTTACAAGGTGTCGATTAAATGCAATATTGTTAGATAATTCGGGATACTTTTTAACTTTCATATACTTTTTCCATTATGACGTCATTATTAGTATTATGACGTCAAAATGACGGGTTACCTTCTAGTATTAGAATAATAAAGTAATAAGAAAGAAATTATATTCCATTTATTTATTTTTTATACTAAGTAAATGCAATTAAATTTCAATTAATCTTTTTTTCAATTAATCTTTTCAAAAATTATATTAATTTTAAGATAATAAATAAGTTTAATCAACAATATGTTCTTAATAAAAATATCGTTTGCATATTTGCATTAAAAGACTTTAAATTACCAAACGATATTTTCAATTTTTAAAAAAATGTAATTATTCTAATATTTTGAATATAAGCTGTATGTGCGCCCATATCTCAATTAATTTCTGATAATAATTTAACTAAAAAATGAACGATCAACAAATTAATATCAAATTAGTGGGTGAAGGTGGTAAAATATCCAGTTCTATACAACTTCAAACTTCCAGGATACTCAAGAAGGATGAAACGGAAAAGGCGTGGAAAGAAATTTCAAAAGAATTACTAATGCCAGGTATAATTTTTTTATTTCAATTTAGAATGAGTACAATTAAAATAAATCAATAGCATACTTCCATTGCCACGGCAGAGATGCTTTAGGGGTAAGAAAATAGTTAGCTAAGTAATTCCTGAGAAGGTTTGCAGGAGAATTTCTGTTTATTGTAATGTTTTGAGGTGAAGGTTGTACTGCGTCGTCGTTATTTGTTTCTTCACAATCTGTAGAATAGGTAGCCGTAAAATGAACACCCTCTTGCTGTCGTACATAATTGTGAAGGACACAAGCTGCTTTTATGACGAAATTCACATTTTCAGGATGCCGGATACGAATAGGGCCATTCAAAACAGCGAACTTTTCGCATGCCATCCCAAAAACACATTCAATGGTTTTACGTCCACGGCTCAACCTGTAGTTGAATATTCTTTTCACATCATCTAAAATTCGTCTAGGGTAAGGTCTCATTAAATATCGTGACAGCGGGAATGCCTCGTCACCAATAAAGTAATAAAGAAAGGGGTGACCATTCTCATCATATGTCAATGTTGAAGGGGGAGGGATATTAAGTCCATCATGTTTGATCCAATATTTCATTGCTGAGGCACGGAATATGCCTCCATCGCTGTTCCTTCCAGCATAACCGGTTTCGATCATAGTAAATAAACCATCGGCGTCGCAGCACGCCATTAACACTATCGAATGATACGATTTGTAATTGAAATTAGCAGAACCACTGTTTGCAAATTTCTCGATCCTGACATGTTTGCCGTCTAATGCTCCTATACAGTTTGGAACATTCCAGAGAGTTTCAAACCGTTTTGCTATTGATTCCCACTGCTCTCTGTTTGGTACCTGCATGTATAGCTCTTCCAACTCTTGCCATATTACTTTTGATGTAACCGCCACAATTCCACCCACTGTAGTCTCCCCTCTAGCAAAATAAAGCGCAATAGAGGCAAATGTTGAACCAGTACCCAAATATCTGTAACAAAATAATTAAACATATTAATATATTTGTAAGATTGACATTAATTTAATTAGAAGATGAATAAAACTAGTGGGTCCTAAATGCGAAAAAAAAAGTAGGTCACGCCGGAACCAGCGTGCGCGATCCTAAAAGAATATGGAGGGTCGAAGGTCATAATTCACGCAGAGAACAAATTAGTCATCCATGGCTTCGGTTGCACTTGACTCGCGTATATGCTCAAATTGTTTTGATTTTAATCATGGTATTTTTTCTCTCTCTGCTGTAATCTCCGCTCTAATGTAAACTTTTCATCTCTCTAGCGGCAGAATGTAAAGAAAGGTGGAAGAATCTTCGTACAGTTTTTGTTCGAAACACGAAAGCCACGAAAAGTGGTGCAGGTGCGAAGCCGAAGAAGGCATATTATCTTTTGGAAGCTATGAAATTCACTATTCCAAATATTAAGACATTAGGGGGCTCTTCAGGAAATCTACCCAACTCACCACACCAGGAAGACGATGAGGAATTCGAGGAAATTGACTATGAAAATAACGCCACAGAGGGATCACAACCACTTTCATCATCTCAAAAGTTGACACTCCCGTGTTCAACCATGTCACCGCCACCAGTTGCCCCTCCACTAACCTCAACTTCAGATATATGTAAAAAACAGTCGTCAAGAGCAACACAAAATAAGCTTGCAATGAAAAACCATGAAGTAGACAAAGCGTTTATCGAATACCTGCTGAGCAAAAAATCCAAAAGCAGCTCTTCTGACTGTACCCAGGACCCAAAAACAGAAGGGTTGAAAATGTTCCTGCTTAGTATGCTTCCAGATCTTTTAACAATGACAGATGAACAAGTACGACGATTTAAGCGCAATGCTTTAGATTCTATTGATGAAATCCTGTCAACCCATCCTATAATATCTCAGCAACTATCTTTTTCATCCAGATCTTCAACCCCTGCATCACAATCTCAACTCATACCTCAACCTGAACATCAGTCAGAAGCAACTTGTGAGACACCACAACTCAGCACACTTGAAGTAAGGGGGTGCAACCACTGGAGCAGAAAGCAACATAGTTTCAAGTGCAGAAGGGTACTACGTAGCATTTGAAGCCTTGAACGACTTATGTCAACAGTAATTTCTATTTTTCAATTATTTAATTGATTAGAAATAATTTCAATAATAATTTCGTAGTATTTTTTAGCAATTCTAGATATTGAAAGTGAAAATGAGTGAAAAAGTTGTCGGACTCAACACGGAATCGAACCCAGGACCTCTCGTTTTAGCTATATTAAGCATTTTTTCTCGCTATATTAAGTTGATGTACTTATACAATAATGTACCTGATCGAGTTTATTTTAATAAAAACAATTTTCTTACCTGAGAGTGATTAATATCCGTTCCTCAGCATACACACATTCCCTCATGTTTGAATTTTGTCTGTTTAGTGCAGGAGAAATCAGTTGTACTAATTCTGAATAACTGTCTTTAGACATACGATAGAAACATAGAAATTTTGCATCCGGAATTTGTAGTTCTTTTGCAGCAACAAATAATCGGTAGTTAAAATTTCTTTCAATATATGGATGAACCCAAAATTTCCTTCGTATTCTATTTCTTCTGTAACGATAATAGTAATAAAGCAACACTGATTCATCATTGGAATCATCACTACAATCATTATCCATGGTAGCCCGGAATAATGATGTTCTTCCTTCCATGACAGGTCGCAAACTATTGATTTGAATCACTTGAGTCGGCCCGTGTGCGGAGCCGCATCACTAACGAGTTTGCAACCGATAAGCAATTTCAGTCGCTAACCAGTTGAGTTTCCTTTGAGTCGCTTCGTGTGCGGACGGCCTAAATTCTCTATTGTCATAATCAGGAAGATTGACAATTTCTTCATTAGGGATGGAGTAAAGACTATTATAAAATTTAGTGGCGAGATTAATTAAAGCTAGGCGAATGGGTTCAATATTTAGATCTTTGAAGTTTTATATCTATTGGTTTTAGTGATTAGACGTAAGGTTTTATTTTGTGTGCATTACAATTTCTGGACATGACTGTTAGCCGCTGACCCCCATATAGGTAATGCATAAAGTATAGGTCGAAGTACTGTTTTCTAAAGCAGAAGTTTATCGTCTATACTCATCTCCTTCTGGTACAGGAGGTGGGCGATATCTTTTCTAGATTTAAAAAATTTGCAGATATTAATAATATTTTTTTCCAAGTAAACTTACTATGCATGAAGATACCCAAATATTTCACTTCCCTTTCAAAGTGGATGAGGTGACCATAAACGTTAACTAGGGGTTGGGGAATCCTGTTGCATGAAAAGAAGATGGCTTTTGTTTTACTGGAATTTAATTTAATACGCCATTTATCAAACCAGCACTCAAGAATTTTAATGTGACATTGGAGGTAAGTATGCATATATCTGACATCATGGTTTTTAGCGAGAATGGTTGTGTCATCAGCATAGAGGGCAAGCGAAGTGTTCGGGTTTGTGGGGATATCATTTAAAAATAAGTTAAATAAGACCGGTCTGAGTTCCGAACCTTGAGGAACTCCCGCATTAACAGGGCGTAGGACTGAAGTGGTACCAGAAAAGCTTACAGCAAAAGTTCTGTCCGAAAGATAGGATTGTATAATTAGGGTATCTGGCATTTTAAATTTAATGAGTTTATAGATAAGGTCACTGTGCCAGACAATGTCAAAAGCTTTAATAATATCAAAGAAGAAAGCACCAGGTCTGTAGTCCATCATGGATGTACTCGGTAACAAGAAACAGCTGAAGTGTGGTAGAATGTTTGAGTCTGAAACCAAATTGGGCATTAGAGAGAATATTATTGCTATCCATATACTTAAGAATATGGCTACAAAAAATGTGTTCAACCACTTTAGAAAGAGAAGATAAGATACTAATGGGCCTGTAGTTTTTCGGAAGGGGAGGATCTTCACCAGGTTAATGAATTGGGAAAAGAATGGGCGATTTCCATGGCTACGGGTAGTATTAAAGATGTTTAAAGAAATTTAAAGATGTTATTAATTAAATCAGCTAAATAGTTGGCATAATGAAGGGGGAGATTTTTAATGGCATTGTTGGTGATACCGTCTTAACCAGGAGCTTTTTTATTAGGGGGAGTTAATTGCATTTAAAACTTCGCTAACAGTGGTTTTTTCGATCTCACTATTGTGATTACTGGACTGAAAGTTTTGGAGGACATCATAGACTTTATCAATTGTAGTTGGGCAAAAAACACTACAGTGAGGGTTGAATTAGGTTTCATAATTACTTGCTAAGGCCTCAATTTTACCAGAGTCACTAGTTAAGATACCAGAACTGGAGTTAAAGGTATGAAGGGGCTTATGGGGTTTTCTAATTATTTTAAGATATTGCCAAACTGAGTTATCAGTGGGAACTAGTGACTCAATAAATTCTTTCCATTTATTATTTTTGAAATTTTTAATTTTAATTTTAACCTGATTGTCGAGATTTTTGTAATTATTAAGCATTCTGGGGTCCCGAGTTTGCTGTCAAATTTTCCTGAAATGGTTCCTATATTTAATTAGGTCAACAATATAATGGGGTAGTTTATGATAGAAGTATTGGGGAAAGTGGATCTTAGCAGATTCAAGCGCTCTTTGGATGGTCTTAGTGATAGATGTAACAGCAGCGTCTATGTCATCAGGACTGTTAATATCATTAAAGGGTGGAGGGGAGTTAACAAATTTAGCGAAGGACTGCCATTTAGTATGATAAGTTGGAAAGATAGAAGGGCAGGGGGTTGCAGTTAATGTCAAGTTTATCAGGTAAGTGGTCAGAGGATAAATCATTAATTGTATTAATCTCATACGGATAGTGAATATTGTTTAAAAGGAATTTTCCTCAAGGGGGACAAATTTATTTCTGGTTTCGATAACATCCAATTTTGCCTGGTCTAATAAGTTTTCGCGAGCAACTCGCTTACCTTGTGGCTCATTACCTTCATTACTTCTTCTATTTTTTATGAGATTTTTTTAACTACCTGAGTAGTATTAAATTTACTCACAATCGATAATTAGGTTTTTTAAATTATCAAAGTTAGGACCAAAGGTGAAAGCAACAATATACTTCCACATACCTGATAATTTGCTGATGTCAAAATCATGGTCGAGGCCAGTTGAGATGCAGATGTTCTCCAAAGTCTTATCCAAAGTTTGTATAAGGAAGTCGATCGAATTCTTGAAGTCCTTAAATTCAGGCGACTTATCACCGCAGATCTTGAGAAAGTTCAGGATGTTGGGCATTTGATCAATCTGAAGATGCTGAGGGTCAAGGTTTTGAAAAGCAACAGCTGAATCTAAATCGCATTCCATAACAGCATTCGCCATATACGTCTTCTCTCTACCGAGGCAGAAGGGAGAATCTTTCGCAGGAGCGGCAGTAGCAACATCAGAGACGGAAGGATCAAGAGAAGTGTTTTCTCCAACATTCATAATCCGTAGGATAGTGGGCATAGACGTGGATTTCATTATATTAAAAATCTTCAATCCACTATTGTCAGAAAATGGCTCCAAAATGGCTTTTTCTGGTGCCTAAATGACATCAGAAAATGGCTTTAAAAATGCAACTGAGCTCAAGTTTGGAGAAATGATTTTGAAAATATGAAGAGACGTATTGCAGCTGATAAATATGTACAAGCTATAAATAGCAATCAATCTGGTAAAAAGATTGATATAAGCATTCGACGGAATCTTTATACAGTTAGTTTGTTTCCTAAATTGTCATAAAAAGTAAGCATGCGAATTGAAAGTCCTAGAAAACAACGATCTTGTAACAGCTTCACAGCCTCCACCTTGGATGGTTGCCTTGCATATTGTCTATGTCTGTGGTTTCAGGAGGCACCACCCCCGGTGGAACTGCCAGAATGACCGTTCAGTTACCAGATATGGAACTGAAATTAATTCCTACTCTATTGATATTGCTTTCCCACTTTACCCCACCAGGCTTGGTGTTTCAGGCTACCAATCCATCATTGACTAAATAGTTGCCCTTTTAAAAAATATTCACTATCCGTATGAGATTAATACAATTAATGATTTATCCTATACAATTAATGATTTATCCTCTGACCACTTACCTGATAAACTTGACATTAACTGCAACCCCCTGCCCTTCTATCTTTCCAACTTATCATACTAAATGGCAGTCCTTCACTAAATTTGTTAACTCCCCTCCACCCTTTAATGATATTAACAGTCCTGATGACATAGACGCTGCTGTTACCTCTATCACTAAGACCATCCAAAGCGCGCTTGAATCTGCTAAGATCCACTTTCCCCAATACTTCTATTATAAACTACCCCATTATATTGTTGACCTAATTAAATATAGGAACCATTTCAGGAAAATTTGACAGCAAACTCGGGACCCCAGAATGCTTAATAATTAGAAAAATCTCGACAATCAGGTCAAAATTAAAATGTTCAAAAATAATAAATGGAAATAATTTATTGAGTCACTAGTACCCACTGATAACTCAATTTGGCAATATCTTGAAAGAATAAGGAAACCCCATAAGCCCGTTCCTACCTTTAACTCCAGTTCTAGTATCTTAACTAGTGACTCTGAAAAAATTGAGGCCTTAGCAGCTAATTCTGAAACCCAATTCAACCCCCACTCTAGTGTTTTTTGCCCAACTACAATTGATAAAGTCTACGATGTCCTCCAAAACTTTCAGTCCAGTAATCACAATAGTGAGATCGAAAAAACTACTGTTAGCAAAGTCTTAAATGCAATTAACTCTCTTACTAATAGAAAAGCACCTGGTCAAGACGGTATCACCAATAATGCCATTAAAAATCTCCCCCCTCATCATATCAACTATTTAGCTGATTTAATTAATAACAACTTTAAATTTAAATACTACCCGTAGCCCTGGAAATCGGCCATTATTTTCCGAATTCATAAACCTGGTGAGGATCCTTCCCTTCCGAAAAACTACAGGTCCATTAGTTTCTTATCTTCTCTTTCTAAAGTGGTTGAACACATTTTTTGTAGCCGTATTCATAAGTTTATGGATAACAATAATATTCTCTCTAATGCCCAATTTGGTTTCAGACCCAAACATTCTACCACACTTCAGTTGTTTCTTATTACTGAGTACATCCATGATGGAATACAGAACTGGTGCTGTCTTCTTTGACATTCTGAAAGCTTTTGACACTGTCTGGCACAGTGGCCTTATCTATAAACTCATTAAATTTAAAATGCCAGATGCCCTAATTAAACTTATACAATCCTGTGTTTCGGACAAAACTTTTGCTGTGAGCTATTCTGGTACCACTTCAGCCCTATACCCTGTTAATGCGGGAGTTCCTCAAGGTTCGAAACTCGGACCGGTCTTATTTAACTTATTTTTAAATGATATCCTCACCACCCCGAACACTTCGCTTGCTCTAGACCAGTAGTTAAGCTTGATCTTTTTTAACGTCTGTAATAGAAATTCATCATCTTGCTTCCTTTTTCGGCCTGTTTTCAAGCACGGGTTACTTGATAGTTCTTTCTCATCTTGGGTTTGATCCCAGCGTTTAACATATTTGCTGCTCGCGGTCCTGTGTGGCTCGTCTTCGACTTAGCGTTTAATCATTTTACACACTATCACAAAAAAATATATGTACCCAGAAGAAATCGAGCTACTATTACGAAACTTGGCAGGAATGCAGTCTGGTAAGAGATATGCAAATGATTAAAATTTCGACGCCAATGAAACAAGGATAAGCGCGCTATGCGCATATGAGATGCGCAGCAGGGAGGTTAAAAGCATGATTGCTCGTGCCATAGGTTTATTCAAACAAATCTGTCGACTTGGATAGACGGTATTGTGACTAGAGATGCCTCCGAGATGTAACCAGCGACAGTACGAATAATTGTCAGACTTTGAAAGGGGGTGTATAATAGGCCTCAGAGAAGCATGTTGGTCGAACAGGCGTATCAGCCGCCACTTCGGTCGGAGCGATACGGTAGCTTCTCGGTGTTGGCAACAATGGATCACGGAAGAGATAGTCTACCGTCGCGGAGGGTCAGGGCGTCCCAGGAACACAAATGCGCCCTAGGATCGCGCAATCATAAGATCGGCCACGTCCGCACCAACAACGTCGCTAGAATCGGTTCGACTCCATTTACCACCTTTCAAACATCCGGTGGTATCAAGGGAAACCATTCGGAGATGGCTGGCCGACGTCCATTAAAACGGTTACCACCGACCCCACATCATAGGCAGTGTCGATAGGATTTTTGCCGACCTCGGACAAGCTGGAGTGTGACCGACTGGAGGCGTGTGATCTTCAGCGATGAATCCCGATTCAGTCTCGATGCTGATGACCAGGGCATACGCGTGTGGAGGTGGCCAGGCCACCGGTCCGATCCGGCATTTGTTGTCGAGAGGCATACGGCGATTACACAAGGTGTGACAGTGTGGGGAGCGATTTGTTGAGACACACGATCACCTCTAGTCGTTCTTCAACGCACTTTGACGACACTCAGTTACGTGGACGAGATTTTAGCGCCAGTTGTACTGCCTATGCTATCAAGTCACCCAGGTGCCATTTATCAGCAAGACAACGCTTGTCCACATACTGCGCGACTCTCCCAACGTCTTCAAGGATATGACGTATTCCCATGGCTTGCCAGGTCACCAGACCTCTCGCCAATAGAGCACGTCTGGGACGTTCTTGGAAGGCAACTGCAGCCGTCTCGGAATACTGGTGAATTAACTGCCCAGTTGCAGAGATTATGGCATGATCTTCCGCAGGAGGTCATAGGTGACCTCATTGATTCGATGCCACACTGTGTTTCGGCTTGTATGACTGCCAGAGGTGGATTTACTATATTTACTGATTTGTAACCTTTTCAATGCCATATCTTCTTAATAAAACGGTTTGTTCTTCTGAACATGTAATCATTTGCTTATCTCCTCATACACAACATACATGTTAAGTTTCGTGATAGTAGCTCGTTTCCTTCTGGGTGCATATATTTTTTTGTGACAGAATGTATTTTGCTTTTCATTTTATCTTAAATTGGAACATTTTATTTTGACAAGTCTTGTTTATTTATTTTTTTTGTGTGTTAACTTTAATTTACTAAATTCTAATGTTTTTATTTTTATTTTTGTAACTTCTTTAATTAATTTTGGAACTTAACTTTACTTTAAAAAAAAAGAAACTTAATTTCTTCTTTGACCATGCGTGAAAAGCTTCAGTGCTTCCCATTTCCATATCGAGGGTAAAGGTCTTTCTTAGCCCTAGTGGGAACCTCACGAAAACTTTGTCCATGTATGGTTTCAGGAGGCACATGTGGCCGAGCATAAGGGCCTGTTCACATAGGAGTCCGTTGCGTTACGTTAAGGAAAAGATGACGTTGAGACGAAAATAAACCAATCATATGCCTCCAAACGATTAGCAATGAAATTTTTAACGCCTATGATTGGTTTATTTTCGTCTCAACGTCATCTTTTCCTTAACGCAACGCAACGGACTCCTATGTGAACAGGCCCTAACTGTCTATGAATTTAGAAAAGCAGAAAGAAGCACTTCCATAAGTGATCGGTGATTATGGACCTGTTCACATAGGAGTCCGTTGCGTAGCGTTAAGGAAAAGATGACGTTGAGACGAAAATAAACCAATCATAGGCGTTAAAAATTTCATTGCTAATCGTTTGGAGGTTTGTCATTGGTTAAATATATTTCAATACTTTAACGCTCCGCAACGGACTCTTATGTGAACAGGCCCTATGTCGTCACGCGCCAACATTGCCGGCTTCACGGAGCTGGCGGACGACGTCACACGCCCGTTCACCTAGGAGAGTTAAATCGCATATATGACGTCACCGCTTTCACGACTATGAATTCAACTGTCTATGAATTAAAAAAAAGCTGAAGGAAGGAGTTCCATACAGTGTTCAGCGGTTATGACGTCACACGCCGAAGCGAAGTCATTCGGAATCCGTTCGAACGATGAATTTTTGGGTTTCTGGATGTACACGTGGCTATGAATAAAAAAAAAGCTGAAGGAAGGTCTTTCATACAGTCAAGAAAATTGCCTGAATATTCGCTTATATGTAATTTTACGAATTTTGTCATACACCAGAATAAACTATTAACATTTTTTCGTTATTAGTTGAGAATTTCGTATTTTTACATAACAGTCCGTTAGAGTCAGCGTTCCTCGTATCAATATATTTTAAACCAATCACAGACCTTAACAATTTCGTGGCTAATCATTTGGAGATTTGTAATTGGTTAAATAGCTTTCAATACGAGTAACGCTGACCCTGACGGACTGCTATGTAAACTCCGCGGCTCACCTATGCGACCAGCTCTGTTTACCTGAGGCTTCTAACTTTTGGGGTGGCACAAATTGAATTCAGTTAGGGCCCTCCTCAGCGCATTGACTGCCGGACGGTCCTTAAAATAAGAATTATTAAGATTTTTTTTAAAAATTGAATAACAATAGCATTGATTTTTGAGTAGTATTCAAAAGTTATACGAGAAAAATAAATATATCTATATATATAAAAGAGCTTGTCTGTTTGTTTGTCCGCTATAGAATCATAGACTATTTCACCCACCGGGACCAAATTCGGCACAGTTAATGTTTTGGACCCGAGAAACTTAAATCAGGAAAAACGAAATTTGGGACTCAATTAGTTTTTTTTAAATTAATTTTTTAATGTTTTTTGTGCCCGATAGAGGTGCGTCTACCCCCTGTGGATTCCCCTAGACCAGCTCCGTTAAGAGGGGTGGTTTGAGGATGACGGAGGGGGGGGGGGGTCAAATTCCAATGCACGGGAGAACGAGGGTTGGGAATGACCTTAAAATCAGACGAAGGTCCGCAGGCTCAAAGTTTCTTTCTTTATTGTTTGTATATCATTTCAGTCGAAACGTGCTAAGCGCATTCTGTCTGGCCAGATGAACATGAAGAGCGGGAGTGCAGCCCAGTATGTTTTTGATGGAATTCATGAAATATTTTATATCTATATATCTACCCGGGCAATAATGCTAGTTATAAATAAAATGAGAAAAATATAGCATCGAATTTTTGTTATGGATCATATTGTTAAAAACTATGTTAAGGCTAAAGACATAATAGGAATCTTCAGTTTCACAGTTCAAAAAAGTGGGAAAAAACAAACTTTCTTATAAGTTTTCTACATTTTTCCGATTTTTAACTGAACTTTTATTAACGTTTTAATTTATTTCAAGTTTGTTTTTTTTTTTTTTTTTTGGGGGGGGGGGGGGGGGACTTTACTGACTGACATACAGTTGGTGTTTTCCACAATCTTGAAAGTCCTGTGCCAAAATAGCAATTAATGCTGCAATTTTTTTTTCACTGTTTATGTTGCTTTGATCAAACAGTGTTTCAAGTTATTGTTCTTAATCTGAGATTGCCACATTTTCAGTTTCATTTTGAACGCCATCACCATTTGAAATATATCATTTATTAGTTGATTTTCACCTTGGAGACATGTTCATTTCATTTAAATGAGCAGTGATATCCACTAAAAATGCTAAATCAGTCAACCAGTCATCATTTTCAAATATAGGCCCGTATGCAGAACAAACGGTCGAAAGATGCGACTCTCGCTTCGCAAGCGGGGGTAGTTTGTGCGAGTAGGGGAGTGAGCACTCATTTTAGCTATGCTGATCAAACAGTTTGCGCTTCCGCAAATGATGACGTCAAGATGTGTAAGGAAAACTTGTATGGTCAACCATGCCCTTTTTCTCCTCCCGAGTGCGGAAGCAGTAGGCTTTGTTACCAGATAAAGATCACTGCATTATTAATATTTGAGGGTGGGGATTGAGACCATGACATTGTACACTTAAATAGCAAATATAAATTTAATAATTGTGCTTCAAAAGATTACTGCCAATGCTCAGTCATATATCAGAATTATGTTTAGCTTTATGATTGTTAAATACAACTATGTATTTAATAATCATAAAGCTAAGAAAAATCCTAGAGAAAAAAAATAGCTATTGTAACTAACAAAATGAATGTTTGTTCCATAATGCTTTTGGAAAATTTGAATTTTTAACATAAATTTAAAGCAAAATTATTTGCTATTTATACTAATTCCCCCCCCCCCCCAGAAAGTTGTTGTTATTCAAAGTGAATTACAATACCGAAGATTGTAACTACCACTTAAACAGCAGAAACAAAGTCTTGGCATATTGCTGAATCAAGTAAGTTATTTGAATTTTGATAAATTTAAATCAAATTTTTATAACAAGTTTTAAAATATAAATTTCAGACTGAAATTGTTGGAGATATTTAAAAATTTTATAGTACCATACTTTATAGAAATTAAACAATTGTATGTTTTACGTAACATACATAGTTTTATGTAAATGCCTGCATAGAACTCTTCTTCATAATTATTTGCAGTTTTACTATATAATCTGTCACAATAACTTCTATGAAATAACTTATGTTGATTTTTATGTATGAAATAATAGCTCTGTTCCATGTGCTATCGCATTTACTATGTATTTTTTATTATTTTCTAGACAGTTCAACAGTACGTGGCAGGAGGCATCTAGCCTTAAAAAGAAAAAGAGAAGCAGCCGAGTTAAATAAATTTGAAGCTGAGGCTCTTCAAACCCAAAAAACTATGGTGCAAGAAATCGAAACAACATCCCGGCAAGGAATTCTGCTAAAAATTAATCAAAATTTAGAAACAATTAAAATAATGCAAGACAAAAATAAGTTGTTAGTCAGAAATAATAAGCTTTTAGAGCTCATAAATGCTGAAGAAGATGTTGTAGAAAAAATGTAATAAACACATAAATTCATGTTTGCACAGTCTAAATTTTTGTAATAAAAACTTCATCTTCCATCTCAAGTGGATTATCCGTATCTTGTAATATCCATTCCCTGCTTAAAGAAAGGGATAACATCCTTCTCCTTCGCAAAGCAAATGACTATTCTGGCTTTGCGAGAGAAAAGATGGGTCTACGAGAGCTCCTTACTAGCTGCAAGTTTTGATCATGTGATGTTCATATTTACGAGAGAAAAAGCTCTCGCTGTTTGTTCTGCATCTCACTTTTCACCCCTCTGCGGAAGGGAGGGGCCTTGCGAGAGCTTAGCTCTCGTAAGTGTTTGATCGGCATACGGGCCTTAGCAACAGGTTTTCCTTTTAAGCCCATAAGACAAGATTTATTTCATTTCTCAAATCATAAAAATTTTTAAGCATTTTGCCATTAGTTAACCACCTGATTGCAGTAAAGTACACAATGTTTCCATAACTGGTTTCCAAAGTATTCAGCCAGGCTATGGCTGAATGGCTAGGGTGATGGCAATCAATTACCAGAGTCTACAGGTTCGAGTCCCACAGTTGACATGTGTGTTTGTAGCTGTTTGGAATCTACTTGAAGCAGTAGGTCCTGGTCTAGTTATTCCTTATGTAGCTCCCCCCCCCCCCCCAAAAAAAAAAAAAAAAAATGAAAATGACTGAAGCACTCAAACTCTTGAAATTGGCAGTGGTTTAATCCTTTTGATCTTTATGAATGTTGTCATTTATTGTTTTAATGACAACATTCTTAATATTGTCAATTTTTAAAGAAGTTGTACAGAAATTTTCTTGATGTATGATGCAGTGATACTTTAGTAAATGCAAATTACTAATCTATTTTGCATTGTCCTCTATTAGACTTGTTAGTCCTTCCTTCTTTCTAACCATAGCTGGTAATGACCTGCATAACATTGCCAGTGACTATATATGTTATCAATGGACAGAGAATATTGCTAATGTTGCTTTTACTGCTTCATACAAATCAAGAGACTTAGTCATATCCTTCACTAGAACTAGAGATGGCAGTTCTTCAGTCGTATTAAATTCATTGTCAATACCTCGAATAAACATAGCAAGTTGAGCCGTACCCATATCATAAGTTTTTAAATACAATGCTATGGAATAAAACTTGAAAGTAAATTATTGATTACAAACATTTTTTATTAGTTTTTGCTATATACACCTAGCAATTCTTGGTGTGATCAACTTATTTTATAAAAAACTTTTTTTCGCCAGGACAAATGTCTGCTATGCTTTTAAAATATTCTTTTATAAATTCACTGTCAGAAAATGGCTTTGATATTTTAGCAATTAAATTTGCTACCACATAACTTTCATTGACAAATAAATCAGTTTGAGGAGTAATTTTTTTTTAATCTATCAGATCTAATATTTTTTTTGTTTACAGTACAATTCATTAAATTTTGTATTCTCCCCCAATCCTTCATATTCCAGATACGCAACACAGGCTTTGAGGGCAGACACACTTGATATGTATTACTAGGTTCTCCATTTTTTTTTTTTACCAATTCATATTTTGACATTTCCCTCGATAAAGTCACTTCAGTATGAATTTTTAAGTGTCTGCATGTAAAGGAATTTTCACCATTACCAGACTTGCAGCAAACTATGAATTGGGGCCTGATACCCAAACAGACATTTCAATATAATAAACACATAAAGTAATAAAAAAAGACATGTTGTAAGAAATAAATTTTATTAAAAAGTGAAAGTTTTATTACCTAATCATTCTTTTCTTCATACTAATATTAGAAGTAATGAAATCTGAATGACACATCTGCTAATGTTGAATTAATTCAGAGTATTTAAAATAGGAATAATAAAAATTTGTACAAATTATTCATGCATAGTTCAGTAGGTAATGTATGCATTACAGGAAGATATTATGCATTAAACAATTAGAAAGAAATAATTTTAAACATCAGCAAGAAGTGAATCACCTTCTTAAAAATATTTTATCATGAAAAATTAATCTTCCGATGACAGAAATTAGATTGTTTTATTTTAACTGTGAAGTATTCAAATTACATTCATTGTTCAATGGAAGAGAATAATAATAAACAGTACAGCAAAGATAATTTTCTAGAACAGAATAACAAACAGCTTTTTGCAAAATCATTCTTTAAAACCAAGAAATCACACAGAATTTTACAAATATCAGAAAAAAAAAACATTAATCAAACATATATGAGAAATTGGAAGATTCATATTATGGTAAAAAGAGTCTAAAAAAAGATAACCATTCATGTGAAGTTAAAAAACTTAGGATTTATAAACTTTGTGAAATCAAGTGATTGAAGAACTTAATCAACTGACACTGGAGAAAGTTAATGAAAGTTATAGAAATAATCTTTTTTAATTTTTTAATTTATTGAATTTCAAAGCCAAAAAAAGCTTTTTAATGAATTAAACCTTTCCTTTCTTTAAATAATCATAACAATAAAAAATATACACAGTATATTTCTTAGGATCTGATCTTTTAAAAGTATACAAACCAGCATTAAGGCACTAAATACATGTCTAATTATTTTATAGAAGTATTTACAAAAACTATTTAAAAAAATCAAAATTTTTATTTAACAAGGTTTCCACTTTCAGCCATTTTTAAAATAATTTTTTACACATATATAATTAGAAATGTTTGTGTTAGACATACAAACGTCTTCGTTGACAGAATATTGTATGACTAAATCTTTTAGTACGAGTCCAGCTACAAGCATACCTAATTTGTCAAATTTTGTTTGAATTATAGAGTAAGGATAACCAAATGAGAAGAATGACTGTTTAAAAAAGTCTTTTAAGCAGTAATAACTCCTTCCCCAATAAAATTTTTTAAAAAGATGAAGAACCTTGGTCAGTATTAATTAAATTAATGGATGCAATTTCCAAAACAATCAAGAATGCAATGAATAGAACTATTTTGCTGGAAATTTTTTAACACTTTGGATGTAAAAAACATACAATTTTAAATGTACATATAACTGGGCACAAAAATGCATTTAAGATAATAATAAATATATTTCTACTGGTAACCAGTGCAAGCTCTTTATTATTATATTACTTATTAAATAAAATTGACTGATTTTTCATTGTAGTATTAAGTCTGAAAATTAACACACCCCTTTTTAATGATCTTTCTCCTTTTTAAGTGGAAATGCACATGTAATATGTGTATTAGCATGCACAGATACATATGCATAGATACTTTGTGTGGAGCAGTAACTGGTCTACAAATCAAAATTCTCATGTAGGATGAAACAAGCTTCATAAATGCATTATTTATTTATATATATACACATGTGTTTGTATATATGTCTTTGTCATTATTCCATACAATATGATGCATCACAGATAATAAAGTGTTACCTATTCGAACACATCAGCAATGACTCCAAAGAGTCGTTGGATATCTTTTTACAATGATTTGAGAACATATCACTTGATCTGTGTGCAGAAGCGAGTCCTAAATTAAAGGGCAAGTTGCATAGAACAATGAAAAAGGGGAAAGAGAAGGCTGCTCCATCTCTCACTAGACACCTGTGATATGTTCGCATGGAAAATCAGAAAGCTAAGCAACTCCACAATGCTTTATTGGAGAACTAATCCAATCTGAAATAGAAACTTACAATTTATAAAAGCAAACCAAACATTTCTTTCTACAAAGTACATATTGACACAATTTTGAAAAGAATTATTTTTTCCACTTGACATTTTAATAATACTACACTACCATTTTGTTAAATACATAAACTTCAGCCACGATAACATTCAATTTCTGGAACTTTTTTTATTTGAAATTGTAATGCTAAGGTAGTTGACTGGAATTTTATTGAGCAACACCTGCTATGGATATTATTGCCCCAAATGGATGTATGGAACATAAGTGAATTAAACACAAAATAAAAATTTAGGTAAAAAATATAAATAACAGTTAACTTTAAAGAGCATTGGATCCTTCAATCCCATAGGATAGTAAAAGGGCTAAATAAAACAGTCAGAATTTTCTAAAAAATTCAAAACAGGAAAAACAATCTAAAAAGTCATGCATGATTTTTAGTGGATTCAATCTAATTGGGGCAATTACCACAAATGAATAACAAAGGTAACTTCATTGCTTAGTATATCTGTATTACCTTCCAGCTCAGAAACACAAGAGAAAATTTGCTTTACTTAAATTAAACAAGATCAAAATTTTATTCCCTTAAATATTATCTATCTTCTAAGAATTGGGCATGTTTCAGTAGAAATCATAAGCTTCTCTATTACCTTCATACCATTACCTCCATAGGAATAAAAATTAATATGCAATTTTTGTTTCACTTTGCAATTTTCCAATGTATATTAAGTAAAAATTTACAGTGAAAAAATTCCATCACTGAATTATCTTTCATTCAAATGATGGAAAAATTTTGAAATGTGACAGTCTAGTGCAGGGGTGTCAAACTCAAAGGCTACCTTGGGCCTAACAAACAAGGTTTAACTATAGGTGGGCCGCAAAAAAATTCAATATCAATAGAAACGTAGGTTTATTTACTTAATTACAGTATATTCAACATAAATATATACATTTTGTTCAATAATAGCAAAAAAAAGAGTATCATAAAAAAACATTTAGCGAATTCTTCCTATCTTATTATAATTCTGCGTCGGTTATTTTATTATATATTATTGTGTGCCAATATATTGGCCGGGCCGTATGAAGTTTTTAAACTTTATTACTGTAAAAAAAAAAAATAGTGATAGTGAAACAATTGAAAATTGAGCTCTTTTTTTCAAAGTATATAAATTACATTTAATTTATATACTTTACATTTCTTTGCAATTTATATAAATTGCAAAGAAATGTAATGCTACTGTTAATTATTTAATGTAAATAGAAGACAGTTTAATCAAATTTATTTTTTTTCCAGCAACACCAAACTCATGACATATCACGAAGATGTACTTTTCTTCAGAATATTTGTGAACTTTTGACTATTTCAACAGCCTATATACAACTGATTTCCTCTCCACAAACCAATGATAAATACAGATATCTTTTTTTTTTAAACCTCCTTTTATCACAATGAGAATGAAATCGCAGAGCTTGAAATATCTATTAGCTAAAAGTGGAGGCAGGTATTCCAACTAAACTCTCATAGGCACTAGAGGAACTCTTTTTTATGAATGTCCTTCCAAACATATTACAATTTCTTTCGAATGCCAATAATGTAGGATTTTTTTTCAAACATAGGTGTCTGCAAAACAGTATCATGTACCAAGACTGGGTTCTGACCTTGAGTACAGTGATATGGAGGGAATCTTATATTTTTCTTCTGGTATTCTATTTCCACAAACTTAATGCAGATAATGACTGCTGCTATTATCTGGTTACTTCTAATTCTAATTATGGTATCCATACTACTAGGCCTCATTCTATTTAGAATATTCAAATTCAAGATTTTGTACTTTGAAAGTCCTATTTAAACAAGAGAAAAAATTTTGCCAGTCCTGATTAACAACAACAAAAGGACCCACTTTTTGTAAGAGCCTTGTAAAGATTTGAGAGAATAGAAAGTAAATTACCTGATGTGGTGCCATTGTCTGACATCGCCAATTATATAGGTAATACTGCAGATTGCCATCTCCTATACCAAATTTTAGATGCTCTAGAAATCGTTTATTCTCCATTAAATCAAGTGCATTGAAAACATCATAGCCCATCTAAAAAGAGTAACATTTAAAAATAAATGACATTACAAAACACTATGATTTGTTTTGATGGCAATATATATTACATTGAAAATTAAAGAAGAATTTTAAATGGTTAATGCGCTCTACTAACACTATTCACTATGAATTTCTTTAACTAATCTATGGAAATTTTTGCTTTGGGAAGGAGACACAGTTAATATTAATAAGAAATTATAGATTTCAAAATCATTACAAACTTTACTTTGATCAGTTTCCATGACTAACTGAAGTCCTTCCCAAAAAATTTGATATCACAGGATTCGGCCCACAAATATGGAAATTAGAATTCAAATGGCACTGGAGCACATATTATATGAAAAGAAATATGACAAATTCATGTAATGGTTGGTTTTCAACTTTAGTGATGTGCCTGCTCCACAAAACACATTGACACTAACAGCATTTTGTACCCTTTGGAAATCATGACCAAAACATATCCTCCCCAAATATTTTAATTCATCATTTGGAATTCATTTGAAATTTCAAGCATACGAGTAGGTTATTTTTATATTTGTATATTAAATAAAAGTTTACACTTCATGATTCCCCCATGGACTTTTGCATTCAGAAAATGGTGACCCAAAACAGAGGGGGGGGGGGGGGGGGTTAAGGAGAAATGTTTAGTTTTGATACTGAAGAAATTTCAAGGACTTCTTGACACAGCCAGATATATTTTGTGCTCTATTTGTAAATTTGCAGTATTTTCAAAATCCACTGTCCATTTTCCCAACCAGGATAACACCTTATTCATTGCACTGTCTTATTCCAGGCATATTTCTAACATTTAGTACACCTTTATACTCAAGCTAAGCAAATTATCTGTAAAAAAACTGCATTGACATTTGGGAGAAATAGCAACAAGTTAAGCACTTAGAAAAAAATCATTAAAACAATTAATCCCGAAGTTACTGATTAACATAAATGATATAAATTGATGTCAGCATTTGCCAATGATGCAACCACAGCATCAAATCTAGCTGGAAGTGATTTTTTTTAAAACCACCACTGGTAATTTTGTAGGACCAACATAGTATGCATCCGTTTTAGAAGATGTGAGATTCAGAGTAAATATTGTTGGTGCATAATTAATCATGGGAAAGATGTAAATAATTCTTATCTCAATCCCAAAAAAGAGTAAGCACCTTTTTAAGGGCCTTAAAAATGTGTCTTTGAAGGATGCTACACACCCTGGATTTGCTAATGACAGCCAATATTTGTAAACTGTTCTGGGAGTTTGGGCAATTATTGGCAGAATAATTTCATGAGATTTCACCTTTTCATCCTGAATACAGTACAGGTTAAGTCCCTGGAAGACGCAGGAACAATAAAAATTATAAAAATAAACATTTGAGATAAAAAAGAGGGCTTTCAGGGAAGTGATGGCACACCCACGATTTTGGGTGATGAATACAAATTCTTTTCATTCCCATTATGGATATCACATCATACAAACCTCCAATTCCATCTAAAGCCGTGGTTTCCAACCTGGGAGGCACGACTCCCAGGGGGGTCATGGACTATTTGCCAGGGGAGGCGCCAACACTTTTTAATAAAAAATCAATGTTCATACCATAATATCTATAAATAAACGAATGAGCCATAATATCTATAAATAGACGAATTTGAGTTGACAACCATCGAAAAAGGAAAATTCATAGAATTGTCATGCAATAGCTCACTAAAACAAAAGTTTCAAAATGGAATCATAATTCAATTGTGGATGAATCTTAGTAAAGAGTATGAATCTTTGTATTGCAAAGCAATGCAAGTGCTTCTACCTCTTGTAATGTCTTATTTATGTGACACGGGCTTTTCGGCACTGGCTGCAATGAAAAGCAAATATCAAACCAAGTTAATAGTCGAAAAAGAATTACGAGCAGCACTCTCCACATTGCCCCCAAAATTTTATAAACTTTGTGCCAATAAACAATAACCCTTGCATTAAATTTTGATGCGTTAGATGTAGTTTAATTAGTAATTTAATATAAAAATAAATATGCATGTTCGTATTGTTATAGCAAAATCTTATTATTCTGTTAATGGTAGTTTTCATTTTTTTGTAATAAAGTTATTATTTAAAACGTGTCTATATTATTATTTCTATTAAAAGTAGGGAGGCACAGAAACTTCTTTAAAAAAAAGAAAAAAAAAAAAAAGGGAGGCGTGGGAAAACATTTTTTTTTTTAGGGAGGCATAAAGGTTGGAAACCGCTGATCTAAAGTAAAATGCTGCTCCACATATCTCACACTACAGAACAAACAAAAAATGGAAAACTACTTAAATGTAGGAAAACAGGAAGCATTATTTGATAATTTTAAGAAAATCATTACTAATTACATACAAGGTGCAGGAGTTAAAATGCATTTTTTGCTAAAATTAAGCAAATTAAAAATGTATACACAGAATGAAGTTAACATAAATTGAATAAAATCATAAAGGAATATTATATGTACACTGTAAAAATTACACAAACTTAGTAAAAGTTGCTTACATGAAATTGAAACTTTTTTGATCAAAAGCAACACAGACACAAAAATAATAGAAGTTCTTTAGAGAAGAGTCATAAAATATATAGATAAATCCTAAAACCAATAAAATTGGTCAACATAAAAATTTTCCCACTCATCCAAATACAAACTATAAATTGAAATTACAGTGATTTCCGCTTATAAGAATCACGTTTGTTATTACTGTTTTTGACTCTTATAACCGAAATTTAGGTTTTTGGACTGGAACACACACACCTATATATACATATATTAGATAATTTACCATAAAATACTCTTTAATTTACATTAACTATCTTTTATTAAAATTTTTTTTATAGTTTTAAAAATAAAACTTAATTTTTAGACCTATAAGTAGATACACATGATTATAGTAAGAGAAGAAAAAAATACAATATTTGTTACAAGTTACAACATACCTGCTTAACAGTTTTAACATTTCAACTACAGGAAGGGAGCAAGAAAAAGTTTTCTACTGTAGTTTGACGTAATGAAGTTTTCAGAAGGCTGTTTATACCTCTTTCAATACTTATAGTCTCAGACGAAGATTTACTCGGACGGGTAAAGTTGCCCCCGGGTCAAGCTAATAGGACAGTGTTGTGCTACAGAGTTTAAGGGGAAACGATTATGTTATGTCTAATAAAGAAAGGGGTGAATTTTACGACTATATTCCATCCCATCTTATCAATCTTTCTTTAAAAAAAAGAACGAACTTCGTGCCTTTTGAGGGTTTAAGTAGGTTTTTTGGAAAAATGGAAGTAAAGCGAAGAGTGTAAACTGATTCTTAAAACCGGTGGATTGATTCTTTAAAGCGAAAATTTTAACATGGAAATAATTAATTTGTTTTTGTTTTCGCGATATTGATTCTTATAAACGGTTGATTCTTATAACCAGTGATCACTATAAGCGGTGGTTACTGTACAATGATAATGATAAATGTAAAAAACCTATTATAGTAAAAATCATTTTCATAATAAATTGATATTATAATTGGTATGGAAAAGACAAAGATGCTGCTAACCTGCCTAAAAAATATTAAAATCCAAATCAACAAAGGACTGATGTTGATGTTGAAGTTTAACCTTTACCCAACACAATTCTTGGTACAACAAAAAGACTTTTCTTATTTTTAGCAGCCAAAGATGCTTTTACAATATTTGAGAGATTAAAAGAGGGCTGAATTTTACTTTCAGTAGAAATGTGAGTGTTAAAATGAAAAATCTTTTGAAAAATAAAGAAATAAAATTGAAACCAACCTGATAGGAAGGGAGCGGACATAAAGATAACTGATGTGTATTTTACTACTGGAAAGGCCACATTTATCAAAAGCAAAATGTGCTACAAAAGTCCATGATAAGATATCGGAGAAAATTAGGACTATTTAAATTTTTTTAAAAGTTTGTAACAGCAACACATTTTTAAATATTAACAAAACTAATATAACTAAAATCCATAAATGAACCATTTCTAGTATTCTAAAAATAAATAAAATTTATTATTTAAGTCTTTCTTTCTTTCTTTTTGGAGAGGGGGGAGGGTGTTAGGAAATTATAAAATACAACCCCTATTTAATGACTTTTTAAATGGCAAAATGATGAAAAAATAAGATAAAAAGTTGGCTGGCATGTTGAAACAATTAGCATTTTGATACATTATGTATTCATGTTATGCTATTTTCTCTATTTATCAAACATTTTCTAATACTTTTAATTGTATACTTTCTTGTAGCAAAAAAAACCCAGAGGCATACATGATTACAATTCTTTATGACTTATGAAGTTAACATTAAAATAAAATATTTTATTATATAAATTATATATATTTATTATATATATAATATATACATTTTATTTTTATTAAGTAAGAGATTGAAAATTAAGTTTATAAACCTAACAAAATATTCTTTTCTAAAAATCCTCCTATATATGAGGTGTATCTTATGATCCGAAAAATACGGTATTTAAAAAATTAAGTTCATGAATGCAATACATAACCATTTAGAAAAATAAAGGGGATATTATTCATCTTAAAATGTGAGAGTAATATAAAGAGTTAATTTTTACATTTTTAGCTATAATTAGTGCATCCTGCATGAGATCTTGAAGAGGGGTTGCCTTTCCTACATTGTAGAAGGCATAAGCTGCTTTCAGACTCTTGTGCACTGGATGATGCATCACAGTAGATGGCAAGGTGTAAAAACTCACAAAATCTGTTATTAGACCATTATTCTATAGGGGGAAAAACACAAAACAACATTATAAGGACCATGACAACTAATTCAAATGAGCAATTTTCAAGTTAAAAATTAATTTATACATGTCAAGAAAATTCACCTATGTAAGGCCTAGAAACTTAGCAAAATGGAAGAGTCTTGTAGCGAATTAAGTTTTAAATGTAAACTATCAAGCCTAGTGTAATAAACTAATAAATAAGGCCTTTACACTTTCATAATATGATAACTTTCATAATATGGTACTTGAAAATTTGATTGTTACACCCCTTAGCATATTTTAAACTACATTTTTTTTTTGTAGTCATATGCACGATTATTCAACACTCAGGTATTATTAGTACACAGTTGTCTTAGGCATGCAATTTTTTTTCCCTTCTGGGCTCTATTAATGTCTAATAAGTAATGAAATTGTTGTAAGTTTCAGTAAGTTTTGTAAGGTCTTCAAGAAATCAAATAAGTTAAAAATTAATTTCTACATAATAATTTGAATTCTTTCAAATGTGACAAATTAGTTTTAAAAACCGGTTTTTTAAAACCGGGTTTGAAAAACCGTCAAACCCTAAACCCAACTTGCAATTGAATAAATACGAAATTTCAATCATTGGAGATACATGTATGTAAGTAAACCTAACTGATGAAACACAGAACACAGAGCATTCAATATCATCCAATAAATGCATTAAATTTTAGGGAAAATATATTAGTTCTTATGCAATTCATAATTGTATAAACAATAACACAGGGGAAAAAAAGGTATCTAAGCAAAATTTATAGAAAAAAAACTATGATTAAGGTAATTAAACTTAGTACAGGATAGATTTTTAGAATAATTTATGAACAACTCAACTAGTTATTTTATGACCATAGCCATCCTTTTAATTTAAGTATAATATGCTTAAATGAAGTGTTTCAATACACCATTAAGTGATACTTGTAGGATAAAGCTTTAAGATTCCTTTGTGGATTTAGAATATATTCAATTTCTTTTTTGTAAGTTAAAAAAATATTGAAATATGTATGTTAAAGATTTTTTTTCAACATTATTCATAAACTACTAAACTGAATATTCTGTTTATAGTAAAGAAACTGTGACACTACACAAAATCCCAAAGATGGCCGAAAACATGCTTTGCCAATCTGATTAGTTTAAATCCAGTGGCGCACCCAGGGGGCCCTGCCCCCCCCCCAAAGAAGTAGAAATATTGATTTTGCATTATAAATATTTTTATTCGTTCATCTCGGCTCCCCCCATGCATTATAAATAATTTTATCCATTCATCTTGGGCCCACCCCCAAGAAAAAATCCTGGGTGTGCCACTGTTTAAATCCATGGATAACCAAAAGAAACTTACCTCAACAACAAAACTATTAACAATATCTGGACGGGGTAAAAACCAGTAACGAAATTCATCTTCAGAAAATGAAGGAGCAAGATCAAATTTTTCTAAATACTGGAAAAGAGATAACGACTTTAAGAAAATACACTAGAAATTTATTCAACAATTAAGTGCAAAGGCAGCAGAAATCTCAGAAATATTTATAGCATTCATAAAGAAAAAGAACATATTATAACTATCATAATTATTACTAGATATTTCATAATATGCTTTTATAGGTTTTTCAGGTTGTAGGGCTCATTTAAATTTTCAGACTTTCAGTTAAAAGTAATCTTGCATGTCTAAAGATTCTTTAAACACCTGATTCCAAAATAAACAGATAAAACCTCTTTTACTATAATTTGATAAAGAGGGTGTTAAAAGGAACAATGTACAATATCTCAAATAAAAATATTTCTTTATTTTAAATCACGCTCTTTATGCAGTCTTAGTTATAATTTGTACACTTCAGGTTTTATGCACTTTCTTATTATTTAGATTTGAGGTTGAATTCTAGATTTTTATGAGGAAAGCTATGAATTTTAGTTTAAATATTTATTAATATTTAAATATATTAATAATAATAATAATTAATAATTATTAATATTTTATTAATATTTATATTTCTTAAAACAAAAATTAAAAATCCATGAAAGGTTAAATATATGTTAAGCATTTTTATCCTTAAATGTAGGTTAAATATTTTTAATCTCTAACATAGCAATAAAACAAGAAAAAAGTTGATAATTCTTATAATCAAGAGACAAATATGTGTACGCTTCTTTGGAATCAGAAGAAATAACCATCATTCTAAGAGGAAAGATTATTATAATTACTCGCCACAAAGGATTCTGTAAGATTGTGGTCAGTGATACTCCATCAAAACCTTATTTAACTTTGTACTTCATTCGATCAAATAATCACTGTCTCAATTTTTAAAAAAATCATTTGATTTTATCAACATTTCATAGATATGATTATTCTGTAATGATAAATATATGCAAAAAGAGATACTTATTTCAAGATCTAGGTCTCTTTTACTGTTATAATATATGCAGGGTTAGCACAAATGAATGACCGGATTTTAAAATTTATATTTTTGAAACTATTACAATAAGTGATAGACTAAATTAAAGAAAAATATACCAAGTTTTATTTTCAGTTACAAATATTTTATGTGTGACCCTTTAGTTACACGACAAACATCTAATCTGTCATCAAGTTCGTTCCACACATTTTGTAGTATTACACTGTCAGTGGTTCCTAACGCTGCACAAATGCATTCTTTAAGTTCTTGCTGTGTTTTCACCATAGGTGGTGCATAAACAGTGTTTTTGACGTAACTTCTAAAAAGAAATCACATGGTGTAAGGTCCGGGTATCTTGGTGGCTATGTGATTAAGGGTAAATTACTGTCACCCGCATGCCCTATCTATTGATCAAAGGTGGGAAAAAAAAACTTGGTATATTTTTCTCTAATTTCCTGTATTACTTATTGCAATATGTGTAATAGTTTTGAAAATATAAATTTTTTAAATCCGGTCATTCATTTGTGCTAACCCTGTATATTGACTAATTGGCCATTCTCAGATAATGAATTGCTTCAGGTGTGGAATGTAAGACAAAAAGTGTTATCAGACAATTTATTATGGAAAATACTGTAAAAAATGGAAAGTAAGATCAGTAATGGCATTGAGATCTTCTCTGAGCAAGTTAAACAAACACAAAGTAGGAAGAAGTTTGTAGATAGCTTTGTAAAACAGTTTGAGTCCTGTGGTTGCTTTGTAACCCTTCAGAATAATTAATCATGTCAGATTACATATGAATAAATCTCTAAGTTTGCACACATTTGGTTTTAGAAGAATGAAAGAACAGGTAACAATGTTTAATTCATACATCAAGGCACAACATACGATATTTTTCAATGACATGTTTGGATTAATCCAAAATTTAATCATTTCCTGATGACTTCTAAGAGCAGTGTTTGAACTGATTTTATTTAGACCTCAACAAATATTAAAACATATAATGAGCATGTAAATTCACATAAAAAATGTATTTGCACTAATACTGAGAGGAAATCAACCAGCCCTGTGAAGACTAACTAAACTTTCTGTCTAGACTACTAATTCAAACTTACTGACACAAATTTGATAGCACTACTATTTTTCACACAGATAAAGCAACAAAATTTATATACACAGAGTGGGAAATTGTGAGATAGGTAGAGACAACTACTTTTCCTCTATTTATCTAAACTTTCAGAAATATTATTACTTTAAGCATTTAAATATTTAGTCATTCCCATATTTTTCTAGAAAGATAAGAACATGAAAATATCACAAACTGACAAATAATTTATAATTAATATTAAAATTAAAAAATAGTTAAAAGTCATTGAATACTTCAGCTAATAAAGCACAGGACTGTTTCACATCTTTTTCCTTCAAAGGCCGAAATCCAGGTGTTTTAGTGTTCTGAAAAAGAAAAAGAAATGAGAGACTGGAAAGCACAACTTCCATATTTTGGCAACTAGACTTTTAAGTAGATCTTCCCACATTTTCATCAAACACAAAAACACAGTGAAGCAACGAAAAACTAAGATATGCTTATAGATACCCTAGTAAAATTAAATTTTCTTACAGTACATTCCACAGGTTTGTTTTGCAAACTTGAGGATACTTTTAATTATTACAGTGAAAGGATTTGAATACTCTACCTCAGGCAATTTGTACAGCTTCAAAGTGCGTTGCATAGTCATATTACGGCTCAAATGAGAGAATTTCACATCAATGAGTTTGCGAGGATTTAAGGATCGATGCCAGTACCTACAAAATAGTGAACAAAAAATTTAGGGTTGGTGATTTAATAACTCCATACAGCTGAAATAAATAAAATACCCATAAAATGTTTACATTTTAGAAATATCCTAATGACAAAATTTTACTGGAATAATAAATGCTTTTTGTTCATTTTTATCCTTTTTTTATTCCATAAAAAAAATTACATGAATTTTACAGATTTTTCCCCCCTTAGAAATGTAATGTGCATTTCTTTTATTACATAATGAAAATATGTCTAATCATCAAGTTTTTAAACAGTTACATTTATATCTATTTATTTTGAGAAAATAATGATTTGAGACTGTAGATAACTCATAAAAGAGAAGTTACAATTTAACAACGGTAGAAAAAAACAACTCATTTTGTTTCATTAAGGATCGTATTGCTTCCTATAACAGAGCAGTACAAAAAATAAGACCTTGTACAATGACCCAGCAAACTTGATTGTCTCTCAATGGCAAACTATGCTAATCCTCTATGCTTATATATAAAGTGACTGCTATGATTATTCCTATCAATACAGAATGCCTCTGATTTCAAATATTAAATACATGAACTCAAAATTACTTTGTACTAGGTAATCAACTGTTATTTTTTTGACACCATTAAATATACTTTTCTACTTTACTCAAGTTTTTCAGGCAAGCAGTTTTGAAGGATGGAGATACATATATAAAAAAGGAAGATAAAAGAGGAGCAGAAAAACCAGTAAACAAGTTAAATGTACTGAATAGCGATGAGCATGGTATAAAATGTATAATAAAAGTAACAGTCAAGCAGCATAAATAATGCCTCCCAAAATTTGTGCCATAAATTTAATTAAAACTCAGAAGTAAAAATTCAATAAACATGGGAAAATTTAAGATTGTCTTTAAGTTCTTCCTTTTTTACAGCATTTAAAGTTCCTCCAGACTTTATTACCTGTTTTACAAGACTTGCCTAGGGAATTCTTTTAAAATTAAATATCTAAATTTGATACAGGGATAGCGAATTTAAAGCATGCTTTACATTATTTGATCCTAAAAATCAGTGGATTTAAATTACTTTTGTTTATCAAAGAGAATCTACAGAAAATTAGAATCTGTTTTTCTCAAAAAGCAATACAAATTTGAATTTTTACAAACTTGGCTGATTTCATTTTCATTACATAATTCCCTTAGCTCACATCAAGCTGACAAATTACTCTGAACTCCTGAAAACATTAAACCATGAAATAAGTTATATTGTTGGCAAAATTTTTGAGCTAATTTGAAACTACTCAAGTACAGTGGTACCTCAGTACTCATCATTAATTGGTTCCAGATGGTCTGACGAGTACAGAGCAAATTTTTCCTATAAGGAGTAATATAAATTGAATTAATTTGTTCCTGGAAACCAAAAATTTCATATTTTACTTAGCATTTTATAAATGGATGGGTTTTTTTTTTTTTTAATGCGAAAGAAGTTAAAACAAATTAGATAAAATTTTCTCCACTCAACTTGTACTGAAAGGAATGGGATAGTAGCCGAGTAGAGAGGAGAGGGGTTATTACTTGGAAGAGGAGTCCAATAGAACATTTCACTGTTCTCAGCACTAATTCCGGCTTATCTTTTAACAGATATGCATGCATTTGTCATAAATTATTGCCTCAGATATGCTATCACCTGCCAACTGTTTTTCATTGATCCAAATGAACAATTTCTTCTAAAGTCACGATCTCCACACCTGTAGCAACACTGGTTCCTTTAATAGTTTCTTTATTTTTCACAATCCAAGAGATTGTTGTTCTAAGCATTTTGTACAAAGCAGTTAAAATGCTCATACTTAAATATTATCTCTTTTTTTTCTGTTCTATTGTGGTTCTCACTATTTTTCTTCTATACTGAGAAATATCACTAACTTTCTTTGAACTCAAGTTGACTTGTAAGGAAAACAATTAAGCATGAAATAAAAAAAGCACAAAATAAGAAATACATGATGAAATATGTGATTTTACGCACAAAGCGCAAACTACTAGTCGAGTACCGAAGTATGACTGTATTTTGTTTCAATACAGGAATAAAACACACAAAAGCAAATATTATTAAAATTAAAATTCTCATGACTTTATTCTTGTTTAAAGAATAAAAATGTCAAAAGTTTTCATGAACTGGCCTTTCAACCAACAATGCTGGGAATTCGAAACTTTTATGAAGGACTGAAGGGAATACACTAATATTTTAAAATACAATGTAAAAAGCATCAGGTCAAGGATAAAGGTGCTAATAGAGATAAGCCTACCTGCTTTTATTGCACTAATCAATTTTTCAGCTTGGTGTCACTGGGTGCAAAAGAGGAAAGATTCATTTTACACTAGCTGATGAAGGAGCAGCTGTCATGAACTGCTATGGAATGTTTAAAATAGTTTCAACCTAATATCCCATGCAATCTCATTAAAACTGCAATCAGTGACTTTAATAATTCCCAAAATGTAAGTATTAGAGTCATGATACTTATAACCTTTGAAATGGGTAAATTTTAGCTTGAAAAGTAGCCAGTGAAAAGAGATCTTGTTCTTTAGCATTCTAATGCAGAAAATTGAAAAGCAAGCTTTTCTGCCTCATATATTTAAGTGCACATTTTCTCTGGGTTTTTGCTCTATCAACTGCAAAAAGGTGTGCATGGCTGTATGCTAGCCAATATCAGCTTCTAACTCAGATTATTTTTAGGAGAATTTTTTCATTTTGTTTGTTTATTTCTGCAACATCAGAAACAGCACCAAATCTGCTTTTCACCATGAGCAACTGGAACTGGCCTTAGGGAATAGCTCCCCACTTAAGCAAACATCTTTTTGGAGCACAATGTTTAATGTCTCTTCTACAACAAGGTAAAATTTTCCTATGATTACTGCAGATTTTCATTAATGGTAGCCAATTCTGTATGTATATTTCTGAGCCCTTTGCAGAATATTCAACCAATCACTAGAAAGCATTACACCACCTTAAGCTTGGCATTCTGTTGTACTGATATATCGATAAACAATTATGATTCCAGAAATACTAGTTAACTTTTTTTTTCATACTTTCAATCTCAAAATCTTCGGAGAGTACATAATACTTAAAGTATTTTTGAATAAAACAAAATAAAATTTACAGATACTTATAATTTTCATAAGTTTATTCTCTAATAAATCTTCCTATCCCCATCTTAATTAAAACTAGTATTGTAATTTCGAAAAACCCTGATAAAAATTTTAAAATCAGACTTCTTTGAAAACCTTACTTGAATATAGAAAAATTACCTGCAGGTGCCAATGGGTTTTGGCAAAACAACTCCTGCTGTATAAACAGCTTGAAAAATGCCCTCCAGATTAACTCTCCTTGTAATCTCTCGAATAAGGACAGGAGCCACTCTTTTCGATCGCAGCTTTTTATGGACACATAGGAAATTAATTTCAACCAAATTTTGTTTCCTATAAAAAAAAAAAAAGAAAAAGGGTTCATTCACAAATCAGAAGTTTGAAAATTTTTACTTCTCACAGAAAACATGATGAAATGCTGAAACAAATAGTTTAAATCTGACATGGCCCATTTGAGAAATACTGCTGAAAATTTTACAAAATTTCACTAACACTCCATAGGTCATAAGATGTCTTTCAAATGCTATAGTGTGCCTAATTAGTAACTGATCCTTTACTGTTACAACTGAATTTTGATCTTATAATTACTTTCTCCCTTTAGGATAGGATGTGTTCCTAATATGATCATTTTCCCATAATAATAATAGTTTAGCGGCAAAATATCATTTAATTCGAGCTGATACTTATCAGACATCTGTGAGAACTTTTAGTCTGTTGATTTAAAATATAAAAGTTTGACAAAGCAGGACTAAGAACCTGCAATACAAAGCAGGACTAAGAGATAGATAAATTGCAAGAGCCTTTTCCTATGAAAAGATAAATCTAATGGTGCTTAGAAACTTTAAAACAAACTATAAAATGGAAGCTCATAATGCTATTCCACACATTCCTGGTCCTTCCCCCCCTTCCCCAAGTGTCTAGGACAAGGATTCCCAACATTTTTTATGTTTGCGGCACCCTTGGGAATGAGGGTTCTTTGTATTACACTGGATAACATGATTTTTGTTTAACACATTTAAAAACTAAATTACCTTAAAATAATGACAGGAAGGAATAATGAATTATAGTGGCTTTACATGAAAATGTATAAACAAATTATAATTTATTCATTTATAACTCTATAAAATTACAAGAAGGCCTAAGCTTAGCTGAAAATCTTGAATCATTTTTCCTGAATGCAGACCCCTTCCGATGAAAGAAGCCGAACATTCAAAAGAGAGCTGCAAAATTGTCTATCTCCATAGCGTGAATCTACAATGACCTTGAAAGAACCAGCAAATAAACCAAAATTACAGATTTTTATAGAGGATAGAGGGTGCAAAAAATCTAAATGAAGAAAAGGGTTCTGAAAGTGAAGGTGATATCATTCAATCAAAAAAACATTCTCGTTTGATTCCACTGAGCAGTGATGAGGAAGAAATTTATTAAATTAAGGTCACATTAAATGAAAATATTTTTTTGTTTCTTTTCGTTTTGTGTTATACATACATTTATATTTTTAATAAAAATTAAGTTGCTTATATGGAATTTTTTAAAAAAAAGTTTGGTTTTAATAAGTTTTCAGAACGCAAACCCCCTTTTTGAACTGTCTCCGGGTCTCATAACACAGTTTCACACAACACGGCATTTTCTAGGAACCTATCTACCATGTTATAGGAGGGTTACCTGTACATAAATTCTTATATATAGATTGGTAAGCCAGCTAAAACATGAAATCATTCCGTTTTAATTTAATCAAACTACCTTAAACTGCCAGTAAGAGCTTTTCTAATAAATATCAGCCCTAAAAAAAGCTTTAGAAATAAATAAATAAGGCAGCCTTTTTAAAATCAAGACATTTCTTTTAATATGAGAAAAAGGGTCTATGCAGATTTCTACCTAAAGCATGGGAATGCTGATTTGTAGATGTTTAACACACTACATAAGACTTTCTGGGATCTTGTATTTCTTATCCACCAATACTTTCAAATATTGAAGAGCTGAGTTGCTTTGTCAATATTTGGTAATATTTCCTGGTCTATGGTGCAAAAAATGGTCTTAGTAACACAAAGTTACATTCAAAACTGTATAAGAACCATGATAAACAAACTAAAAAGTTAAATTTGTCACTACTGTGTGCATTTACAATGGAGTTCAATGGGCGTGATAGCCAGCTGGCCAGTGATCTGAATGTCCCTGGTTCGATGCTCGTCGCTGCAAATCTACCGCCATTTTAACTAATGGTGGCCGGGGTATGTAAAATAGGGCGTGGCTACAATGCCCTCCAAGTTCTCAAATTTACCTCTGGGAAGCGGGGTCAAGTGTTCCGGTCTTGTCACTTGACTCGGTTAAAAATTACGGGACCGATGTTCTCTGAGGTCAAGTCAGACTTCAGCCCTAGTGGTACCTCTCCTTAAAAGTGAAGCTGAGCTGCTTACTACCCTTTTCCATGGGCCTAGGTCCTTTGGACTTGGTGTAAGCTTTCCTACACCAAGGGGATTGGAAACAACAACAACAACAACAACAACAATGGAATTCATTAAATTTGTTTTTCTCACTAACCATACAAAATGACAGGAACTTTTTAATGGATTTCTATTTGTTGACAAGTTGAAAGATACTTACTTGCCATAGATGGAAATGACAGCAGGCACAGCACTAATGAATCCAACAAGTTTCTTGCTCTTTACCACTCGTACTCCACAGTGCCAGTGCTTTTTCCAGTGAGGAGGTTGCAAAGCCCTACACAAGATCAAAATCTTAAGCTCTAATTGTAGTCATTACAGTTTTTGTCTACTTCAATATCTTTTAGGGAATGCTACATAATTTTGAAGATTTCAAATATCAGTATTTAAATTTTAGACCTGTTTAAATCTGCAGAGGTTAATATTCTGATATCATTTAAATTTTCTTCTAAGACTACCTTTTTAATTCTCAAGTTCTATAAACAAATTTTGCTTAAAATCAAACACAGATTTCAAGAGGAATTTTTAAACAGTTATGATAGTCCATTTTAAGAGACATTAAAAATCAAAAGTTAACATTTAAATATTGTGATTAAAATTGTCCTCTTAATTATTTCTTAAACCAATCTTCAATTTGAATCTTATAGATGGATATGCCCCAAGTGCCGACAGATTGTCAGTTTCTCATTACAAGGATGAGAAATGTTATCCACTTCTAAATGGGAATTAACAAACATGAAGGTCAACGGAGTATTTTCATTCCAGGTAATCAAATATCTTCATAATATATTCTAAATGAACCAATACTTAAGCAATCAATATTTTATTTCCTCTGAAACCTTAAAATGTTATGAGCCTCAGCCTTTTAATTTAAGATAAAGTTAATGATGTTCACGATAAATAATTTAAACATCACATTTCTCTGTTTCTAATTTTAAGCTAACACTTTCTGCAGCAGTTATTAAACAGAGCTTATTCCCTACACATATCCATATTTGTTACAGGAACAGAAAGTAAGAGACTGAGCAATTTCAAATCCTGTAACCAGCCTACACTACATGAAAGCTCCGAGGCACCTTTTAGAGCTGATAGTCATGTCTGCACTTTCAACCCACTTTTAGATGAATGGTTTCATGCATGTAAAAATAGAAATATTTTAGTCAACTTAATTCTCCCTAAAAACTGAAATTTCAAGAACCATGAATGCAAAAATAAGTACATTTTAAAAACTTTTTAAAAAGTATCTTAAAAAACAAGCTCAAAATTCTGAAAGCTTTTCAGGTTTGGGCAAATCCTGCATTTAACATTACTATATCATAATTGTGAAGAAGTATTTAAAAAATTTTTACTTACAATTTTAGATTCATACATATGTGTATGATTTTTAGTTTTTAAATAATTACAAAAATAAATCAAGCAGTTTCTTTTGTAAGCCTTTATTATGTATGTAAATTTATTCACCCAAATAAAAAAATGAAAGTTTAATTAGCTGAAATTTATGCAAATTTTCTTTAATAATTTTAAAACTAAGTAGC
This sequence comes from Dolomedes plantarius, assembly GCA_907164885.2. Classification (NCBI taxonomy): domain Eukaryota; kingdom Metazoa; phylum Arthropoda; class Arachnida; order Araneae; family Dolomedidae; genus Dolomedes; species Dolomedes plantarius. Next base: position 232,380,052 of record OU015491.1, on the reverse strand, counting down.
TCCACTTAAGTCAAATCAAATTTCCTCTTACTGGGGAAGAGTAAGCTACATATAGTACATATTTATTTTAAACACAGAAGGAATATTGTATAACCATTACTGTGTTCCATACACACACAAAATTTATAAACATGAAATGCACAATAGAGGAAAAGTTAAACAACCCACTGCAAGTGTTACATATATTCACTTTAAATAATATGGCTTTAAATTAATAATTTGACTGAAAAAACAATTTTCTTTTTGTTGTTTTCATGACAATATTCAAACAACTGGAAATATTTATAATCCATTTACTTTTGGTTTGGGTATGGATACAATCAGCTCACTTCTGTAAAAGCATATTATAACAAAAGCATATGACCTTAAAAATGCATAATGATAACAGATAGTTAAATGGAAAACAACTCACAATACATATATTTTGATAAATTAAGTGTATATTTATAGTTATACAAAGACAATCTTATCAAAGATGAACAAAAACTTATTGTCATCTTGTTATAGACGAACAAGATATTACCATTTTAAAAATCCAGGAGAATAGTCAAACCGAAACATATTGTCATCATCTTCAACATAATTTTCATTTAGTAAGGTGTAGAGTTCCATCAGCTGCGGAAAGAATTTCATGAGAGAGAGAAAGAAAAAAAAATTAGCATTAAGAACTTTTAAAAATTGTATACAGTACATAAAAACTACTCAATTCTAAAAGAATGCTTCACCTACACAATATATTTGGACATCATTCAAATTAGAGATACTCTACTGAAGAAGAGATAACTAAGTATGTAATATAAGAAGTACTAAGTTATTTAAGAGAAACTTATTAATAACTAATCAAAGAAAAATCACAAAGAATATTTTTTCACTAAAAAGCACAAATATAATAAATGAAAAAAATGTTAGAATACTACCTACAGCTTAAAATTACTTCAGTCTTCAAAACCATGCTCAAAATATTGATAGCAAAGTAAACAGAACAGAAGCACAAAGAGAAATAAAAACCTGCATATATTTTTTATATGCAAATAGATTAAAGTTGTGGTGGGCACATCATATGAGGCCAAAGAGACCTGCAATCTGGTTTTTATATTTTATAAAGATCCACACATTGATACATAGAAAACATCCAACTCCCTGTGCATTTCACTGAGATGTTGGAGAAAATGTCCACAAGAGAGCATTTCACTAAGAGACAGCAGTATAAGTCAAGGCTTTTGAACCAACTTTGGAAAAAATGGGAAGAGCAATACCTGTTCCAACTAAGGACTGTACATAAGCTCAAAACTCCAATGCCTCAACAAGACTTACAAAAGAATCAAGTAGTGTTAGTCGAGAGTACAAACAAATCAAAATTGCTTTGAAATATAGGAGTCATAGAAAGTGTTTTTTTATGGACGTGACGGGTTTGTGCGATCTTGCATCATACGAACTGCAAAAGGTCCACTTAGGCAACCAATACAGTTACTGTATCCTTTAGAGACTTAAACCTTTTTAGTGACTTCATATGGACAAATTTAAGTATAATTCTTTTATATAATCTCTTTCAGTATTTTACACTTGATGATGATTGTCCAAAGTGTTTGAATTTTTACTAAATTGCTTATTTAAGTGCTTTAAGTGTTAAATTTTGAAATTTTCTTATGAGTAATTAATTATGTTCTCAGTTTGTGTATTGAAATTTTAGTTTGGATGATTATTGAGTTACTGTTTTTAAGTGGGTTGGTTATCCGGAATGCTGGACGACGTTGCTGTGTATCAATTTAGGTTTGGAAATTGAACTGAGTTCAAGGTGGAGGAGTGTAACAGAACCAACCATAGATAAATAAGCAATATCGTAGAGACCGCAAGAGGGCATTCCCAGCACTTTGTATGGCCAGCAAAAAAGTTTTTTGAAAAACACCAGAACCACTGACGATTGTCTAGCCGGAATGTGTGTGAAAAGGGAATAATCACTGCAATTGCAGACTGTATACACAGTTACAGAAGCATAGGTAAGAGATAATAAATTTGTATTAGTCAAGTATTTGGTTTCTAGTTTTTTTTATCGGTAGCACCATGGCGATCATGAATGTTGATTTTAGCGTTACATGCCTTGTTTTCAGTTCTATCTTGCTTCTTACAATAAACAAATTTTACACTTTTAGAACTTTTAAGACTGATGAACTAAAATCAAATTATTTTACATGTTTATAGAATTAACTCACAAAAACTAACAATATCAGAACTGTATGTATAATTCTGAACATCTTTAGATAAAATGAAATCTGATTTATTAGGGAAAATTTTCTTTTAGATTACTGCTGTTTAGGCACAATTCAGGAGAAAGGAAAAAAAAATTTCTCTTTGTATTTACAGTTAAATTTTTTAATGACACTTGTGAAACATGACTAAGGAACACTTATTTGCATACATAAAAATAAAAAATTTAAAAAAACAAACATTAATGATTAAATAATATTAACATCTACAAAAAAAGAAAATTTTTTAAAAATCACAAAATATAAATTATAGGTAACAAATTCTATAGAACTTACAATATCTGCATCATCTATGTTTAATGTGTCCCACTGAAAACCTTGGGGTAATGAAAGGGGCTCTTTACGGATTTCTTCGGGGGTCTTATCTGCCTCTATCGGCTCATTGGCATTATCACTTATTTCATCACCTGCCCAAAAAGAATTATTTTTTTAGATACAAGAAAACTTAAAGCAATAACAAATGAAAAGATAAAAAAATCAGAGATATCAACCCTAGTACAATCTAATTGGTAACACATATTTTTAGTAACATTCAATGTTTAAAATTATTCAATTCAGTTAATTTTAATCAGCACCATAAAAAAAAAAAAATGGTACACCATTACCACTAGCAATCTATATCATAAATGACATGATTAATATCAGGCATTATAGATAATCTAGTTCTGTAAATTAAATAGTAGACCATAAATAAAATGTTAAATTGTGTCTACAACTGCAATTTTTTGTAGTTAATGTAAGGATATAATTTGTTTAAATCCTTTTATAATGTCAAATGGAAATTTCACAACAATTTTAAAGTAAAATAATAATACTAAGTGTAGAAGCACAAGAGATAAATTGTTTATGTACAGAAGAACAGAAAGCTATTTTTAAGCAGCAATCTATATATTTAAGTTGCTAAGTCGACTTTTTGGGCAGTCCGTGAGAGAAAACTACTGCATCAATTTTCTTCATTTTGGTCTTAAACGAAAGATTGTAATCTGTAGATTTGTCAAATTTGGTTTTTGCAATTGCAATTTCTGTTAATTAGCGAAAATTTACAATTAAAAATTTGATGTCTGCGCATGCTCAGTGGCATGTTTAAATCTGTCTTTAGAAACTCACTGTTTCTGCGCATGCTCAGTGACATGTTTTAATGATAATTTTTATTTTTATGATAATTATGTTTGTGAAATATTAGACTAAGCCTCATGGAAAGTTTATTTCACTCTGTTTAATTAGCGATAATTTACAATTAAAAAAATTGCTTTCTGGTCATGCTTAGTGACATTTTTAAATCTGGCTCTAGATACTCACTAAGCATGAGGCCATTTAAACACATTAATTTGCTTCTGCGCATTATTATGATTTTCAACATTTGGCAATGATTTGTTGGGAATAATTTGTGTATTAGTACATTTATTTACTATCCAGCCGTCATGTTTTGACGGGTATCAACTAGTTATACTATAAAATTTTAAACTTTGTTTTAAAGCTTCTCTAGATGCATGAGACTATGACTAAGAAAATTCTTCCTCTTAACAATTTCACTGTTTGCAATTTTTTACTTTCTCAACTGATGCAACAGTGAAACCAATAATTAAATTAAGCTAAAATTCAAGGCAACTTTCTGTCACAGTTTTTTAAAACATTAAATATTCTTTCTGTTACCCTATTATAGTAGGGAAGTTAAATATTATACAGTTTAAAAATATCTGCAGCATTATTTTTATCCTATCATACTAAGGTCCCAGTACTGAAATCAAGATTCAGAACACAAAACACAATCAGTTGATCAAAATTTGTCTATCAATCGTATATTTGAATATATAACCGTTCACTAATTTTTGATGTTTTAACTAAAAAATAGCGCTTTTGATTATTTTTTTCCAATTTAAAATTAGGATCACCATCAATATTATAAAATACCAGAAATGCATAGCTTTTTTCCATGCTGTTTTTTAAATTTTTGTAATAATTTTTTACTTCTTATGAATATATCAAAATTTTATGTAATATGTCCACTGATCCAGGAAGATGAGAGAATTCATTCAGTCCTTAAGTAAAAGGGGGAAAAAAAGAGTTCTACTTTTTAAACATGCAAACTTAGGGTACTGTTCAGAGAAAATTTTACAGCATTTAGAAATACATAACAATACTTGACCAAAAGATACCATTTATTGTTTTTAAAACCGTTTTCACAATATTTTAAATGATTTGATTTTATATGGATAGAAAAAAAACCAAATTTAAATTTCTCTGAATATTCACCTCCTCTAATAAAAATTTTAAAATGGCTTTTCTATTTTTCCAGTTTGTTAATGTTTCTAAATTTCATCTATTTATTGTTCAGTATATAACAACACAGCATAAAAAATACACAGAATATACCAAAATGTGATGAAATTTCTAAAATAAAGTTAGCCTGCTAAAAGGCTGGCATGCTCATGCACACACATATATATATAAAGTACCTATTTTTGGAACAGGTTGTGTGTCCCAAAACTCAAAATGTTTCCTAGCTGCTTCATCTGCTGTTTTGGCAGGACCTTGATGAACTATATTCAGATTTAAAAGTTCCATAGCTTTTTTGATTTCTTGTAGTTTTGCATGGGATATACCCTAAACAAACAAAAAAGAAAAAGAAAAAAAAGACAGGAATAAGTTAATGCTATGATATTCATGTCCAAATTTAATCAGTACTCATATATAAATATATTTAGTCTGAAAAATTTTTAAACACTTATCAAGATATGATTTTAAAGAACTTGAAAACTAAATATATATTCATTTTATCACAAAACAGATTAAAAAAATTAAATAAAATAACAGAAGTCATTATTTTAAGTTATCAATAACTTAAATTATACCTTACTTCAAAGTATAATTTAAACAGAAACAGATATTTTGTGTTATTTCCAATATAGTAAGTTAATAAAACTTGCCTAATTATAACTGTTGTAGTTTAACAGTTGCAATACAGAAAATTTATAAACATATTAAGCAATTATACTTCTCAGAAAAGAATGAAAAAAATGAGCATATGAACACTGAAAATATAAGATGAGGAGGGCAATTTTCCCCCCCACTATTAACAAGAAAAAACATGCAACTAAATTTTTTTTATAAAGTGCAATTAAATACTTTGATAAATTCCTTAGTATTTCAAAGATTTTTCAAGAAATGCTGGAACTAAATTAACACATATGTTAAACAAAAAGGCAAAAGCAATGAAAAAAGGAACTTGTTTGTTTCTACAACATCAGTTCAACTAATTTAACTATGCCAGAAAGTATTACTGGTTAAAGAACACACTCTACTCTGCAATAAATATGATCAAGTCACAGACAAATGTATTCAAAACTAAGACACCATCTTCATATGACTGCTTGTGCCACTATATCATTATTTGAGGTAGTATATAGTCATGCATGTCAAACTTTGAGAAAATTTGGTGAAATGAAAAGAAATTTAAATAAAAGTTTGATCTCGTGGGTTTCGACTCGATCCTAAAACTATTAAAATGGTCTTTGTGTACTTTTATAATTGTAGTTTTTATCTTCACCTAGGAACACTTGTTAGTGAGAATGAAACCACTTGTTGCATATATTGTAAACGTATATCTATTGTTAAATAAATAACTGTTTTGCTACAAAGTGCTTATATTTTGTCAACCATTTTCAAATCAGAACATACATAAGTTTATTAATAATCAATCTGTATCTTCAAAAAAGCATACATATATATATATTTGCAATATTTGATAGTAAATTATATATAGATAAGGAAGGGATACGATACAAATAAGGTTTTTTACTCCACCATGGACCGAGGAGGTATTCCGATAAGGAAAGGTGGGTCGCCAGCTGAAAAAGGTTGGGAACCACTGATCTAGTGCATTGGGATTGATTAAAATTATGATTTTTTATATGGAATTTCATTCCATTTTCTTCCACTACAGGAATTACATTAATTTTTGTTACTTATTCAGCTACCTATTATATATATATATATATTAATGCTGTTGCTTCACTATGTTATTTTGATTCTTGAAAAAAAATTAATTTTATGACCATAAATTTATTTTAAATTCTATAGATTTAATATTTGAGGCTAAGACTGTTTTGATGAGAATAATGCCCAATCTTGAAAATAAACTATGCAGCATTTTTACTGTTTTCCTAATCCAAAATTTTTTAAGGTACCCTGGACTTTCAGATACCCTTTTGTAATAACTTAAAGGACCTAACTAAACATCAATCTTACTTTTTTTTTTTAAACCTACATTGGGGAGAGTTGTATCAACCATCTTTCTGTAATCAGCCAAGTAAAGGTTAGCCCTGGAACAGTTGCTGTCAGAAATAAAATTATTATAGTTGAACAAAATGGTAAAACTTGTCAGGTGATTAAAATTTAGTCTCCCAGAATAACAAAGAGGACAGTTAAGAGAGACAGCTATACTAATTCAGTGTGTCTCAAAGAAAGACATGACTAGTAAGGAGCCTAAAGTTTGCTGTAAGAAACATAGTTACTGAAGAAAAAGTAATGTTCTATTATTGTATTATACATATTTTACTTATGTAGTGACTCCTAAACCTGATAACAATATTCATAGTATATGATTTATTTTATTTGAAAATACCAATAAATACAATACAGAACTCATAAGAGGATATGAAATGCAACCATACTTAAACTAACCAAATGTGAGAATGACAAATTCATTGATAGTACAGTAAAACTCAAGGAAGACTCAATGAATTTGTCAGTTTTACTCATTTTTAAATTATCACTCTTTATATATAATATGTTTTTCAGATACAGCTGATTTCCTAAATAGAATGGATAGACTTTATTAACAAATTCTGAAATCTCATATTTATCTTCCATTGCAATACCCTTACTCTCTGTTAATTAGCTGTGAAATAGCTGAAACCAAGTGGCTGATAGGCAGCTGTCTTTTTCAGAGTCCATGTATATTACTCGGCCAACAGAACTTATGGGCTATGGGAATATTACCCTCTACATAACACTGAACTCACCATGCTTGAAACCCAAAGCCTTCTCATATCAGCTAAAAGTTGTGTGTGTGTGATACCATAGATTAAAAATTTAAGGACAATAACTATTTTGCATTTTGGGACAAAAATTAAGGATTTATATAGATAAAATTTTTTTTTAAAACTTACAAGTATTTTAAAGACTCTTAAGGACAAAGGGAACCTTGTTCTAAGCAAGGTAGAATAAAAACTCATGCACTTTTTTTCCTGCCTAAAAATTTTAATTTCACTTTTATGATGTTCAGCAAAAATTATTTTATAGGTATCTAGTAACAATTTACAATTCTAAATACCACAGATGCTCCTGTATATTTACTTCTGTGGTTCCAATCCTTCACACCATTTTCAAGACATATCAAACCAGTTAGTTCATTTTCTCAAAATTTGCGTGATACTATTATGACAATTATCATGATATTAATATGCAGATGTTTCCTTGTTTGAGGTGCACAAATACAAATTAGAATACATGAAAACAAATATATACTCAGCTTCAAAATACCATGTAAAGTTTAAGTTTCAAACATGAGAAATCAAGGTGATTGCAAATTTTACCCTAAGATCACCCGTAGAACCATCATTTTCTTGAACTGTAGCTATGTCTTTTGCTTTCTTCTTTCGCTTTTTACCTTTCTTCTGATCCCCAGTGTGAAGCCTTATAAAAATTTCATACAGTTAGCATAGTCAGTTCACCTCACTATGAGCATAATAAACTTTAATCTTATCAAAAAGAAATCAGTAATTAGATTCAAATAAATGTCCTATATTAGATTAAATACATAGTAAAATTTCAATGATACTAGAAATATCTTCATAGAAAAAAAGATTATTAACATGTGACAAAAAATACATAAAATACTCAATCTTCAAAAATCTATCAAAATTTTTATTTTCATTCATTTATAGATTTATAAATAAACACACTGCCATTGTTTTATCATTTTACATGATTTCATAGCAAGCTTCATATCTTATACAAATTTTCAAGAAAAAATCATGAAAGTTGCTGCTATCTCAACACAAGCAGCAGATCTGATTTTTCTTTACCAACATATTCCAGCAACATTTTCAAAAGGACCCAGAAAATGTAGCAAATTCATTAAAAGATATTTCTTTAAAGCATGGAAAGGGAGAAAATTTTACCAAATTCTTCAGACTTTTTAAAAGTAAAATTTAAATGTGAACAATGGGAAGATGTTTTTGATTGATACAGAAAAGCTAGGAAATATATGATGAAAATAAAGTCTTAAATTCTGATTGAAAAGAATCTTTCAATTTTCCTCAGTTCCTGAAATGACCCTTAAAAAAGTAAAGTAATAATACATTAATAAAGTGACTTGATTTGTTGATTAAACAAAAAGAATATATTTAGTAATTTCCTGGATAGACCCTTAAATCCCATGACTGAAGTTAATTTTTTCAAACATTTTCTAAAATAGCCTTTTTATCTAGACTTTTAAAATTCTGAATTTGATATTCAATTTCTTAAATATTTGTTAAGTTTACTTTTAAAAAAAATATTGCAGAGTTTGCTGGAATTTCTTCTGAGTTAGGCTCTTCAATAACACATTTTTCAAAATTTTTTCATCGAGTCAAGCTTTTGAAAAGAATGCCAAAACACGTTAGCTGGTAAAAATACTCCATTTTGGAAAATACATTCATTATACAAGGAGAAAAAAAAAAAATTAAGATACAGGACAGTTTCTCAAATACTAGTTTGAAAGATACATTAATAATGGTTATTAATGTCATATAGTTAATGGTTTTAACTTCTGCCTTGCCATAAATAATTATTGACTGGGCTATTCAATCCCGCTTTTATTGCCAAGTTAGGCAATACATATTTCTTGGTGACCCTCGACATTTGCTACTAATCACTATTTTCTTTTAAACTTCATTTAAAAAAAAAAGAATTTCAACATAATACTTTGTTTGATTTCTTGTTTTATGATTTAATGAGTAGATCTTAAGGATTTTTAAGCAGACTATATTTTACAAAATTATTCAGGATAATTATTTTTAAAGTCAATTTTTCTTAGAAAAATAATTCTAAAAAGATTGGCAATGACTTATCAATAATGTATCTTTACACATTAAAAAAAAAATGTTAAAGATCTATAATAATATACTGACTTAAGGGCGAGTAAAAGACTTATGGACAACTTTTAACCAAAGTTTATTATTTTTAAATATGAATTTATAAAGTTAATCTTTTATAGAAAATAAAAATAATGTTATATAGTTTAATAATTTAAATTTTTTTAAAAAGTCTCCTTAACACCTTAACTGCCCTGGGTGTATATATACACCTTGCACAGTTGATGAGTTAACTGCCCCTGACCAGGGCAGTGCTTAGGGGTGGACGAACTGGGAAACTGCCCAGGGTCGCTAAAAATTTAGGGCCGCCATTTTTATTTCTCATCGCAACACTTTTCAAAATGTTACAGGGTTTTTAAGAAATTCCTCTTTTTCCGTGGTTTCTATAATTCAACTTATAAAAAAATATGTCTCAATTTTTTTAAAAGAATTGTAGAAAGAATCTTAACTGACAAACTACCCTTTTGGTTTTTAGTATCGAAATGTAATACATTAAAAGTAATAATTAGTAAAATCAATAGTGGATGCAGTTTTTTTTTTTTTTTTTTTTGGGGGGGGGGGGGAGGGATCGGGGTTATCTTACAAGATCGATTACTCAGTACGTTGAAAAATTTGATTGCCAGTAAATGTGTTTTGCCCAGAGCTAAAATCCTAAGCATGCCCTGCCATGGCATATATACAGTGGCTCCCAAAAGTGTTCGTACACTTACGAATTTCAATGAAATAGGGGGTCTATCCATTTATAAAAATGAATATTTCAGAATGGATATTTAATAATAAGATCTACAATCTATTCTTAACAAAACTACATGAAATATTTTGAAAACATAGTAAAAGTTTATTTTTAAAAAACCAGTAATCAAAAAGTAACAAAAACTTTATCTCACAAAAGTCATCGTACACTGAAATATTTTCGGATAAATTCATAATTAAAATTATCGTCTGGCGCTTTATTTTTATTTTTCAATTGTGGTGGCATTTAAAATATCGTTTGGCTTTAATTTTTGCTTGCCTACTCCGTAATATTCTACTTATTATTTAAAAATGGCTCGTAGTCGTAAAGAAACAACAAACAGCATTCGAAAATTGATTATTTTTCATCATAGTAGTGGTAAATCAGTTCGGAATATTGCTAAATTACTTAATTTATCCCATTCCACTGTGCAGTATGTGAAAAAACGCTTTAAAGAAGAAAATTGGATCGAAAACAAGGTAAGAAAAGGCCACCCGGAAAAGTTAACAAAACGTGATCAGAGATTTATAATTAGAAAATTTGTGAAAAATAAACGTTTGAGTGCTGTAAAAGTTTCTGCAGAATTCAATAAAACATTTTCTATTTCATTTTCACCTGAAAATTTTTTTATGAGTGAGAAAAACAGAAAGTTTAGGCTTCCTTTCACACTATCAATGATAAATAAGCCCCAAACCTATTGGAATAATGTCTTATTTGCCGATGAACATTTTTGATGCTGATGGGCGTATAATTGTATGGAGAAGAAAAAAATGAGGAACTTAATCCCGAGAACTTAGTAGGAACAGTTAAGCATGCCGGTGGAGGTATCCTTGTGTGGGGGTGTATGTCAGCATCAGGACTAGGAAATTTGGTATTTATTGATGGCATAATGAATCATGCTGTTTTCATAAAAATTTTAAGAGACAATTTAAAATTATCAGTTCAAAATTTGGGCATTGGAAACAACTTTGTTTTTTATCACGATAACGATCCTAAGCACACGGCTCTCAACGTTCGCATCTGGTGTCTCTATAATTGCCCACAAGTTTTGAAAACACCACCTCAATTGCCAGATTTAAACCCAATAGAACATATTTGGAGAGAACTGGAGGTTCCAGTACGAAATCATGACATTCACACGAAAAGCGAACTAAAAATAATTATGATGGAAGAATGGATGAACATTGATGCAAAAATTACAAAAGAACTAAAGCAATCTATTCCCAAACGTTTAAAAGCTGTTGTGGATGCCTAAGGATATCCTACTAAATATTAGTGTAACGAAAAATTAGAATATTTACTAATATGTAGAGATTTTTTACAAGTGTACAATGACTTTTGTGAGATAAAGTTTTTGTTACTTTTGGAGTATTGGTTTCTTAAAAATAAAGTTTTACTATGTTTTCAAAATATTTCATGTATTTTTGTTAAGAATAGATTTTAGATCTTATTATTAAATACCCATTCTGAAATATTCATTTTAATCAATGGATAGACCCCTATTTCATTGAAAATCGTAAGTGTACGAACACTTTTGGGAGCCACTGTATATATTTTCACAAAATACCTGCCACTGTAATTTGTTGATAGCTGTATAACTACTCCCACTGCTTTGGAATGCGATAAACGGACCTTGAACAGTCGTTTGCAAGTTCGCCATGAATCCTGCTATCATTGTGTTAAATGTGATATTGGTTTATATATTCAACCATGTTTCAAAATATACCACAAAACAGCTAAGTACTAACTCTTACTTTTTACTATAATCTGTAATTTAAATTTTGTATTTTTCATTTTTCCATTGTAACAATAATTATTTAGATTGCAAACTGTGTCTCTGTTTTTTTTTCAAATGCACCATGTCTTTACGCATCTGTGCAGAAAACGGTGATACTGGGGAGCAAATCACATAAGATTTCGTTGGCAGTTAAGGGGTTAATGCATGAATTCTGTTTTAAATTTTTAAAAATTGGTTCTATGCATGTTAAAAATTTATATTCATCCAATATTTTCTAAGTTAAAAGCTTTATATAATTTTAAACAGTGAAATTTTTTATAACTGAATTTTTCAAATCAGTTTATCCAAATTGGGCAAACAAATTTTATATGGAATGCAAAAAACAATGCCTAGTAAAGAAAATATTTTGGTTCAAATTTGCATTATTAAATTGTTTGATAAATAAAAGAACTTTTATTACACCTGCAGATAAGTTTTCTTTTAAGAAAAATGTGCTACAGGTCATATGCCCAAAGCTTATATATAGAACAAATTCAAGATATCTCCAAAAATCTATGGGAAAACAATGCTAGTTACCCCACTACTTAGTATCATGAGAGGACTCGTAAATAGGCTTGTAGCAATAGATCAAAGATTCGTAAACCAACCATACATAATTTTTTTTAATTTGTTGAAAAAATTCCACACAACCTAAAAATAAAACCTCAGAGGATAAAACAAAAGCAAAATTCAGGTAAAGGAATTACAATTAAAGCCTAGTTAAATGCCAAGGCAATGCTAATATTAGTTAGAAACAAAACTCTGTTTTAAAGAATTAAGCATCTCACCGCCTTTAAAAAACTTCTTTACTCTATGCAAGTTGTAATTGATCTGATTAAAATTTGAAAATTAAAATATAAATAACCAACCATACCTATCATTAAAAATCCTGTGAATAAAGTTTTAATTTATGTGAACTTTAAATTCGATTTTTCAAAAGTTGTCACCACTGCCTTGGAAATACTTTACGATTCCCTACTGTGACTCTCCAACATTTCACTAGCTTTCCTGTATCAACACAAGTATTCTAATCAAGAAGGGTTACATACACATTGAAGTCCTTAAGTGATTAGAAGCTTGAAGAAGTTTCAATTTTTTAAGGGTATAACCCGAAACTGACAGATCAAAATTTCATTTCCCACATCAAAAGCATTTACTCACTTGCAGTATCAAATCAATGGAGTGAACGGAAAAATCGCAACTTTTACTACGAAAGCCATAGTTTCATTTGAAACTAACAGAAAACTGACAGTTTTCCGATGTAAGTATATTATATATGAGAAGATTTCAAGTTACCAGCCGGTAAAGCAGAAGAACCATGCCATCTCTTGTAATCTCGAACAAATCAAGTTTGCAAAATACACCTTTATTACAATACCAGATACGCATTATACGGAAAAATTAATATTGCACTCCCTAATTTCAAATAGTTAATAAGCAGGATATAACCCCACTATTTTAATGAGTACAAATTGCTAAGCAAACTAGCTTACAAATTTCCGTCATCATCCATCTCTTTATTTTCATATTCATCTTTAATGTCCTCTTCCGTAATGCCTGCTTCTTTGGAATCGGTTTCATTTACAACGCTCCCATTATTCAGAGAATTGTCAAAATCAACCTTTAACTCAGTAGCACCACTATTTTCCTCCGCCATGCTTGATACTTTCCTCACTCAATATATAATTCTCCTATCACCGTTTTGAATGATTCATAACGAACGGCTCATATTGCATCGTTTTACAACATGTTGAGCAAGGAGGTATTACGTATTTTCAAGGAGATAAAAAAATCAATGCTACAAATAGTAACGAATATACGAAAGCTTGAGAACTTATCAAAAATTAAAACGTATCTTTTCTTTTAAGGCTTGAGAGCGAGACCCCTTAAGGCATCTCTTTCTGGCTAAGGGGGGAAACATCAAGAAATAATTTGATCTTTTGGGTTTTTGAGTCCTTAAGGTAACTTAATCGCGGGACCTAAAACTAAATTCATTTTTTTTCATTCAGCTGCTGCGCCCCACTTTCCAGAGAAGTGTGTCAAGTGCCCACGGGCGCATAAGTTCGCTGACTACCTGAAAATAAATTGAGAGTCCCTGCTTTTGTAATCACTGCCAAGGGGATCCCTCGACAAATTTACGGAGTTGCTCCCAGAAGAGTGGACACGGAAGGAGCTTGGGATTTTTTACGGGAAGACAATTGATCTCAAGTGAGGTTTAAGAAGTTAGTGACGGATGAAAAAGTTTCATAGGCAATATCTGTGGATGCCAAATTTGCATAGGTACCTACTGCTGCAGATTGAGTAACTGATTGCAAGGAAATGTTGCTAAAATTAGATCTGCATTATTCTCGCCAACAATATTTGTAGCTTTATAATCATATTTAGATAATGACCATAATGCACCAAGGGAGACTAGCAGAACTTTCATTCTGCACCAGTCTTTTTACTCTAGCTAGTAAGTAACTAGAGTAAACAGAAACTAACTAGCTGCTATTTAGCGTTCTGTTCCCCTCTCTTTTGCTTTGCGTTCCCGTGTCAGGGCTTGAGATATCTTAATTTCTTGGAGTGAAACTGGTGGAATTCTCGGAAATTTATAAGAATTTAGCCATTCATTGTTGATATTACAACTTGGATATGTTGTTGTTGTTGTTACTAATCATGTCTGATCTAGCCATGGCTAAAAGATCCATGAGACCGAAAACATTTAAAAAATCCAATACAAGGAAATCATACAATCCAATACTCTGCGTCAAATCCTTATTTTCAAGCCCCAAGCAAGAAAGAATATGATCAGGGGTGGAATGATTGATGTTACATTTTCCACAAATGGGGAAGATCTCATTGCCCTGATCAAATTTAAGGCACTTCAGGTGACCACTTAGAAGTCTTCACAAAGCAGTTTGCTGAGCACGATTGCCCACAAAGGCCATAGCTCCTCCCGGCTGTCTGCCACAATACCAGTCATGTGCTGGAGGAGATTGTCATGAAAGGGCGATGGCAGATTTAACTCTTGAGCAGATCTCCAAAAAAGTTAAAGTGTTAGAGGTCAAATCCATTATAGTTCCCTCCTTAGCCAGGATATCAGCCGCTTCATTGCCGCTGAGACCAGTATGCGATGGGATCCACTGCAAATGGATATCATGGTACATTGAGAGCTATTGCAGTAAAGTCGAAACAAGGATTTAAGTTCTATCACCAATATGAGGCTAGATCTGAAGGTGTTGGATAGAACTGCGGCTATCTGTCAAAATCCAAATATTTTTTATAGGTAGTGCAGGAAGCTGCAGCCTTGAGACCCTCTTCGATTGCAATTAGTTCCGATCAATAATCAGAGCAGACAACTTGGATATTATGTTATTAAGTAAGATCCGTTTGTCCGCGGGTAACACTTTAGGATTTCTAACAAAGACGCTTATTTTGCAAACAGATCACACAGTAGCATATCCGCAGGTGACTAGTGCCGGATTTCTGCCTAGGCGTACAAGGCCCCGCCTAGGGGTCCAGCCAGCCTAGGGGCCCCGGTGGCTTTACATTAGCTCAAAAGCCTGGCTTGCCTTATCAAAAAGCTTTATCGAAAATAATATTATAATAAATATTTTTACTACATTTTGCCAAAACAGGGCGCTTATAATATAACTCACAGCCCTGCGCGCAACAAAGCTAGAATTAGGCCTCTTCGTTTCCCCTCTCTCTCTCTCTCTCGCCTATGATGACGTCATTCGTTCTTTTGCACAGAAGAAAGTTCGTCGTAAGATTCTGTAAATTTTATAGAATAACATAACTATAGTAACATAGACTGTATTATTCTGATGTTTATTAAAGTCATTAAAGTCGATTAAAAATTATATGTTCTGTACTAGTGCATTTAATTTGCTAAATTTCCAAAATAGCTTCGAGATGGTAGGGGTCCCAAATGTCAAGTGCCTAGGGGCCCTGGGTCTCTAAGTCCGGGCCTGCAGGTGACACTGTGGTTTTTGACAGCTCTCCCATTCCACATTATAGATGCTCAGCGCTAAAACTTTCGGTTCTAGAAGCTACTATTTCAAAAAACTCAAACTTGTTTTAGCAAGTATTTTTGCTTCCTCTCGTATATCTGTCATTGCCTTAAAAATAATTTTGAATACTTTTTCTGGATGGTCCAAATATTAGTGCGGTGGTTGATTTTAATGCTAATAATAGTTTCCGAAGTTGTCACGTGTATACTGCCTTGCGGTTGCTTTTCTATCAGGGAAATATGGAGGACTTTTATATACGCTATATGCACATATGGGGAAGTTTTAGTTGAAAAAAATATTTGAAATCAAAACATATCTCTGTTTCCGGAAACGATGTGGCTACCCTTCACGTATATTCTTCCAATCTGACGACCCCTGAGCACTGGTCGAACGTCATTGATGTTTTGTGATACCTAACATACTGTCAGACATGTTTCAGGGTGAAAGAACTATTATGAAGAACTTTACAATAGATGCATTTAAAACGCTAAGGGGGAGGTGGGTAAAGATAATTTGAACAAGACATGTAGATAGGACTGTTAAGTATACTACTATTTCCAAAGCTAGAAATCTGCCATTACGGTAAAGGAAAAGTTTCGAAATAGAACTAAGAAGGGCAGCTTTTGTCTCCAAAAAGATAATGAAAGTTCATTGATAGTTCACACAGAGGATTTTTCTTTCAAGTAACACTTTTTCTTTTCGACATTTAAACATTAACAATGTCCAAAGATTTGTATAGCACAAATTTAAATTGTTTACTCAAAATTGCTCAATAATGTCAAAAATACTATATCACTACGCTTCTTTTATACTATTTGGGTAATGCACAAAACAAATAAAATATATTTAAAAAGAAAAGTAACATCTAAAAAATACTGAATACGATAGCTGAGAAACATCAGGGTTTTTTGTCTATACACACACGTGTACATACGAGTACAACACGTGTACAACAAGAGTATATTTTGCGGTTAAATCCTCCAAAGCCACCAAACTGTTTGTATATAGAGGGCTTTTTTTCTGGGGGTACGCAGGGATACGGCGTATATACACCTTTTTTTAAAAGTATTATTTTGGATTAACTTAATCGAAATTTTAAGAAACTTACGAATTAATTGTCAATATATAACATAAAGTATTTTTTTTTTAAATTGCGAGTTTTTGTTCGCCTGCGATGTGACGTGTGAAAACACGGTACAAAAAATACGCAACTTTATTTGAGAAAACACGGTATACCCACCTTTTTTTTTTGAAAAAGGCACTGTATATACATATATATGCTCATTACGAGGTACAAACATCCACGCCAATAGTAGGACTCGAACCCACAGTCTCTGGTATCGAATTCTAGCGCCCTAACCATTCGACTATAGCCCGGCACTTTGGTGTAAGGATGGAAACAGTTTGATTTGTAACCTTTTGCCGGTGTTCTCCACTAGCAAACATGTCCCAAGGTGGGAAATAGTTCATCTGAGAACAATGCATGTTTCCATTGACCAACATTCCCCGTCGTATGTTCCTGGCACCGTTCTGCGACAGAAGCAGCTCCGGTGTAAATATTTTGCTCCCATCTCACTGTATGAGTCGAGACTAGGTTCTGTACATGCACTATCCCAGTGGTCTTTCTGCTTGAGGTAAAAATCACCTTTAATGTCTTCCTGTCTCTGCAAGTGAATTTCATTATCCCACAACAATTGTGTCTCGGAAGTTGTAAGCTGTCATCTAGTTAGGCACGCTACCTCTCGATACCCCCCCCCCATAACTTTGCAACTGAGATTGCCAAAACACCGCCCTTTTATATACCTAGAATTCGTCCTTTTTAGAATTCTGTCATTTTGTCTTCTTGAGCTCATTTTTGCAAATACAGCCTAAAGTGCAATCAAACACAGCCTTGCTAATGCCATAAGCTAAGGTAAATGCACCTATAATGGGTCGTGTCCCTATAATGGGCAACCCTTTAGCAATGTCGAAAATTTAAGGGTCTATTCTTACCTTAGGCAGTGGAAGGGGTGAGGGTCATTGGTTACTACCTGCGACGATCCCTTAGCATTGGAATTCAGTTCATTCCTTTACTTTGTGCGAAGTGTAAGGTGTATTCTGCTAGACAGAAGAAAATTTGTGTTTGTTTTAACGTCTGCTTAAGAAATCTGTTAAGGTAAGAGAATTTAAAAAAAAATTATTTAAGTACTATAATGCCTGTTTATTGACTTAAACTATTATTCATTACGATAGTATGTATAATTCAAATTGTACAGTGATTAAATGACAAAAAGCTTAGATTCCATTGTCAAAATAGCGTGGCCCATCAAGGGATCACGAATTGTTACACTGTCCCTGTATTGGGCCAGCCCGTGTACTGGTACAAATTTATTTTTTCGGAAATGGCAATATTTGCAACAACGTACCAGCTGTGACAGGTAAAGCGGTACACCACCGGCAACATTAACCACAATTTTTAAGTAAATTTAATTTTAGATGTTTAAGTTAATAAATTTATATTTCAGTTATATTTCAGTTTGTATATATATTTAGTGTAGTTGTACTGTAGTTATAAAATGAATAAACCAGTTTAAAAATATACCTGACGTTTTTTAGTTCCTTTTCTTTCCAATTTTATGATATTGTAGAATTGATTTTTGTTTCATAACAGATTAAATAGATGGCCCATTGATGTTGTGATGGGCGATATTGATGGCCCATTATTGGGTGGCCCATTATGAGTACATCGGATAAAATAATGGCCCATTATAGGTGCATCAGGTTGGTTATTATTTATGTATATATATTTTTATGAATGCAGCCAGTGCGCTTCAATTGCTGCTACAGATGTAAGACAGTTATTAAAATGGCAGGTAAAAATTTGGACCAGTTTGCTTTATCTATAGCTATGAAAATTCAGACATACTTCAATTTTTCTCTTGACTGGCCCACTGGTGCGTTTACCTTACATGATTTTATAAAAAAAGCGGGGACTATTTTTGCTCTCTAATCAGCAGGAACGAAATTAACTTTTTTAAGCGTGGTGTTTCCAATATTTTGTAAAACCTCTGTACTTCTTGAGCCACTTTTTTGTAGGCAAAATATTTTCATCTGTTCTAGCTCTATAAGTAATAATTCAGTAAATTTGAATACCTTTTAACGCAGGATTACGTTCCTCAATAGCGGAAAGTGAAAATTCAGAGTCCGTCGCGAGTTATAATTTTGGCAGCGCGCCAAACCCAGTAGCAGTAAACAGTTAAACAGAAAAGTACCAAAGAAAAAAAAAGAGGCAAGCAACGATAAGTAATCCTACGTTAATAACCCGCAGTAGTTTCGTTAGAGGAGACTACCTGAAAAAAAAAATTTTTTTTCCTTTCTTTGTAATGAGCCTACTTTTTTCGACTAAAATGACAAGTAGAGTTTGTGCTTTAATATTTATTTATTTATCAGCTTTCATTTATGTCTACCTGAGCATGTTTGTGTCTAATATTTTGTTTAGATACTTTTTTCAGACGGAAAAATGTTCAGTTACCTCCTCTTATTCTCCTAATTCTGTTAATGGCTAGATTTTCACTGTTAAGAGCGCTTTAACTCACCATGGACTGAAATGATGCATGCTAGGATTTTTTTAGGATTTTTTTATGCCTATTTTTTCCAGTCTTCGATTGGTATTCATCCACACATCCCCTAACTTAAATCTCGAGAGTGAACTTCATATACTGTAAAAATTCTGTAAATAACAAAATTTTTAATGCTTTTCTATGATATATACACAGGACTTTTTTAAAAAAAATAGGTGGGTATATTGTGTTTTCTCAAATAAAGGTGTATATTTTTAGTACCGTGTTTTCAACTTCAAAAGAAATTTATGCCTTAGCAAGATGTTAAAGGTAATTTTTTTTCACTTTCGAACTTATTGGAGAAATTTGATAAAATAAAATAATCAATCTGCTAATTGTAATTATATTTATTGATTCGGAAAACTAAACAAAAGTTTAAAATAATTTACGATGTAAATATAAAAAAAATTGTAAACATTCCAAATCTTACTCATGCCTTCAGGAGGTTCAATGTCTCGATCTTTTTCTTTGCCATTTGCGTCTATTGCTGAATGATATACAAAAAGTAACAAAGATTCTACACATTTTGTTGGATTGAACAGACCTAGAGGAGGGCCAACAATTTTGATGAACATCACTGCCGATGTTGTTTTAGTCAACAATGAAGTTCTTAAAGGGATTACACAATAAGGTTCATCTGTGAAAAAAACCCTTTTACATTCACTTGAAGATATCGGAACCATATCGAGATGGTGTATTAATTGAAATAATCCTTCTGGAATTATTTTTTCCTCCATGTACTCTCTGAAACTTTTGATCATCTCCCTTTCATTCAAACGAAGTCTTCTTGATAAATTCCTTATTTCTGCCTCCCCAAAGAATTTTGAACTTCTTCTGGCCACTGTTTTGGGTCTGGCCCATTTAAGTAAATCAGCTTCTTCATCTTCTAGTAATCTCTTTTCTACAGATATTTACAGATTTTCTTAAAATGAAATAGGATATATTGGTGGACCCTCTTTTCTATCTTTCTCGTATATGGGAACTTCCTGGAGACATTTAGTGGCAGTGGTGGCTTTTTCCTAATAAGGTCCAGGATATATTTGTCTCTTTTCAAATATTTGAGCAAGGCATTTAATCATTTTATTCGCACAATACAAATTTATGTTACGTTCTTGTAATTTCAAACTTAGCCCAGAAAGTTCTTGAAGAGCATCACACCTCAACCCTAGATCTAAAATTAACTCCACTGATGTATTTTTCTTCAACAAACCTTCATACACACTTCTGTCTTTTTGTCTTCAGTCTAAGGAAGAATCATCCTTAGCAATTGTAAAATGATGTACCGATGCTTTGTAACCCTGCCAAACAGTAGAAGCTGAACGAAAAATGCATTCTACCAACGAGTGCTTAGTATTCGTCCAATTTTCAAAAGTTGCATTTCCAGTGAATAAGAATAGGCTTGCAACTCTCGACATTTTTTTGTTGATGCATTGTAGAGAACATATAACTTGTCAATAAATGTCTTGAACCTGTTAATTCCAGAAATTCTCTTGACAACATCATGACGGCTAATTCCAATCTATGATTGGCCCATACAATTATAGATGGCAATTAGAGAAAGGTTGCTAAAATTAGAGAAAGAAGTGTTCTTTGCCTCTTCCAATATCTTCATGGCAATTTTATGCCCAGCACTTTCTTTGTGCTTGAATATTTTGAATATATATATACACACTCATGTCCATAAATTAAAGATAATTCATAATCACACGGAAATCGAACTCTAAAGTAAAAATTTCACCTGTAGAATTATCACACACATCTTCAAGAATAATATGCAAATTACAGGAAGACACCAGATGACGCCGATAGTACGTCACAATGACGAACGTGTAAGAGAGGGGTATATAAGGAATGGTGGCAAAGAAGTAAAGTTGTTCACAAGCGTTCTGTAAGTCGCTCAGTGCCCTAACCGAATACTTATGACACAGAGGACGCATGTGGATGATTTTTTACGTGGTAGAATTATCGGACGTCTGGAATATGGGCGTACTCAGATGGAAGTATCCGTGGAACTTGGAATTGCACAAAGTGTCATCTCTAGGCTTTGGCAACGATTTCAAGACGATGGAAATGTCAGTAGACGTTATAGTTCAGGCCGCCCCCGAGTTACAACAGCGAATGAAGACCGGTATTTGGCAGTAACTGCCAAAAGAAGCAGACGGAGCACAGCATCCGACCTGTCTCGTCAGCTCTCTGCAGCCGCGGGTACCACAGTTTCAAGGCAAACCGTGCACAGACGTTTGGAAAATATTGGTATATATGCTCGCAGGCCTGTCAGATGTGTTCCGCTCACGGAAATTTAGTGTCGGCAGCGATCAGTCTGGAGTAGAGAACATGCAATGTGGACATCGTCCCAGTGGGCTTGTGTGATGTTTTCCGACGAGTCCAGGTTTAGCTTGCAGTCTGATTCACGTCGGACTTTCATATGGAGAACGCCAGGTACCCGTTACCACCAAGACAACATCATTGAACGACATCGTTACGGTGGTGCAGGATTGCTCGTTTGGGGTGGAATTATACTGGGCTCCAGAACAGATCTGCTTGTTCAAATCGGAACCATGAACGGCCACATTTATCGGGACATCATTCTGGAACAACATGTACGTTTGTTTAGGGGTGCCATGGGTGCAGAATTTGTGTTTATGGAGGACAACGGCCGTCCTCACAGAGCAAACATCGTAAACGAATGCCTTCAATCTGAGGATATCACCCGTATGGAATGGCCAGCATTCTCACCTGACATGAATCCGATAGAGCATGTGTGGGACATGCTTGGCCGACGAGTTGCAGCCCGTCAACGACCTCTTACATGTGTACCGGAACTTGGGAGAGCATTGCTTGCTGAGTGGAGTAATCTTCCCCAAGATCAGCTCGATAATTTGATACTCAGCATGCCTAGGCATTGTACGGACTGTATTTCATCGCATGGGAGACATACAATGTATTAACCATCATACCAACCATGTAATATTAAGTTTTTGTAAAGGAGATATTTTTTACAATTGCTCCAGGGAGCAAAAATCGTTGTTTTTATGAATGGTATCATACATACACCATCTTTTTTGTTCTTTATCTTTTGTTTAATAAATGGGCTTTGTGAATAAATCACGTTTGTTTTGTTTCTGAACCTTTATTTGCCGGAGCTGGTATTATCCTTAATTTATGCACATGAGTGTTGTAATGAATTCGTCGAATGGTAGCGTAATAAAACGACGATACACTCTAGTAAATTAGAACGTGATGATGATTATGATTAAATGATATTAAATGATTTATTCACAGATGAGATGAATTCGATGAAAGGTTATTTTCAATGTAGTAGATTATACACCCTAAACGACGTGCGGGAAAACAAGTTCAGCTACAGAACGTCAGTCGATATTATAGGCACTCGGAGTCTAAACACTAAAGTTCTATTTCTTCTTACACGGAAGCTCAGTAGGACACGCAGCAATTTCTTCTGCTAGAAGTTTCTTACACCGCTGATAATCTATCGAACAGACCCGTCTGGGATCTAAAGAAATGAGCTATCTCCAATAGCTATAACAGTTCCTTCTGGAAACAAGTCAACAGGGAGTCGAGAAAAGCTTTGCCTATCACAAGGACTTTGAATATTATTTCAATAATTCGCTTCGTCTAGAAGCGGTTGACAGGAAGTCGAATGCTTTGCCTAACACGACGACTTAGGTTTCTTATTCAAGAAATACGCTTCGTCTGGAAGCGGTCGACAGGATGTCGAAATGCGTTGCCTATCAAAAGGATTTATAATCTCTTAATCACGTCTGCATGCCGTAGCAGCTGCCTTCTAGACGCAGGTCAAGGAGCTATCTGAATTTTAATATTTCGCAGCGACGCAACTTTTAATTTTTTGGCTCTGTGAACGCTGGAAATTTAAAAGGGTTTTAATTGGTGCCCTTTAAAGTGACATCACTTGCTGGAGATCCGATTGGTGGGCCACTTCCCTCGCCATCAGATCAGCTGAAGCTTCAGACGATTAATTTTCCCCGATCATCATCGATCAAGGGGCGGAACGGAACCAATTTCCTTTCAACGGAAATAATTTCACTATTTTTCTCAGGATCTTCTGCATTGTGCTATACGGTACGTCTAATTGTCGTGACACTGCACGTGCACTGCTGACTCCATGATCATTTGTCAGTGACTTTTCGACAACGACCGTTGCTACTTCTGAAACGACTTCTCTTGCTGATAGACTTTCGATCTTTGCCACGTTGAACGCTTAAACACCTAGTGTTTTGAAATCGAGATATCATGTCTCTCAGACCTTGTGGAGACATTGGACCCCAACGCAATTTCTTTCGACGTCGAAATTCGCGAAGAGCTGCAACAGCATTTCCCTGGTTTTGATAAAAATGTTTTACGATTAACGTACATTCTTGTAATTTAATTGCCATTGTAACTGAAAGAATGATACTCACCCGATCTCATTCTTTTTATACCCAGAATTCACTTTGAATTCGTATGCTTATGCAAATCAGATTGTTTTCTTCTTCACTTGCAGTGCCACATTTATCAACTTTTGTACCATCATAATGCTTCAAAATGTAAAAATAACAGTTTTAAACATCATAATGCTTGAGAATGTAAAAATAAAAGTTTTAAATGACTTTTTTACTTTGCACAGTTATTTATTGTCATGACTTTTCAAGCATTTAGGCTGCAATGCGCCCCCTAGCGGACATTTTTTAAACTTTTGTTTTCGGTATCTTTCAGCACATCCTTTGAATTGTCTATTTGCAAAATTTCAGATCAATCCGCCTTTTAGTTAGAGATACAGAGGGCTCTGAATAGGCCAAGTTTAATTATAATCACCTGGTGTATATATATATATATATATATATATATATATATACAGAGCCTGACTAAGGCAGGGGCATACGGGGCAGTTGCCCCGGGCCCCACATTAGAAGAGGGCCCCCAAATCAAATAGAAAGTATATTTTACGTTTCCTTCTTTAATGAACTTTTTTTAGATGAGCTATATCCCTTTTAATGATGGACATAGAATTGTCAGAAAATCAACAAAATGGACAGAACGATATTTCGTCTGACCATTGAAGGGGGGGGGGGGGACTTTATAGCTATTTTAGGTTCTAGTCAATTTTCTTGTTGTATATCTATAATGAGGTGAAAAATTTAAATACCTCTATAAAGTTCGGTTCTTCATTACTGAAGTAGTGAAGCAGAGGGGGCCCCCAAAGAAGTTTTTGCCCCGGGCCCCAATTAGGCTAAGTCGGGCCCTGTATATATATATAATAAATACAACGATCAATGTATGCAATCATATCAATGTATGCAATTGATGTAAAAAAACAAAAAAATTTATTTATAAAAAATCGTAAGGGATATTTTTATACACAAAATAATGTAGAAGAAAATATTAAAATTAAATCTAATAAAACATACTAAAGAATACAGTACAGTTAATATAGTACAATTTAAGGAACATATCTTTTACTGTACTTTAATATTTTTTTGGATAATGTCCAATCGTCTGCCGCATTAGCAAGAAATTGTTTTTTGTCTATTTAGTTGTTATGCACGTGACGATAAATTAATTTTAAGTATCAGAAAAGAAATCACGTGATCACCATTTAATAAATTAAATTCTAAAAATGAATCTTTAAAAATTCCCCAAAAATCGGAAAATGAAGGTAAAGATTCGAAAAAGATTTCATTTTAAAGGAAATTTTTAGGATCTTTCTCGCGATATAAATTTTATAACCCTCAGATTATTATTTCAAATGCAAACTTTAAAAAGTTACAAAAACAGCTTAAAAATTTAATTTTTAAAAAATCTAAGAAGGATTTTTCAAAAATCTTTCTTAATGCACCCCTACACTATAAGAAGAATCGCCATACAAAATTTCAGCCCTTTAGGTCCAGCGGTTTGGTCTGTTGTATGTCAGTCAGTCAATCAGTCAGTCAGTGAGTCAGCCAGTTACGGAACTGTTATATATATATATATATATATATATATATATATATATATATATATATATATATATATATACAAGGGAATTTTTTTTAAACTGACACTACTCAGAGCCATCTGTAGCGCGATCTATCAGGCGGAATTCCACCAAAATTAATAGAGGGACTAAGGACGACATGGGAAAGAGTTTCCGTGAAAAAAAGAAAAAAAAAGAAAACAAAGAAAGAAAAAGTTCCAAAAGTCGCCGATAGGGGACGATATGGCTCTGTTGTTGTCGGCGCACCCGAGAATTTGCATAAAAAGCAAGTAAAACATCAAAATGCAAATTCATGACTACGTAGTCGACAGCAGCCTGGAGATTCCGAGAGATGCCGATTTTTTATTTCTAGAACCCATATTCTAATATTCCTTGCACATCGTATTTCTTCATGCAACAACGTATTGTACTTTTTTTGCAATTTATTAAAGACCCCTTTTCTGATTAATTTACCGCTGCTGTTTATATACGCTTTTCCTAAATTCATTTTTTCTTTTCTATCTCTTCGGACTTCTCTAGACCATTTCTTCTCTTTGTTTTCATTTGAAACCAGATTTTCACTAATACTTTCCTGAAAATTGACACCATTTATACAACTTGTTATAACTCTGTTCTGTCCACCAGTAGTTTGTGGAACAACGTTGTAAAAAGACACAAGGTGACTTAAGCCTTTTATACCAGTCATGAATGTTTTACACCAAGCAGTCAAAAAGGCATGACTTGTGGCTTTTATACCAATCACAAAACTATAATTTCGACTTAAGTCTTTTATACAAAGAAATGTAATTTTGTACACAAAAGTGATAGGTTTAAGCCTTTTATACCACTCAAAAGATTTTTTTTTAAAAATCAATACTAACAAATATCTGAAAATCCCATTTTTCGACTTAAGCCCTTTATACCGGGCATCATATATATATATATATATATATATATATATATATATATATATATATATATATTATGCATATCTATATATATATATGTGTGTGTGTGTGTGTGTGTGTGTGTGTGTGATAACCACAATAAACAGATGGGGAAGATGATGGCAGTCGTTAATCATTACCATGTTTTTATTAACTCGCTTTCTTGTTTGTGTGTGTGTTTGTCCAGTACAAATCTTGCAATCGATTTTTAACTAACTTCCCGACTAGCTAGACATTTGAAACTTTTCAAATAGCTCAGAACACGATGACAATGCATTATATTAATACTTTTAGCCATATTTAAGCAGCTTTTAATTCATTTTCAGTTAATTTTGTTTTGTAGACTGGTGCAGCCATCTATCGGCAGGTACGGGAACGAAAAGTTAAACGCGAGTTAACTTCGAATTAATTTTATTTTCTTTCAAGTTGATGGGATAATTCATCAAAAAAATTAAAAAAAAGTATTTATTAACACATAGTGCTGGCTCTTTAAGCCAGCAAAAGGCTTTCGGAGATCTTGTTAAAAGCTGCAAGCCCTTTCAAGATTCTTTTATCCATTATGAAGCGTTGTGAAGGGGAATAAGAGATAAGAAAGAGTCAGCATAAGAAAAGGCCTTTTACATAAGTTTAAAAGATTGTTAGAAAAGGGAAACGTACGCAATAAAAATATATTTATGGTAAAGAGGGGAAAACGTTGCAGAATAGCGCGGTGTCCTTTGACTTAGTAACCGATGAATTACCCCCATAAGAAGGCCCAGTAGTAAGCTAGAATCGCGGCTAGTTAAAAGACCCCCATGATAAAGAGTTGCGTTGGACGAGGGTCAGTCGAAAAAGCCCCTTTAGAATAAGGAATAAGAATTGAAAGGATTGTAGTGAAATTTACGCAACAGTAGCAGTATTGTCGGATCATGGTCAGGAAAAGATGTTATAAAACTGACCAGGTGTTAGAAAATAAAATATAAAAAAAAATGTAGAAAGGAACAGGGGAAAAATGTGAAAGAATATGAAAATGTTTAGTATAGGTCCAATGAGAAGTGTGATTTTAATAAAAGAGAAATATTAGGGCCACTAGAAAAGGGTTTTAAGACGTAGGTGGAGTTTATATGGAGAAGAAAATACTGTGATTGGAAGGTGAAAACATGTATGCAAAAAGTTGAGATAAATATTAAGGGGTAGAAATGATACAGAGAGAGAAAAAGTTTTCAGAGAGATAGAGACAGAGTGTGCAGAGGATATAGAGGTGTGCAGAGGGCGAATAGCCTACGGGCTTGCCCTGTGGTGGACTCTCGAGTCCACCCTGCCCCTTTACCTACAACCATGAGCGAAAAAGATGGAACAATGTTAATGTTCCCGTAGCAACGCCGAATTGGGGTAAGTCAGTCTCTACATTTCTGTTGCCTGTTGACAGTACTATTTTAAGATTTAAATTTAAATTAAAATCCCGTAAATGATACATACCTTGTTTTATCCGGTGAGGACCCAATTTGATCAAATAATCATTTTAATACTGTAATTTAACTGTTTATTTGTGTAATAAATATTCGTTGTTAATTTTTAAATATTGGTCCTCATCATTTATATAAAAACATTTAAGTTGTGTCTATCTTCTCTACAGTGTTTACATGCTGGGGTTAAAACGAACCTGGGTAATTAAGTAATGGGTAATAACTAATTAGTAATCAAACCCTGCTAATATTATAACTTTAATCTTTTAAAACTTTAAACGGCATAAATCCCAATAAAATGCCCCAGCAATAGCATTGTCAAGTTCATAAGATTCAACAGAAAATTTAAAAGCATGGTATGTAAAGAGTGTTCTTTTTATCTTGTAATTATTATTCAGTAAGCATTCCGAAGAATTAGCTGTAGTGGCGCGAAAAAGCGAAGGAGATTTAGGAGCGAAGAACTGTGGCCCCACCGGGAGCGGAGACAGCAGCTGCTTACATGATAGAGTTAGGAGAGAGGTCTTCTGTTCAGGCAATTATTATCAAATTACTGTTTACTGATCTTGCCACCAGGGGGCCGAAATTAATATACTAATGAGGCTTCAAAACCATATAATTTTTCAACTTACACTGTAAATAAGTACAACTTGGGAAGAATACAAAGTTAGCAATGCTTGTACTTTAATATAATTCTACAATTTCTTGAACACTTATAATTTCTTAAAATAGATTTCAAACCGTCTACATAAATTGATAAATATTTTTGTGGATAAATTTAAAATTTTAACTATTCATTACTTTAATTAATTTTTATTCGTATCCTATGCGAAATTTAGAAATCAAAGCCTATCTTACAGAAGAGAGAGAAAGCAAAATATCTAATGATCATAAATAAATAAATAAATAAAAAAACTTACGCGATTCGAGTGATCTTAACCATATTAATTTATTACTCTTCTCTCGTAACCTTTGACCCTCCATATGTTTTTAGGAATGACCTAGTTTCTTTTTATCCTCCTCTTTTCGCGTGGATAAAACTTTACAGAAGGATTCTCGTTTTTGAGGGTTTAAGCAAAATGAATGATTAAATTAAATAAATCAAATTGTCTATCAACATTCTTAATGTACACAATATTTAAAAATTAAATGCAATTTTACATAAAATATTTTATGCACTTTCAAAATAAATTTCATTTATGCTTTAACTAAATTTAGTTTCATCAATTAATCGTGAAAAGCACATATGAAAAAGATGATTCGTAACAGATGATGACACACATTTTTCAACAAGGCCAAAAAGTTCTTAGGGGATGAACGGAAAATGTCGCTGACGTAGGTACAAATGTTTTCTTCCCGTTGCAGCACAACAAGGGACAACTGAGAACACAAATACGAACAACACATTTTAATCGATTGGAAGTCATTCCAAAGCAGGCTGAGGGAAAGCGGAATGCTGTAAAAAGTGACACATAGAAGAAAGAAGGTAAACGCTGAATTGAGCTCACAAAGTGATAAAAGGATGATCCGTTGGAATTTCCAGGCCAGACGTCGCACTGATTCCTTTTCGTTTTTTAGGATTGGAAAGACACTTAAAAATTTTCTTTTTATTTCACACTAGCTGAAAACCCGCACTTCGCTACGGAGTACATTAAAATTAAAATTAACGGTCAATGTATGCAATACCAAACAATGCCCAAATATATGTATAAATATATTTATAATAAATACAACGATCAATGTATGCAATTGATGTAAAAAAAACCGAAAAAATATATTTATAACAGAATCGTAAAGGATATTTTTATAGACAAAATAATGTACAAGAAAATATTAAAATTAAATCTAATAGCACATACTAAAGAACATAATAGAGTTAATTTAGTACAGTTGGAGGAACATATCTTTTACTGTATTTTAATATTTTTTTTGATAATGGCCAATCATCTGCGCATTAGCAAGGGAAAAAATATCTTTTGTCTATTTCATTATTATGGACGTAGCGATAAATTTATTTAAAGTACCAGAAAAAGAAATCACGTGATCAGCATTTAATAAATTATATTCTAAAAATTAATCTTTAAAAATTCACCAAAAATTAGAAAATGGAGGTAAAGATTCGAAAAACATTTCATTTTAAGGGAATTTTTATAATCTTTATCGTGATATAAATTTTATAACCCTCAAGTTATTATTTTAAATGCAAACTTAAAAAAAGTTGCTAAAACAGCTTAAAAATTTAATTTAAAAAAATCTAAGAATTTTTCAAAAATCTTTCTTAGTGCACCCCTACACTATAAGAAACTTCGCCATGCAAGATTTCAGCCCTTTAGGTCCAGCGGTTTGTTCTGTGCGTTGTATGTCAGTGAGTCAGTGAGTCAGTCAGTTACGGAACTGTTTAATATACAGTAACCACCGCTTATAGTAATCAGTGGTTATAAGAATCAACCGTTTATAAGAATCAATATCTCGAAAACAAAAACAAATGTATTATTTCCATGTTAAAATTTTCGCTTTAAAGAATCAATCCACCGGTTTTAAGAATCAATTTACACTCTTCGCTTTACTTTCATTTTTCCAAAAAAGGCCACTTAAACCCTCAGAAGGCACGAAGTTCTTTCTTTCTTTTTGTTTTTTTTAAAGAAAGGTTGATAAGATGGGGTGGAATATAGTCGTAAAATTCATCCCTTTCTTTGTTAGACATAACATAATAGTTTCCCCTTAAACGCTTTAGCACAACACTGTCCTATTAGCTTGACCCAGGGGCATCTTTACCCGTCCGGGTCCGATTTCACTTTTCTCCACTGACAAACAAAAATAGGGACTTTTTTCTCACCTCCCACATCCTAGTTGCGGCTTCCTGGACCCTGAAACACATAAATCTTCGGCGAAGTGTCCACTATCACTTAGGCAAACGTGACATTAGTAGATTCAGCACGTTATCAAACCGTGAAACGTAAGCTAGAAGGTGAATCTTCGTATGAGACTATTGGCATTGAAAGAGGTATAAACAGCCTCCTAAAAACTTCATTACGTCAAACTACCATAGAAAACTTTTTCTTGCACTCTCCCTGTAGTTGAAATGTTAAACTGTTAAGCAGGTATGTTGTAACAAATATTGGATTTTTTTCTTCTCTTACTATAATCATGTGTATCTACTTATAGGTCTAGAAATTAAGTTGTATTTTTAAAATTATAAAAATAATTTTAATAAAAGATAATTCACGTAAATTAAAGAGTATTTTATGGTAAATTATCTAATATATGTATATATAGGTGTGTGTGTTGCTGTCCAAAAACCTAAATTTCGGCTATAAGAATCAACCGCTTATAAGAATCAAAAACAGTGATAACAAATGTGATTCTTATAAGCGGAAATCACTGTATATAGATTAGATATCCCTTGAGGTGAAAATGCCGCATAGATTTCTTGTACGTAAAAATATCGTTTGAGGATCCGAAATAAACTTTGGAAATTAAACGCACGAAATCCAGCGGGGTTACCACAAACAACCGCATCCTGTTGGCTAAAATTGTAATAGCACACGGGAAATTATCAAATGACTGACCAACAGGGGGGGGGGGCGAAATTACTTATCATTAATTTGGAAGAATTTAGTCTCGTGGAGTTCACGTGTCCACATCGTGGTTCTCGAGGATTAATTAATTGCTAGATCAGGCGCTGCTCTGCGTTTCACCAAAAAGGAAGAATTTGAAAACAGGTCTTATTCACTGTACACAAATTTGGATTCCGACCAGATATAGGGGGATGTTATTGAATTCAGATATTTCAAATGCCTGCATAATGATCTACACATGCCTTACGAGCCAATACAAATTATAACTTACATTATTTTTAGGTTGCAATTTCGAAAAGGGATAGTGCTTTATTAAAAGGACAACTTAGAATACGCGTTAAATGTAATTTAATAGGAAGTCGTGTTTTTCATATATATATATATATATATATATATATATATATATATATATATATATATATATATATATATATATATATATATATATATATATTCTATTTACCAATAAATATTTGAATACCCATGCAAATGTGAATATCTGCGGTCATGGTGTACGTCACGCCCTCAACCGTTAAATATCGTGTAGGAAACAACTTTGGCATGAGTCGCATGCAAGATGCCACGAAGTACAGAGTTATATGATTTCGAGAAAGGTGTAATCGCCGGGTATCACAGAAATGGCTGATCCTTAAGGGACATATCTAGTGAGCCAAATTACCCAAATTCTACAGTGGCCTATGAGATTCAGAAGTGGAACCCACGAAACTGAGAGATAAAGCCCGACTGGTGCTGTCCAGAGAAATTCGGAGGAACCGCGGACAAGCAATGGCCCACATTCTCCAGGAGTTTCAACAGGCATCCTGGAGTGTTGTTTCGGTGGATACCATCTGTAAAGAAGCACATCTGATTGATTTTCATGGTCGTAAGCATGGTTCATAAGCATTTGATCACAAAGTCTAACCGCTCAGTTCGGTTAATGTGGTGCAAAGCACGTCGAAAGTGGACCGTAGATCAGTGGAAACGGGTTCTCTGGAGCGACGAATCAAGGTTCACCTCTACAGTTCGGATAGCAGGGTCTAGGTCTGGCGGAGAAAGAACGGTTGGAGAACGCCTCCTGCCAGAATGCATTGTGACCACAGTAAAGTTCGGCGAAGGAGCAATTATGACTTGGGGGTGTTTATTCTGGTATGGACTGGGACCTGTGGTCCCAATTCATGGTAAGCTCAACGCCGACGCCTACTACACTATTTTGGATGACAGTGTGCTTCCTACGTTGCTGCAGTTTTACGGGTTGGATCTATGTTACTTCCAGGACGACTTCCAGGATGCCAGCTGTCATGTTGCAAGGTCCACCATGGATTGGTATGGTGACAATGGGGTTAACCGAATGGACTGGCCTGTCCAGAACCCAGACCTGAACCCTATCGAGAACCTCTGGGACGAGTTGGATCGCCGAATTAAGGGGTGCAACTACCGTCCAAAATCAGTGAAGGAACTTACATGTCTTCTCCAAGCCGAGTGGAAGAAAATACCACTAGCCGTCATACAAGAACTTGTGGAAAGCATGACCAGGAGGGGTTAAAGCTGTAATTGCCTCTCGTGGAAGCTCTACCAACTATTGAATATGAATATATTTTGCTTTTCTTTTCTATCACAGGTGTCCAAATACTTATTGGTAGGTAGTGTGTGTATATATATATATATATATATATATATATATATATATATATGAAGTTAGACACATGAAAACTAGAAACGTTGGTAAGGAAAACCCAAAATTTTATCAACGAGACGTTCCCAAAGGTAATAAGATTAATCCTCAAAATCCTAGAAATGTGTGACCACTGTAAAAGCTGAAGATCGACCAGTTGTTAGTTGTTATGGATGTGGAAAACCAGGCTTCATCAAGACTAAATGCCGGACCTGTTCTCCCTCTTCTAGAAAAAAAGAACCAAATTCAGAGCTACCCACCTTCAGATATTCTCTGTCGAAGAACCCCAGTTGACTTTGTTGACAGTTAAAATCAACGGAATAAACGGCATTGTGTGCGCTGACACAGGAGCCAGCCACACTATAGCTGGAGAAACCTTATATCAACTCTTTAGAGAACGAGGAGTAGAATTTGAGAAAATTGGCATGAACGTAACCCTCGCCGATGGTCTCCAAGAGGAAACAGAAGATTATACGGCCCAAGTAGAAATTGAAATTGAAGGACGATCTTTCGAAATAAACTTATTTTCATTACCTACAGCAAAGAATAACAGATCATTGTTAGGAACTGATTTTTTGCGTAGCTCTGGGATTGTTTTAGATCTTCCAAATCATAGGTCGTATTACCACGACAATCCGAAACAGAAATTTAGATGTAATGATGATGATTTCAGACCATCTGAGTGTTCTAAAAAGGCTGTGGAAGTCAACACGTTACTGTTAAGAGAAAATGGGGGGAAACACCTATTAAATGAACAAAGATCAGAATTAAACAAATTGTTAAGTCATTTTGAAGATGTCTTTAAACCAGGGGAAGAAACGACTCCCAAAGTCGAGCACTACATTGATACGGGGGATAATCCTCCGGTCGCAGTTCCGCTGCATGATGAAGAATCTGATTGTGAAATTTGCACTATTTCCATCGATATCCATGCAAAAGGAATTCGTGATGAGCAGTTAAAAGACGAAGATGTTAGAAAAATTATAGAATCTTTAGCAAGTCTCGTTAAAGATGAGTGACCGAGGTTACCTAATGAATCAAGGAGTGTTATATAGATATTCTCCCGAGGCAGATACAGAAGAAGCCCAGTTAGTGGTCCCGATTCAAGAACGAGAAAGAGTGCTGAAAGAGCACCATGATGCCCATCAACCGGACATTTCGGAATCCAAGGAACCTACGATAGAATTTCAAAGCGGTACTATTGGACTGGTTTGCGTAGATATGTTACTGAATACATCAAGAAGTGCCCTGACTGTTGTCGTTATAAACCTAGTAACTAGAACGGACTGTTGCAAACCCCGTCGACGGTTTGAGACTCTTTCAATAGATCTGTTTGGGCCTTTACCAAAGAGTAATGAGAAGAAATGAATCTTTATCATAGAAAACTGTGCCACCAAGTGGGTAAAACTATTTGCATTAACCACTGCAACAGCTAAAGAGTGTGCCATCATTCTAATAGAAGAGGTATTTCTAAGATATGGTTTACCTAGACGGGTAATAAGTGACAACGTATCTCAGTTTGTAGTGCTATAATGCAGCAAGTTATGTTATCTTTTGGACATCAAACAAACCTTAACCCCATTTTATCATCCACAGGAAAATCCTGTTGAGAGGAGGAATAGGGACATAAGCCCCGTTTAGCCATGTTAGTTTGTAATGATCACAATACCTGGAGTGATAAGCTACAAATAATTAGATTCGCCCGTAACACATCAAAATGTGATCCCACCGGACAGACTGCTGCATATCTCATGTTTGGTCGAGAGCTACGTACTACCGACGATATTGCCCATGATTTTCGAAGTGTTGTCGAGAGTGATAATTTCATTTCTGAGATTACTCCGTATTTAAAGAAATTCGCAAATTTCATTAAACAAGTTAGAGATCGAATAGAGGAAAGGCAAGACCATCATAAACATTATGCAGACAAAAGATTTACAAAGACTGCTTCCCTCAAACGAGGCGACAAAGTCTGGGTTACAACTCTTCCCCATAGCAACTCTGACAAAAACCGCACTTCCAAGTTCATGCCCAGGCGAGATGGCCCTTATACAATTCTATCACAGAGATCACCAGTATCTTATACATTAGCTGCTACCGATAATCCTCTTTCTCCCATAGGAAACAATCATGTTTCTGCTCTGAGACCATATGAAGGACGAGACCTTACTCCCATGCATCCCATCCGGAGCAGAGGACGACCAAAGAAAGTCCTAGGCCCACAAATTCAGAAAAGCAACTCCACAATTCATTCCCCGAAATACAAACTACAGGGACATGCTGTGCCAACCAGGTAACAGCCGCCTCGAGAAGCAAGATGTATGATGAGGAGATCTTATACATCTTGAGGGGAAGACTAGGATGTCCCCTCAAAGCAGTCCTATAAAGGACTGCTTTTCTCCCCTCCCACACACACAAATAGACTCTTCTTTTCAGTACCTACTATGTCATGTGACCCTGTTTCCGGTGTTTGTGCTGTGTGTTAATTTGTTACTTTTGTATTAGCATGTAGATTGTTTTATTATGTCCTGTAATTAAATGTTCGTGTTTTAGCATTCTTAGTATGTGGACTTTATTTTAAATTTTAAAAAACCCCGAGAGGATTTTTGACAAGAATTTCACATTTGCACTTACATTTTTTTTTTTCAAATTTCATGTGACAAAAACTTTATGTTGAAATAGTTATATGTATTTGTATCTCATTTAGGTAAAAATGAACAAAAATTGAAATTAAAAAAAAGGGCACGCTTTCAGAAATATATGCTACATATTGAAACAAAGAAAATTATAAATTTCATTGAATAAGAAGGGTGAGCCAAGACCTCGAATAATATTTGTTCAATATCTGCTGAAATATTTGAATCCACGTCAATAACAACTACTCAGTTTGAAAAGCCACTCTCAGGCAGTGGAAGTACAGTGAAACCCGTTTAGCCGGACTAACTGGGACCATAGACAATCGAAAATCCGGATAATATGAGTAATAAGAAAATAAACAAAATCCTTAACTGAGCAGACATACGATAAAAACTATGGTTTTAACAAGACATTAAAATATATAATAAGAACTTCATTTCTTAACAAAGAATTGGTAAGCTTTCTGAAACTCAACAAAAAGCATTTTATTACCATAACTTTAATTTATTGTACAATCTAGGCAGGAATTGTACATTGAATCAAACTAAACAGCGGCGTTCTTGTATAATTATGTTCTTGCTATCATAGTAAAAAATTATTAACTAAAGTGAACATTAAATGAAAATAATGTCTACAAATCTGATCTGGATAAACGAGGTTTTCCTGTATAGCCTTGCAAGCCTGTTTGACACCTTATAAAACAATCTCATATACTTTTTAACATATAAAAACATTGAAATAAAAATATAAAAAATACGTCATTATAGAAAATTTAAAGCCTATTTTCAATTAATTTATTCAATGATGTAAATTGATTTCAAAGGATCCCTTTCGAGACCCACAGTAAGAAACATCACATGCAGTCGAATGATTAGAATATTTTTTATTGTTTTTGAAATGGTTTTCTTTTGTAAAAGATAAATACAAAATAAATTTATGAAACAACTGCGAAAAATCTTAGAATATATTTTCCTAAAAAATAAAAGAAAGAAATAACTTTTAAAATAGGTAAATAATAAATAAATAAAACTGAGTTAATTTTCAAAACTTTTGTATTAATTTGCCTAAAATGTATATTTACACCCTTATTAATACGTATCTCCATCGTATTATATAATGCGTAATATGTAATTATATAATACGGTTTATATAATACGTAATGTTTAATTATATAATACGCATTATATAATACGTATTTGTAATATGTTATTAAACTTATCTATATATATAAACAGTTCCGTAACTGACTCACTGACTGACTGACTGACATACAACGCACAGACCAAACCGCTGGACCTAAAGGGCTGAAATTTTGCATGGCGATTCTTCTTATAGTTTTGGTTGTACTAAGAAAGATTTTTAAACAATTCTTCTTAGATTTTTTTAAAATTAAATTTTTAAGCTGTTTATGTAACTTTTTTTAAGTTTGTATTTAAATAATGATTTAAGGGTTATAAAATTTATATCGCGAGAAAGATCCAAAAAATTCCTTTAAAATGAAATGTTTTTCGAATCTTTATCTCCCTCTTCTGATTTTTTGGTGAATTTTTAAAGATTCATTTTTAGAATTTAATTTATTAAATGCTGATCACGTGATTTCTTTTTCTGATACTTGAAATAAATTTATCGTTACGTGCATAACAACTAAATAGACAAAAAAAATTTTTTTTTTCTTTCTAATGCAGCAGACAATTGGATATTATCCAAAAAAAATAAATATCCCTTGAGATTTTTTTATAAATGTATATATATATATATATATATATATATATATATTACATCAATTGTATACATTGATCGTCGTATTTATTATAAATATATATATATATATATATATATATATATATATATATATATTTTTTTTGCATTAACTGCATACATTGACCGTTATATTTAATTTGAATGTACTCCGTAGCGAAGTGCGGGTTTTCAGCTAGTATATATATAAGCTAACGTATATTTATACGCTTTTACATGTGTCATGACACATGTAAAAAGTGTATATTGTAAGAAAGAATTTTCAAAATTTTCTCGGATATTATTTTTTTAATGCATGTGGTTATTTCATGAAGGATTCTCCTAACATGTACCGTTCGCTCATGATATAAATATTCATATGATACTGAGGAGTACTAAAAATATGTTGCTTCCCTAAATCTCCGACAGATGGCACTCCACGACTCTTAGAGCGAAATATTGTGGGCTTATTTTCGATTTGTATCCCCCCCCCTCTCCCTCTCCCTTGACGGGTGCCCACTGAATGGTGCCACCTGCTGGAGTGACCAAACAGAACTAATGCAGGATAGCCGTATACTCATTCTGTCTGAGAACACAATGTCACATGTATTTCCGTGGATCGGGAAAATTCGATTTTCCTTTCTTATCTTCGTGGCTTTGAAAAGCATTTTAAACGCATCGCGCCAGGCCTCGAGTATTCCGCCCGAAAATGGCATCCACTCAGGTTGGTAGGGGATTAATGGCGCAAGCTCTAAAATAGGCCAAACACGAGACTTGAGCCGAAAGAGCGAACATAAAAGGGCCAGGCTCGAACCGACACTTTTTGGTAAGAAAGAGACGTGCCCAAACGGGAAAAAAAATTGTTATAATAAAGGGCGATAAAAATGATGAGTAAATTTGATAAAAGTAGGATATATAAAAAGTAATGATATTGTAATGGTGATTAAAAGATTCAGTGATATGAATAGTGATATATATAAATAGGGAAAAAGCAATAACAGTTTAACAGTAAAGTCAATGACAAAAACAAAGACTGTGTATGAAATGAGTAGAAACTAATAGAGTTTTTCCAGAGCGAATCATTTCTTTCTGGTAAGGACAGTGTTTTGCCGCAGCAAAGTCCTCTAAAGCAGACTCATTGTGCATCGCTCCAGGTGTATTGTCTCGATGGAGTTTTCTTTTGAAAAATAAACCACTGTTAAAACGGATAGGGGCTGCTACGAAATCCCTCCCGGTAACACAAGCATTTATAGAAAGGGCTGGTTTCGCTCGAAATAGGGATATCCAGGCCCTGATTTTCCATTTGGCCCAGTAGGCCCGGCCCCCCCCCCCCCCAAATTTTTATTTTGATAGAAAATTCTCAATTAAATTTTTTTTTTAATTTTACCTTTTTTAACAGCAATTTATTTTATATCCTTTCAAATTTGATTGATTGGTTCATCATATGTATAGTCATATGTATGTTATAGTGTATATAAGGGATCAATAAGTTTTTTTGGTTGCATTGTATTGGTGTTTTAATGATGAAGTTAATATATTGTATTGCTTTTTGTTATTTGATAATGTTATTTGATAATTGCTTCTACGCTTCAAATAGCCAATTCTTGGTAAAATGGTACTTTCACAATGATTCATGATTATTTTTATGTGTGCCAATTTTAGAAAGGTTACGCCCACATCAGTGTTAGGAGGCCCCCATCCCGAGTTGTGCCTATAGTCAAGAATTTTCTAAATCGGGCCCTGGGGATATCATCAATTTTGTATGGCAGAGTGAAACTCGAACCACTGAGTGCATAGAATGGAGTTGCTTCTTTTAAGACTGTTTAGAAACGAGAAGGACCCCATTTAGGCTTTGAGCGGAATCCTCATTGGAACATCCATTCTGACAGCCACTCGTCGTGAGATTGATTTATTGAGTCATTCAACCTGCGATCTGAAACTTCTGATTGCAGGGGTTTCACCTCTGACCATAAAATATCCCTTCAACAGCATTGTCTTCGCGAATAACTTTGAAAAAGCTGCTTACTCTCTTGCTTTGAAAGTGCTGCGGTATAATCGTAATCAGCACGAATCCAATACACAATGGAACAGAAATATCCTTAATTTTACTTCAACAAATGACTCGTCAGTGTTTTTTTCGGAGGGGTTTCTTTTGTTGTTCGTATTTTTCTCCTCCTTCTTCAGATGTGGCTACGGTCCTAAACGATCCACGTACCAATTAGAAGGGCCTAGACAGAGGCAGAAAGGAGAAAAGGAATGGTCCCCAGACCACGAGGTGATATCATCAGGCTTAACACTGGTGTTTCCGAGTCGCTCATTAGAAAGAATTCCACTCCTGGTTACCGAGAGAATTCAGCTGCAGAAAGAAGCTCAGCTTACCAGGTCCATAACTAATAGTGCTGCGATTATACTTTACTTGCTTAGTCGAAATTATCAAAAGGAAATGGGTGTAGGAAGAGTAGCGCATGAATAAATCAACTAAATCTAATTTAAACTGTTAGATTTTTTTTTAATATTCACTATTCAGTTTTACCAAGCAGTGAAGTTTTTCTAGGAGAGAAAGTGGGGCCGATGACAATGGAAAGCAATTTAGGACATGTTCTGCGACACTGCTAGAGTAGGA
The DNA here is from genome assembly GCA_907164885.2 of Dolomedes plantarius. Lineage (NCBI taxonomy): Eukaryota > Metazoa > Arthropoda > Arachnida > Araneae > Dolomedidae > Dolomedes > Dolomedes plantarius. Next base: position 232,339,938 of record OU015491.1, on the reverse strand, counting down.
ATTTGATTGGAGGCGTATATTTTTTGTCTGTTGAGAGCATAATCTATAACTTCTGATAAGTTCATCCATAATTATTATTATTGTGTAGTCATCGAAATGGATGGATTTTAAGGTGGTCATTTTATCATACAAATCGTATTGTTTTAATTTAGAGATATATTATGAATGTTTCTATTGAGAGATCTATGTAACCTATTTGGACAGAGTTTAGAGTGTTTATTATTATGCATCTATGCATTAGTAGATATTTAATTGTTGGCCTGAATGTTACCTCCTCGAGGCACTGTTTATATTGTATTATATAGCGTGGTTGGTAACCATTTTCAAAAGTTTGTTAAAGTCAGTGGTTTTTAGGTGGGTGTGATAAGTTGCGTACATTGTGGAAATGACGAGTGTTAATTATTTAAAATTTCTATCATGAAAAATAATCATGTTGCTAAAAATGTGTGAAAAGTTCGGTGGCCAGGAGTGAGAACGATCTGAAATGGCAGAATAACTTGGTTAGGCGATCACTCACTCCACAAGCACCACAGGCGATGCTTCCAAAGCTAACTGAGCATGGCAGGCGATCGTGGTCGTGCGATGAGACACAGACAAAGTTTGAAGCTTGGACCCTATCGAGGGTGTAGAACATCGCCATTGACTGCTGGGGCACGACGCTTGAGTGCGGGTGGAATGGTCTGAATCCAATTCCCACTGGCACTCTCCCTTCTCTGTTAGATAATTAATTGGACCACTTCCTCAATCGGTCTCACAGCACTAAAGACGTCAAACAGGGTTAGAAAGGTTATTATCCTAACCTTTAAGAAGAAGTCATTTTTATTGGACTGCAGAAAAAAAAGAGCGTGTTCAAATTCCATTTAATGAGAGAAATACTCAAAAACCAAAATATTCCAGCATTAGACATAAACTCCCAGAAAGGTATTTGTAAAAGATAAAAATTGAAAAACAGCCGCTGAGCAAGATTTTTTCCTCACATGATAATTGGAACAACAGTTCCATTCCCGTGAGTGGCAATTTTCACTCGTGACATTCCATCCAGCCCCAGAGTTTCTGTGCGTTTCTTCCCTTCGCCTAGCTCAAGAGCCGGTTGCTATTTTCGTTCATCCCCTGGCGCATGCACGAAGCTCCAAAATTGGAAATCTCTGGTTGACGTTCGAGCGCCCAGCTTGGCGACACTTTCGCCAGCCGAGGCGTGCAACGAGGGAAAAAAAAGACCTTCTTGACCCACATGAGAAAGTAAACACACGACGTCTCTGCCAAAGGAAAAAAAAATTCAGCAACATTCTTCAAAGCTTTTTTCCCCCTCTCCTCGCTCAGAAAGCCTCCTCTCCCAGACAACTGTTCGTTCATTCTCCCTTCACCTGCCGCGTCCTCCCCCCCCCATTCCCTCCCCCCACTCCGTGGCCTTCGCATCGCTCTTTTCTGTGTTCGGCTGTCTTTCTTCTTACGTTCTTTTTTCGTTTCGGGAAAAGTAGCCAATCGGCTGCGAGCCTACGATCCCCTTTCCTCCTCCAATTGGTGGATTCCGCACATTGGCTTCCCCTCCCCCTTCTCCCCTTTGCTCTCTCCGTGCCTCTTTTTTTCTTTTTCGTGTTGCTGGCTTCATTTCTGCTGGTATCATGCAATTTCTTTTTTCTTTTTTTCATTTCGGGGTTCCCCTATTTGGCGCCTTTAGAGCTCTTTTGGCTCGTTATTTTAATGCAAAAAAAAAAGGGGGGGGGGGGACTGAAATCGATGGAAGATGAAAGATTGAGTTCTCGTCGCAGGGTGAAGACACCTGTTGCCCGTCCTCATTTATTAATGTGGATGCAAGAAGCTCTCTCTACTCGACACTGATTGGGAGAATCTTCGAAGCCTCCAGAGATTTCTAAAATGGCGCTGTCTCCCTCGCTAAAATCAACATTTTTCATTAATTTCTCCTATAATTGAATACATTTTTTATATTGAATTATGCTGTTATTGGTTGCATTTCACAAAGATCTATCTCTTTTTAAAATGGCGAAGTTCAGTAACCAGCTTTCGCATATGTAGGCTTCATAGTTCAATGTTCATCTATATACATATAAAACAGTTCCGTAACTGACTGACTGACTGACTGACATACAACGCACAGACCAAACCGCTGGACCTAAAGGGCTGACATTTTGCATGGCAATTCTTCTTATAGTGTAGGGGTGTACTAAGAGAGATTTTTGAAAAATTCTTCTTAAATTTTTTCAAATTAAATTTTTAAGCTGTTTTAGTAACTATTTTAAAGTTTGCCTTTAAAATAATAATTTGAGGGTTATAAAATTTATATCACGAGGAAGATCCTAAAAGTGCCTTTAAAATGAAATTTCTTTCGAATCTTTACCTCGATTTTCTGATTTTTGGTGAATTTTTAAAGATTCATTTTTAGAATTTAATTTATTAAATGCCGATCACGCGATTTCTTTTTCTGGTACTTTAAATAAATTTATCGTCACGTGCATAACAACTAAATAGACAAAAAAATATTTTTGTTTCTTTCTAATGCGGCAGACGATTGGACATTATTTTGTCTATAAAAATATCCCTTTTCACACACATATATATTACGATTTTTTTTATAAATATATATATTTTTTTCTACATCAATTGTATATATTGATCGTCGTATTTATTATAAATATATATATATATATATATATATATATATATATATATATATATATATATATATATATATATATATTTCTTTTTTTTTGACATTTATTGCATACATTGACCGTTGAATTTAATTTGAATGTACTCCGTAGCGAAGTGAGGGTTTTCAGCTAGTTATTTGATAAATAGCTAAACATGTTCAGTAACCAGGCCCACCGTCAGGGTGGGGCAGGCGGAAAAAATCCCCGGTGCCCGGTTAAAATAAGAGTAAATGTATACAATGCTCAAATATTGAGTAGAGAGGGGGCCAGCAGTATTATTTTGCTCCGGGCCCTGGCTCAGTTGACGGCGGCCCTGTCAGTAACGTATATATATGCATATATACACTAGCTACCAAAAATTATTTGGACGCCCATGCAAATGACGATATCTGCGGTCCTGATGTACGTCACGCCATTAAATATCGTGTAGGAGACAATATTGGCAAGATGCCACGAAGCGCAGAGTTATCTGATTTCGAGAAAGGTGTAACCGTCGGGTATCACAGAAATGGCCGATCCTTCAGCGACATATCTAGCGAGCTGAATTACCCAAAATCGACAGTGGCTCGTGTGATTCAGAAGTGGAAGGCGAGCGGTGATTGTCGGAAGGTGCCCCGAGTCGGCAGACCCAAGAAACAGGGAGATAGAGACCGACGGGTGCTGCCCTCAGAAATTCGGAGGAACCACATCCAACCGATGGCCCACATACTCCAGGAGTTTCGAGGGGCATCCGGGAGTGTTGTTTCGAAGAATACCATCCGTAAGAAAGAAAGCACATCTGCTTGGTTTTCATGGTCGTGCTGCCGCCCATAAGCATTTGATCACAAAATCCAACCGTTCAGCCCGATTAATGTGGTGCAAAGCACGTCGAAAGGTGGACCGTAGATCAGCGGAAACGGGTTCTCTGGAGCGACGAATCGAGGTTCACCCTCTACCTTTCGGATGGCAGGGTCTGGGTCTGGCGAATGCCTGGAGAACGCCTCCTGCCAGAATGCATTGTGACCACAGTAAAGTTCGGCGGAGGAGCAATTATGGCTTGGGGATGTTTATCCTGGTATGGACTCGAACCTTTGGTAACAATTCATGGTAGGCTCGACGCCGCCGCCTACGGCACTATTTTGGATAACAATGTGCTTCCAGTTTTACGGGTTGAAAACGTGTTATTTCCAGGACGACAACGCAAGCTCTCATGTTGCGAGGTCCACCATGGATTCGTGTGGTGACAATGCGGTTAACGGAATGGACTGGCCCGCCCAGAGCCCAGACCTGAACCCTATCGAGAACCTCTAGGACGAGTTGGATCGTCGAATTAAGAGGTGCAACAATAGTCCAAAATCGGTGAAGATGTCTGATCTCCGAAAGACAGTCCAATCGGTGTACCATGTCTTCTCCAAGCCGAGAGGAAGAAAATACCACTAACCGTCATACAAGGACTTGTGGAAAGCGTGTCCCGGAGGGTTGAAGCTGTAATTGCTTCTCGTGGAGGCTCTACGAACTATTCAATATCAATAAATTTTGTTTTTCTTTTCTATCCCAGGTGTCCAAATACTTATTTACAGATAGTGTACACACACACACACACACACACACACACACACATATATATATATATATATATATATATATATATATATATATATATATATATATATATTTATATATATATATATATATATATATATATATATATATATATATATATATATATATATATATATATATATATATATATATATATATATATATATATATATATATGGTTCGGTAAGTTCAGTGTTCATTTATTTTGAAGCAACCCAATGAATTGAGAATTCTATTGTGTTTGGACATAAATAAATCGTCAGTCAGCAATTTTAAATTTGGATTACTCCTGGTCTACAGGCCTGGCCCCGTAGGTGAGACGCTGAATTGGAATAGGCGATAAGATGAGGCCGAATAAGAATACGAATTTTTGACGAATGAAGACAAAATATTAGCAGTTTAATGTAATGTAGGATAGTTTAGTTTAATATTCCTAAAAATACGAAGCGAATATTTAGACTATCTTTTATAAAGGGCTGAATTTTAGGTGGTGAGAAATTGATTTTGAATGCGTATTTCCAAACGTTTTTGTAGTTCTCAGAACTCTACTTGTAATTATAGCAACAGCCGAGCGCAGTTTTTCTAAGCCGAGCATGTCAAAGAGATATACAACAACAAATTAAGAGCGATTGAAAGATCTAGCAATCATTTCGACAGAAAAGACGGTATAAATGAGAGCTATCGGCTGCCATAAAGCCACGGAGAAGGATTTGCTAATTATTTCTATTAAGTAACAAATTATAATAAAATGTATTTACTTTTGCTACTTTTTAAAAAAAGTTTTGTCATTTTTAAAATTTTTATGTGTTTCTTTAAAATAAATATTTTTTCTTCTATTTAATACATGCTTTTTCCGAAATGTCCGAGCGCATCAAAACGATGGCAGAAGGGCTAGGGAGCTGGCCTTCGGTACTAGAGTCTGTGGGTTCGAGTCCCACCGTTGGCATGGATTTTTGTAGCCGTTTTTAAGCAGTAGGTCCCCGTCCAATGAGCCCTCGTGTAGCAAAAAATCGACCGTAGCGTTACGAACCAAACCAAACCCCAAATGTCCGTTTTTCTATTAAGAAGACTATTTCCAGTAATTATATATATATTATATATATATACGCACACACACACACACACATATATATATATGTGTGTGTGTGTGTGTGCTCAGATGGCAAAATGTTAAAAGAAACTTTTCATAAAAAAAAATGAGTCTTTCCCATTCTCGTTCGCCGATATTTTCTATTTAATGGCCAACTATTTTCCTGAAACATTGGTACCAAGTTTGCTGATGTAAAACAAATTACTGATTTTTAATGATATCTTGAATCTTAGAATGGCTGTCACGTAAATTTCTCATAACATTTTGCCATCTGAGCTCAGATATATATATATATATATATATATATATATATATATAAGCCTCGTAGGGGGGGTAGGGGGTTCGTAGGGTGAGAAGATCATCCAAAGGGGAAGCGTAGACATAAAAAGGTTGAGAACCACTGCTTCAAACCTTGACAGAAGACGCTGCTTCTTCAAATCCATCTTAAAAATAATGAAGTTTTTAGTGAGGTTATTATTTTATCTTAAATATATTTTGTGAGTTTATGTGCTGCAAAGGGGTAAATTGTTTATTTGATATAACATTTCGAAAAATGGGTTTTCTGGCCGAGGGTACACAGAGAAAAAAAAGTCGGTCAGTCGCCGGAATAAGTGGGTTCTGCAACCCACTTCGTGTAGGTTATTGTTAGACGTGAGTTAAACAAACCACTACCCGTGTTTTTGAAGCGGATGTAAGTGAGTTAAAATACTACTGATTTATTGTTACTGGGTTATCGAAACAAGTGTGTTAAATAACGCACATGTCGTAAGTCTTTTATAGTGAGTTTATTGAATAGGAGAACCATATTCAGGTATTAAAACGTAAATATTATGCAACTTGAAAGGTTGAAATGGAGTTCATTTGGAATGAAAATTTTTAGCATTACTTAAAATTTTATCCACTATATTTTATTGGGAAAGAAGTTAATTTTTGGTATACAATGTCTTAATTTTTTAACGAGAATAACAAAAATTCTTGTATCGTATTCCAAATCAATTTTTTTTTTTATAATTTTTAGTTCTCAAGATAGAAAATTTTACCTTTGAGTAGAAATATTTTCATTTAATAATAGAGAAATATTTAAATCCCAGCTTTAAAAAAAAAATAATAATAATAATAATAATGTCATAAAAGCACAAAGCAATTATATGTTCCAAAGAAATTTTGTATCAAGAGTAACATTTTTTTAAAGAAAAGATACTAATGTTCTTGAGTGTATGTTATTAATTTGGTACGTCTCGATCTGTGTGCACACTTACAGGTCCAAAGATAAAAGACTTGGATTCGCATGTTTGCGTTTTCATATTTTGCTCCTTAATTTTCGAATGGTTTGCTTAATAGCTTACGATTCGCCATCGTTGAAACAAATACTATTGATAATAATAGTTAAAAATAAATGAAGTCACACTTATTATGGGACACTACTTATTAAAAATCATGTAAAATCTATTAGTGTAGAATAAATCTCCATTGCACAGCTACCAAAGTTATATTTACTTACTTTCACACACATACTCAGTATTTTTACACTACAGCCTTTGCGATACTGAAACTGATTATGGTAAAGAAATGAATGTTTTACAAAAAAATATTGTTTCTCAATACGTTTTTTTCTTTTTTTGTGTGACACTTTGTTTTTATTTTTATTTTCAGACTAAAAATCTAGCAACTAATAGCGTCGTACACCAAAATAATTCGACGTTTGTGGTTAATAACAGTCTAAAATGATTTCTCGGGTTTTTTTAATCTGCATTTTGCAAATAGTATCTCGCTGAAGAGTTGGATGCAGTTGCAAGTGAATGCTACCTCAAAGGTTATTTGAAATCATTACAAAATGATGACGAGGAATTTACAAAATTTGCTCTTTCTCGCATAACTGAAGGAGGGTGATAAAGTTGGGGAATTCGAAGAGTAAACACGAATCTGAATTACATAATTGCAAATCGACTTGGAGAAAGAAATTGGACAGCAGACACTACCCCTCCAGCATACATCAACAATGCGCCCCTAAAATATCACAAACACTGGATCTACACCAAACTATTTGACAGTAGAGGTACATGAAAATGAATGGGGTACCTTTTGTTTAGGACACTTGAATTAACAGAAAAAAAAAGAGAGAGAAGATTCCGAAGAGATAATCTTTTACTTAAACGGTGTAAACAGAATCAAGAAAAACTCCGACAATTGTTTTATTCTCATAGGAGAAACAATGAATCCGACATATGCTCAAGAACTCATTGCCTATTTCACAGAATATGTACTAAGAGAAGTTCAAATTGATACCTTTGACAAGCTGAAGGAGTTAATTGTCTCCCATCAAATAAAATACAGAGTAAACGATGAACACTTCATATAGAACATTGGGCAGTTTTCATTTCTCCTTACGACTTGGCAGAGAAATCGGACCGGTATGAGAGTATAAGATGCACTTTAGAAAAAGGGTACACTTGTAAAATCAAAAATTTTAAATGAACCCCGGTACAATAAGAACGGTTTTAAAGGCCTTCACAGGCAAATCAGAATCAAAATCGATTTTTTTTTTTTTACCCTCGGAGGAGCTATCTACAAAATCACGGGAATCCACAAAATCAAATTTAATGATCCACCAAGTCGAACTCAAACTTTTCAAAGTCATAGTCGAGGTCGGAACCAACTAGTCATTATATAACCCTGATGACTTAGTAGATAAGAAAAACGAAGGTAGAGAAAACCCTGAGCTAAGGAGACAATTATTGAATATTGAAATGACTCATGATAGAAAAGGGACGAGAAATTAAATTGCGTCTCCATTCTCCCGCAAAAATTGTTATCTCTTATTAAGTATCGAGGAAGTAATCTATATATATAAAACAGTTCCGTAACTGACTCATTCATTCATTCATTCACTGACTGACTGACATACAACGCACAGACCAAACCGCTGGACCTAAAGGGCTGAAATTTTGCATGGCGATTCTTCTAATAGTGTAGGGGTGCACTAAGAAAGATTTTTCAAAAATTCTTCTTAGATTTTTTTAAATTAAATTTTTAAGCTGTTTTTTAAACTTTTTTTACGTTTGCTTTTAAAATAATACATGGGGGGTTATAAAATTTATATCACGAGAAAGATCATAAAAATTCCTTCAAAATGAAATTTTTTTCGAATTTTTACCTCCATTTCCTGATTTTTGGTGAATTTTTAAAGATTAATTTTTAGAATTTAATTTATTAAATGTTGATCACGTGATTTCTTTTTCTGGTACTTTCAATAAATTTATCGTCACGTGCGTAACAATTAAATAGACAAAAAAAATACTTTTTTCCCTTGCTAATACGGCAGACGATTGGACATTATCCAAAAAAATATTGAAATACAATAAAAGATATTATGTTCCTCAAACTGTACTATATTCTTTCGTAGGCATTAATTGCATACATTGACCGCTGTATTTAATTTGAATGTACTCCGTAGCGAAGCGCGGGTTTTCAGCTAGTCTATATATATAAAACAGTTCCGTGACTCACTGACTGACTGACATACAACGCACAGACCAAACCGCTGGACCTAAAGGGCTGACATTTTGCATGGTGATTCTTCTTATGGTGTAGAGGTGCACTAAGAAAGATTTTTGAAAAATTCTCCTTCGATTTTTTTAAATTAAATTTTTAAGCTGTTTTTGTAACTTTTTTAAAGTTTGGATTTAAAATAATAATTTGGGGGTTATAAAATTTATATCACGAGAAAGATCATAAAAATTCCTTTAAAATGAGAACTTTTTCGAATCTTTACCTCCATTTTCTGATTTTTGGTGAATTTTTAAAGATTCATTTTTAGAATTTAATTTATTAAATGTTGATCACGTAATTTCTTTTTCTGGTACTTTAAATAAATTTATCGTCCCGTGCATAACAACTGAATAGACAAAAAAATATTTTTTTTCTTGCTAATGCGGCAGACGATAGGACATTATGCAAAAAAATATTAAAATACAATAAAAGATATTATGTTCCTCAAACTGTACTATATTAACTGTACTATATTCTTTAGTATGTCCTATTAGATTTAATTTGAATATTTTCTTGTACATTATTTTGTCTATAAAAATATCCCTTCCCATTTTTTTTATAAATATATTTTTTTGTTTTTTTTTACATCAATTGTATACATTGATCGTCGTATTGATCATAAATACACTGTTGGCCACTGTAAATGCAACACCCTGAAGGAAACATGCAAATAACATGAAATTTACAACATGCATTAGCGGAGATGAGATATGCAAATGATTAGAATTTCAGAGCAGACGCACATCACGCGCGTCTGTGGAGCCACTTCAAAGCGCTATTTAAGGCTTGGAGATTTCGACGATTTCAAGTTCGGCAATTGTGTTTTTCTTCTCGTTTTTTCAAAAAAATGATCAATTATGCCTCGTCGAAAACAGCGATCATCTTTTGATCAAATATCCGAGTTCGACAAAGGAAGGATAGTGGCCTACCGAGATTGTGGATTATTTTTCCGGGAAATCGGTAGTCGTGTTGGACGAAACAAAACAACTGTAATGCGGATATGTGATCGTTGGATGCAGGAGGGTACGACGGACCGGCGTGTTCGATCGCATCCACCTCAGCGCACCACTTCACGTGATGACAGGCAAATTGTGCGCATGGCAGTGACGGATCGCTCAGTCACATCACGAACCATAGCACAGCACATGCAGTCTGTAACGCATCATCCAGTGTCTGCGCGTACCATTCGACGCCGTTTACAGCAGAGTGGTCTGTCCGCAAGACGTCCATTGCTTTGTCTACCCTTGACACAGAACCACAAACGTCTCCGCAGCCAATGGTGCGATGACAGAAGGATGTGGACGGCAGAATGGAATGAAATTGTCTTTACTGACGAGTCACGCTTCTGTCTGCAACACCACGATGGTCACATTCGAGTCTGGAGACACCGTGAAGAGAGGATGCAGAACAGCTGCGTTATGCACCGCCACACTGGTCCTGCACCGGGTATTATGGTATGGGGCTGTATTGGATATCACTCTCGCACACCTCTAGTACGCATTGCCGGTACTTTAAACAGCCAGCGCTACATCTCCGAGGTGTTGGAGCCAGTTGTCCTTCCTTACCTTCAGGGCTTGCCCACAGCCATATTTCAACAGGATAATGCGCGACCACACGTGGCACGCATTGTCCAACGGTTCTTCGTCAATCGCCAGATTGAATTGCTTCCCTGGCCGCCTCGCTCTCCGGATCTTTCGCCGATAGAAAACATGTGGTCCATGGTTGCTGTACGATTGACCCAGATTCCATCACCAGCTGCCACAGCAGATCAACTTTGGCAACGTGTGGAAGCTGCTTGGTCTGCTGTACGCCAAGAACTCATCCAAAGTCTCTTTGAATCAATGCCGAGGCGTGTGGCAGCGGTGATCTCCAACAATGGCGGCTACTCTAGCTACTGATTTTGGCAGGAACCACACTTCACAGAAGTCTATAAATTTAATCATTTGATACTTGGTCAACATGTTATCTACAAAATAAATTTTGTTGTGATATCTCTTGTCTTTCTTGGTGTTGCAATTTGGGTGGCCAGCAGTGTATATATATATATATATATATATATATATATATATATATATATATTTTTTTTTTTGCATTGATTGCATACATTGACCGTTGTATTTAATTTGAATGTACTCCTTAGCGAAGTGCGGGTTTTCAGCTAGTCCAGGGGTTCCCAACCTTTTTATTGTACAGTACCTGTACGTTGTAATCAATTTGATGACGTACCGGTAGACCAAAAATTTTGAAATGGGGAATAAAATGCGATGGAGAACATTTGTAATAAAGACAAGTAACTTGGGATATATTTTTATTGCTAAACATATACATAAAATATAATAATCACTTTAAAAAATGTATAATTTGTGAGAAGGTTGGGCCTGTTTATTATTAACTAAAGATGTAATATCGGGCTCAATGTTTGTCAGTTTAAGGCGAAGATCCGATTCAATGTCCAGCAAAGCTCTATATTTGGTTTTTATCGCAGTTATTGCAGAAAATCCTTTTTCACACAAATATGTGGTCGCAAATGGAATTAAAAATTTTACTGCTTGGCAAGAAACTTCTCAGACACAGTTATAATTCGCAAACACAGTTATTGACACAGTTATAATTCGCAGGCGAGTGCCAAATTTTTATGGGGCGGTCATAGTTAACACTTTTCAGGTGTAGACGGCATCTTTTGAGATTAGGTAAATCCCAATAAAGTATTACAACAGTTATAATTCGCAGGCGAGTGCCAAATTTTTATGGGGCGGTCATAGTTAACACATTCAGGTGTCGACGGCATCTTTTGAGATTAGGTAAATCCCAATAAAGTATTACAACACAAACAAGGGATAAGAAATTCCAAACTAAATTATTAAAACGTATGGATTATTAGTTATTATAGTCATTTCTTTCCTTTTTTTTGTAATACAGATTTTTAATAGATTTTCGTTTTAAATTGTAAAATCATTCTCGTACCGGTAGCTGCTTGTCCGCGTACCGGTACTGGTACGCGTACCCAAGGTTGGGAAACACTGAGCTAGTCCATACATAAGACTTGTGGTTCTATTGCACATTTTGCAACAATTGAAGTTTTTTATAAGAATAGGTACACCTGAAAAGAGACCATATTGTTTACTTTAAATCAAACATGTGTTTGATTTTAAGTTGCAATTAGATATTCCCTCGTTTCAGGTAGGAAAAAATAATAAAACTTGAGATTCAAATGTCTCATGAAGCTTGATTAAGGGTCAGAGGGATTGTATGATGAATCCTTCTAGCTTGGAAAAACGCACAGCGTCTATGGCATGGACTCCTTCTTTCTTGCACATGATCACTTCTGAATTGTTACCTCAGCATAATAAGTACTGAAACTCAAATTAGAAGCCAATATCATAACACCTTCCCGTAGCCCTTATGCTACCTTAGTTATGAAAAAAAGACACGAATGTGTATTGATTATAGACATTGAATGAAAACAAACACAGAACCTGTTCCCATAATAGATGGACCAGTTAACTGAAGCTGGTTATTTTTCCACTTTGGAGCTATATCTTTCAGGATCAAAATTAATACCGAGCTTTTACTACAAGTTTTGGACTGTATGGCTCCCTTTTGGATGGAAGAAGGAATTATTACTATTAGGCAAATTTTGAATAAATACCAACTAAATTTCCCTCTAAATGATTATCTATTCAGAAAGTTGGGAAGGTCGTCTACAACATCTTTTTTATCATTCGTGAGAAGGAAAATATAAAGTTAAGGGGACAGTGGACTTTCAAAATTGTGAAATTTGTCCAAAAATTCGATTTATTTTATTTTATTGAATTGTGAAATTACGGACGAGTAGGAATGTGCTGCAAAAAGAATTTTTAATTTTTGTGATTACTTTCCTAGTTATATGCATTTGTATTTAATTTAGATAGTATGTGGTTAATAATAGCAATAACTTTAAATGCGTTTTTCTCAAAATAAAAATTTTCATGCCATACGAATATTCAAACTGCTCCAGGCGCATTTGTAATTATCGCATTGCTTTGAAATTTAAGTTTTATATACTTCACTGTATATCAAATAAATCTTATTGAAAAAAATTATGCTTCGTAGCTCAGAATTTCTAATATTGTACTTGAAAAGATGATTTATAGGTATTTTGCGTCATAAAAAGGGTGTTTTCACTATTATTATTTTTTTTCTCTTTATATTTTTAATGAATACTTAAAATAAGTAATAAGTTTCATTGTTAGCTCTGTAAGGTATCCTGTAAATAAAAATTACCATATTATATGCAAAAGAAATGCGCATGGAACATTTTTAATTAGGCCAATTTTTGATATAATTAATAATTTATAATTCATAAATTATTAATATTTCATCATTAAATTTTAACCACTTTTACATATCTATGGTACTAATCACATATTCAAATTTCAAGCAAATCCACTCAAAACAAAAAAAGTTAGGTTTGAAGGTCCATTGTCCCCTTAAATGTCAGTTTGCTTAAACAATAATTAAATTTTTAGGATATGAGGTTTGACGGGGACAGTGTTCTTTTAATAATTCTAATATTGAAGTTATTGAAAAGTTAATTCCTCCAAAAAGTGTAACAATTTTTGAGTAGCATAAATGTTTATCGCAAATATTCCTTAATAACTACGTATAATTGAGGTTGTTTAAAAAAAGACGGAATTGGACAGAAGAATGTCAACAGGTTTTAAACAACTCTATAATTTCCAAAGCAATTTTATTACAATTTAATCAAATGTCATTTATATGTAGATGCATCTCAGGAAACTGTTTTAAAACAAGAACATCCTGATGGTTCGCAACATCCCATTTCTTCCCACTCCAGACAGAGAAAAATTATGCCATCACAGAACTTTGCACTAGATAAATATTATCATTGTTTACATGGGAGTCATTTCACAATACATGCGTATGGCTCAAGAGTGTAAAACACCTAGCCGGAAGGTTATTTAGATGCTCATAAAATTATCCATGTTTAATTATGAAATTAAAGGGACCTTCTAATTCTGAAGCTTTCTTCAAAAGGAGAAATTAATTGAATATCAAGATTTAGAAAATGGGAATGATTCCAAATACATTTAAGTTAATTATGTCTGGACAATCAGTAAGGAGGGCATAATTGTTGTACCCTTTTCATCAAAACAAGAATTGATTGAAAAAACTCTTCATGATTTTGGGCCTGAAGAAGATACTGAACAACGCAATATTACTGGAAGGATATCAGCAACTATGTAAAACATTGCGAGGTTTGCCGACTCAACAAAAAGTCCCACCAAAAAAGGTTTGGCCTAAGAACCTTTCGATGTGCTCTCTATTGATACAAAAACATATTTACAGGTCATTCCTGATCATGCAACAAGATATACATAGACTTTTTCCTATCTAAAAGTTTTACAACCGAGACTTACACAAATTGTTTAAGGGTACAGTGGACCTTCAAACCTAACTTTTTTTGTTTTCAATGGATTTGCTTGATATTTGAATGTGTGATTAGTACCATAGATATGTAAAAGTGGTTAAAATTTAAAGATGAAATATTAATAATTTATGAATTATGATTAATTAATTATATCAAAAAGCGGCCTAATTAAAAATGGTCCATGCGCATTTCTTTTGCATATAATATGGTAATTTTTATTTACAGGATACCTTATAGAACTAACAATGAAACTTATTGCTTATTTTAAGCATTCATTAAAAATATAAAGAGAAAAAAATAATAATAGTGAAAACACCCTTTTTATGACACAAAATACCTATAAATCATCTTTTCAAGTACAAAATTTACAAATTCTGAGCTACGAAGCAAAATTTTTTTCAATAATATTTATTTGATATACAGTTAAGTATATAAAACTTAAATTTCAAAGCAATACGATAATTAGAAATGCGCCTGGAGCAGTTTGAATAATTATATAACATGAAAATTTTTATTTCGAGAAAAACACATTTAAAGTTATTGCTATTAGTAACCACATACTATCTAAATTAAATACAAATGCCTATAACTAAGAAAGTAATCACAGAAATTAAAAATTCTTTTTGCAACACATTCCTACTCGTCCGCAGTTTCACAATTCAACTAAATAAAAAATCGAATTTTTGGACAAATTTTCGCAATTTTGAAAGTCTACTGTCCCCTTAAAACAAATTTCCAACATTCAGGTTCCAGAGATGCATCTAGATTTTCTTACGCAATAACAAAATCCGACAACTTGATCCTCAAACCAGTGGAAGAATGTCTATTGTTGCAAAGTGAATGAATGTTTCCTTGAACTAAATTAATATTCGAGAAGGTTACTCAAGATTGTAATGTTCATCCACCTTCCTTATTGAATGTATGGGAAATTAATCTCCATCGTACCTGTTAATGCTCTTCAACATACTAAAGAACATCAAAAAAGAAACTAAATTCATTGGGAATCAAATTACTAATAAGAATTATTCACGACCCAGCACAATTAATGAATGTTATTGAATTTGTCTCAACTCGAATTTTCATTTCTCAATAAGTACAACTTGACAAATTGGAATTTCAATGTCTTATCCATTATTTATTGGGAACAAATGGGGATTTTTAACAGGTTTTTATTTAATGAGAGTTATTCGGAAATGTACATGAAATAGGAATATGAAAAGATATTGTTAACAATAATGTTGAATCTTTAATAATGAGAATAAAGTGTGTTTTGATGGAGTTGCAAACAGGATTTTCCTTTTATTTTACGAGTTTCAGTTAAGTTACAATGTCGATTAAACCTGCATTTTACAATCTACATTAGTAAAAATTTGTGAACCGTAAAAATTTCATTTTGTTTTGTGTTATTTGTAATCCAGAATAAGCATTCTCTAATTGAGGGAACATTACACACCGGGCCGTGACACACCGGGTGGCCAGAATTAAAACATCCCTCCCCTGATTATCGTACTACTCAGTGTAAAGGCTTCAAATTTTGTACACATACTATCAAGGCATGGTGCAAAACGGATTAGTACGAGAAAAAAAAAATGAGTTCCAGAAACACCGACAGGTGGCGCTTTACAACAGAAAATATGAAAAAAGACAAAAATAATAAACAAATACATGCGAGATGAAATGTTTCCTTTTTATTACCCTTACTAGCTGAAAACCCGCGCTTCGCTACGGAGTACATTCAAATTAAATACAACGTTCAATGTATGCAATTAATGCCAAAAAAATAAATATATATATATTTATAATAAATGCGACGATCAATGTATACAATTTATGTAAAATATATATATATATATATTTATAAAAAAATCGTAAGGGATATTTTTTTTGGATAATATCCAATCGTCTGCTGCATTAGAAAAAAAAAACTTTTTTTTTGTCTATTCAATTGTTGTCTGGGCAGGCATTATGTTACATGGCCGCACATCTCTTTATGTCTTTGAAAGAGGCACTGTGACTGGTGTGAGGTATAGGGATGAGGTCTTGGAGCCCTATGATCGCCTTTTCAGGGGTGCAGTTGGCCCTCAGTTCAATTTAATGGACGATAACGAGGCCACATAGAGCTCTTCTGGTCGACGAATTTCTAGAGAGTGAGGATATTCTCCGGATGGATTGGCCAGCCAGATCTCCAGACCTTAACCCTATAGAGTATGTCTGGGACGCTCTGGGGAGGGCAATTGCAACTCGCAATCCCCCTCCGAGAACCATCCAGGGAATGAAAACAGCGTTGCTGAACCAGTGGGACCAATTGCCACAGGAAATGATAAACTGCCTTATTTCAAGTATGAAATCACGCTGCGAGACCTGTATATATGTAAGAGGGGACCATACCCACTATTAACCCATCTATTAACCCATTTTTTTGTTTATTCTGCAACCGCTGTTTCATACCTTCCGACTCCAACGAGTGTTACGCACGATCCTGCTTGTGTATTACAATTATTGAATGGTTATTTGTTTTGTATTGTGTCAATGTATGTACATATCAAATTTCATTAAAATCGGTACAGTAGTTCTAGAGATAATCGACAAAGTCTGCAAATTCTCTTAATTTCTTACACCAGTGTATATATATATATATATATATATATATATATATATATATATATATATATATACAGTGATTTCCGCTTATAAGAATCACGTTTGTTATTACTGTTTTTGATTCTTATGAGCGGTTGATTCTTATAGCCGAAATTTAGGTTTTTGGACAGGCACACACACACCTATATATACATACATTAGATAATTTACCATAAAATACTCTTTAATTTACGTTAATTATCTTTTATTAAAATTATTTTTTATAATTTTAAAAATACAACTTAATTTCTAGACCTATAAGTAGATACACATGATTATAGTAAGAGAAGAAAAAAATCCAATATTTGTTACCACATACCTGCTTAACAGTTTTAATATTTCAACTACAGGAAGAAGGCAAGAAAAAGTTTTCTATGGTAGTTTGACGTAATGAAGTCTTTAGGAGGCTGTTTATACCTCTTTCAATGCCAATAGTCTCAGACGAAGATTCACCTTCTAGCTTACGTTTCACGGTTTGATAACGTGCTGAATCTACTAATGTTACGTTTGCCTAAGTGATAGTGGACACTTCCCCGAAGATTTATGTGTTTCAGTGCCCAGGAAGCCGCAACCAGGATGTGGGAGGTGGGGAAAAAAAATAGTCCCTATTTTTATTTGTCAGTGGAGAAAAGTGAAATCGGACACGGACGGGTAAAGATGCCCCTGAGTCAAGCTAATAGGACAGTGTTGTGCTACAGAGTTTAAGGGGAAACTATTATGTTATGTCTAACAAAGAAAGGGGTGAATTTTACGACTATATTCTATCCCATCTTATCAATCTTTCTTTAAATAAAAAGAAAGACTTCGTGCCTTTTGAGGGTTTAAGTGGCTTTTTTGGAAAAATGAAAGGGAAGCGAAGAGTGTAAACTGATTCTAAAAACCGGTGGATTGATTCTTTAAAGCGAAAATTTTAACATGGAAATAATACATTTGTTTTTGTTTTCGCGATATTGATTCTTATAAACAGTTGATTCTTATAACCACTGATCACTATAAGCTGTGGTTACTGTAAGTGATTTCCGCTTATAAGAATCACGTTTGTTATTACTGTTTTTGATTCTTATAAGCGGTTGATTCTTATAGCCGAAATTTAGGTTTTTGTTCAGGAACACATACACACACCTATATATACATATATTAGATAATTTACTATAAAATACTCTTTAATTGACATTAATTATCTTTTATTAAAATTATTTTTTAAAGTTTTAAAAATACAACTTAATTTTTAGACCTATAAGTGTACTATACACATGATTATAGTAAGAGAAGAAAAGAATACAATATTTATTACAAGTTACAACATACCTGCTTAACAGTTTTAACATTTCAACTACAGGAAGGGAGCAAGAAAAAGTTTTCTACGGTAGTTTGATGTAATGAAGTTTTCAGGGGCTGTTTATACCTCTTTCAATACTTATAGTCTCAGACGAAGATTCACCATCTATCTTACGTTTCTCGGTTTGATAACGTGCTGAATATACTAATGTCACGTTTGCCTGAATGATAGTGGACACTTCGCCAAAGATTTATGTGTTTTAGGGTCCAGGAAGCCGCAACCAGGATGTGGGAGGTGGGGAAAAAGAATCCCTATTTTTGTTTGTCAGTGGAGAAAAGGGAAAACGGACTCGGACGGGTAAAGATGCCCCTGGGTCAAGCTAATAGGACAGTATTGTGGTAAAGCGTTTAAGGGGAAACTATTATGTTATATCTAATAAAGAAAGGGGTGAATTTTACGACTATATTCCATACCATCTTATCGATCTTTCTTTAAAAAAAAAAGAAAGAACTTCGTGCCTTTTGAGGGTTTAAGTAGCTTTTTTTGAAAAATGAAAGGGAAGAGAAGAGTGTAAACTGATTCTTAAAACATATTTAAAACTGGCCAATGACAGACTTCTTGCTGTTCTTAATCGGTTATTAGTTATGTTGTCTTCAGAAGGGGGATATTTTATTAAAAATAGTTATACGGTTATTAATCAGTTGAATGGCTTAGGGGATGTAAGAAATATCAAAAGTTATGACTTTACAGACTTATTTAATTCTATCGATATAAAGGACCCATATAATATCCTCATCGTTATATATGGAAAATATGACTTAAAGAGGTATATTACATATAGTAAATATCGGGCCCTAGTGGATCTCGTTTTGAATGAGACTGTATTATATAGTGGCACGGATTATTATAAACAAGTGTGGGGTATCCCTATGGTGGTGGCTGTTCATCAGCGCTTGCCGACATCTATTTGCACTCATATGAATGTAGAGTAATGCTTCTGAATGAATTACATTTCTTTCGCTATGTAGATGATATTCTAATTGTATTTAATGATAACATCACTACACTTAGTATGGGTTTTTATCCTGATAATTTGGAACTTGTGGAGACTAAGAGTGATGAAAAGGAAGGATTAGTCTATCTCGATATACGTTTATACATCGATGATCGAAATAACTTGATTTACAGTATATATGATAAGCGAGATGTTTTTGCATTTGAGACAGTCCGTATAACATCTTGGGATAGTAATATACATAAAAATATAAAACGTAACATTATATTAAACTATTTAATTAGATGTAAAAGATTAAATTCTAAAGTCATCGATGTGAACAACAATATCGATATATACATGAAAAGAGCACGTGATAGAGGTTATCCTAGTATATTTCTAAAAGATATTTTGACTAAGTTTTATAGTGCTTATAACTGTGACTGTAATGGGAATAAAATGGCTTTAAATGGTATAGGGTGAGTGTGTTGTCTATAGTGTTCATTGTCTTGGATAATGTGCTTTTTTTGATTTTTTAGATGTTTTACTGAGAGGATGGTTGCCGTTTTGGCAGTTATGTTTTCTTGTTCTAACTTATTATTGGTTTAACTTATAAGTACGGTTTTGTGTATTGCAGCGACCTCCGGGAGTGTTGCCTGGGCGTAAAAACATGTTCTAACCGGTGTAGGGGGTCACAACTCCCCCGGTCTTTAACTGCAATGCCTTCATAATCTGTTGTTATTGGATATTCTATCTGCTCTTGCTTTCAGCTCAGCTCCGTGCAGTTTTGATTTTTCATTCCGTATCCTATTTATACTGTATTTTTACCTCTTATATATATATATATATATATATATAAATCAATTTGGGAATATGAAAGGGTAATTCCTTGCAGTATATTAGACAAGATTTTTTTTTTCTAATTTGACTCAATTGATGTAAATAACAAGTAGGTTGTTTAAATTTCATTTTATTTTAAATAAATACAAAATTACATTGTTAAAAGAATGAAAATGTAAATTTTGATTTTTATCAAGCTGATTTAAATCGGCGTACCCTGGCTAGAATAAAAATAATTTTAATTTAATGTATTTAATGATTGTTTTATCATAATTAAATAACAATAATGAAAATGATAGTTAGGGATGGAATTAGAATAGTGAAATTGTAATAAAATTTCTTAATAAATGCAATCAGAGTAAATATTAATTTTATGTTTTAATGTAGTAAATTATTAAAACATAAAATTTATATGATCTTTTTAAATTTTAAATGCAAATATGTGCAAATGAAAACATTGACAAAAAAAATATCAAAACTTAGCATTTGCTAAGTTTTTCTTATACAAATAGTTCAAATTCCAAAGTATAGATGACAGAAGCAGCTACAAGCAATTTTGATTTTTCAAACCGATGTGATATCATTTTCCACCCATTGCGCATGCTCGAACATAAGAGGTGGTGCCAATAGCTTCTAGGCTAAAGGCACCATCGGTGCGAATAGCCACAGCCGGTTATTTTATGTATTTCTTGGAATATTATTCACTTTACACACTCACTTGCTACATCCGTGGAGAGATTTGGGTTCTTTAAAGAAATCTGGAATTTTGGTACTGGTCGGGATGGTAGAGTAAGAGAATTTGAGTAAAGATCGTAAACTATCTTTGATATAAATTACGAAAGTTACTACGCTGTCATGTGAAATAGTAACCAGTTGCGTACTTACGAGTCATGCGTGTCATTGGCGGCCCCAAGTGGGGGGGGGGGGGGGAATAGGGGCAATTGCCCCTCCCAAAAAAGCCCGGCGTATTTTGTTTTCATAGCCTAAAACTATATAATCGTAGACCGAATACTAAATGTGTTTAAATTTAAAATGAGACGATGTTTATTTCTTATATACACACACACACACACATATATATATATATATATATATATATATATATATATATATATATATATATATATATATATATATATATATATATATATACATATATATATATATATATATATATATATATATATATATATGTATATATGTATATATATATATATGTATATGTATATATATGTATATATGTATATATGTATATATGTATATATATGTATATATGTATATATATATATGTATATATGTATATATATATGTATATGTGTATATATATATATATTGGCCCCCCACCCAAAAAAAAAAAGTTGCCCTCTTGACGTTGCGCCCCCCAAAAATCTGGGCTAGAGCTGCCCCTGATGCGTGTACTTTAAGTGTGCTTCAGGTTCGGATAATTTCTATTTTTAAATTACATATCTTATAATTTATTTGCTTGGAAATTGCGTGCCCTGCATTCGATCACGTTGCCCTTGTTCGGCTATTTCTACAGAAGGACGGTGTATGCCAAAACAAGTTTGTTTTTACGTCGATGTAACTCTGCCCCTCGACATCGGTCACGTGGTTTCGAAAAGGGTTGACAAAATCTGCAGGGAGTGCGTATCTGTTGAACTACTGAGATTTCTGTTTTGGTTTTCCTTCTATAACAGAAGGAAAACCAGTTAGATGGAGCGTTACATAATAATTATGAAAGAAAAATCATGTAAGTATTCATATAAATTCTGCCTTCGTCGATTTGCGTGGCTCGACCATTTTGAGAGAAGCTACCATACCTTGTAGCTTCTTTAGAGACATGGAATCGCTTTCCCTGGTTCTTGAATACGCCGTCAGATCCTTTTCTAGATAGTCATGACGTTATTTTCCCGTCATGATGAATTGACTTGACATCCACGTCGCGAAGGCCGCCTCCTCGTGCTTTGAAGCACCTTCGTACGCCAGGGGCTCCAGCGAAGAAAGCACGATCACTCAATGTGCATCAAGTAAAGCGACATTTAGGATGGAATTGTGTGGTTGCGAAGAATAATAGTGTCCGCAGGGCTATAGTTCGGAACAATGTCGTCCTTTTGGGAGGCCGGTTGGACACGAATGGATCGTGACAAATAATCACGATGGGAAAAATTTGATCATCGACGAGGGGGGGGGGGGGGGAAAAAAAATGTCAATTTTCCCCTCACTGTTGGCTCAGGGAGAACGTGTGAAGAGAATTATTCGAAAAACCACAAAAGCTCAACGGGTGAAAATAGAGGACTCATGCTGTGGCGAACGTACACTAACTACTACACAATATAAAATGCACATTATTTAAATGATTTTTCTTTAAAACGGTAGGAGAGTTTACGAAACCGTTCGGTGAAAAATCATTTGTCTTTTACCTTGCAAGAATTTTTTCCTTTTTGAATTTTTTAAATGTAGTGAAGGATGGTATGATAGTAGATTTTGCTGAGAACTAAAACGTGAGAGAATGACACAGAAATGTTTTCAATCGATACACTAAATTATCCGACTATCCGATATATCGATGCATCATACGGTTGATACACATTGCTGTGTAAAAAATGTCTTTTTTCGAAGTATCTAAATCAATTTTATTATTTTAACTCTATCCTCTATTCAAACCACTATATCTAGTTCGAATCTGGGTCGTCAGAAAATGAAAACATTTTTACTCTTTGAAGTATGGGGGCTTGATATTTCTTTGGTTCACGCAATTCCTTCTGTGGTAATTTTTTCCAGACAGAGGAACATTTTTCTCTGCTGCGGTGGCGGAATCGAGTGGGTATGTATCGTGTAAAACGTTCACCCCACAGAGTTCAACTCTAAACTCCCTAGATTCTAGAGTAAATAGAAGTTTAAATTACAAAATTAACGGAGTTTTCTAACATGCATATTTTGCTGACCAACTCCTGAGCAACCACGTTCATTTATGATGAACAGACGCCGGAAATTGAGCGTATTGATTTGAAACATGTCTGTATCACTTTCACCCGTTTTATTTCTGAGATCAAGTTCTACCATCACACCACATTAAAAGAAAATATTAAAATGAAAATTTTCTGACGATCCAGTACAAAGGATTTTTCTTTAAATGGTTTGATAAACTTTCACAGGGAAGTTTTTGATAGTGTACATTGTACACTATTCAAAGGAGTTGTTCAAAAGGTAGCACAAACTCTTTAAAATAGTGTTCGAATTAATCGGTTTGAGTGCCTTTTAGATATTTTTTATTTCTTGCGCAGATGCCAGTTATGCCATTTTCCATGCGGTTTATGACCGACTCCTAATGCCATCGTGGCATCGCCAGCTTTCAAGCCAAAATTCGCCACGCGAAATAAAAGCTCATTTGGCATATAAAACATTGAAATGAGGTGTTGCTGCAGAAAGCGGATGACTCGGTTTAAAAGTGACTACAAACCACACCCCATAAATAAGTGCTTTTGTAGTGCTCGCGGTGATTGTAGGATATGTAGACGAAATTTCATAGCAAATCTTTATCACATTTGTTCAGTGAGCGTTTCAAACAGGATCGGACTTTAAATACTTCCAGACCGAAGACAACATTTTGTGTTTAGTTGACCGAAAGACGCAGAAATATTTGAAGAAAATGTAAAAGGGCAAAAAAAAGAGAGGGAAAATAAGCGAATGGGAGAGAAGTTTATCAAAATCTTTTATGGAATGTAACGCATTTTAATAATGTTATCATTATCAGTATCGATTCATTTCTCGGCTGCTGCACACGGCTGAGATTTGGAAAGCTTTCTTTTAAAAAATCTTAAACGAGTTCTTTGATTCATTTGCATGTCATAAAAACATAACTTATATCATGACTGAAGTATTCATGATTCCGATTAGCTGTTTGATGTAGAATCTTCTTTTAAATAGATTTAAGGCGGTTCACGACAACACAATTTTTTTTTCGACTTTGCAGTGTTTTTAGAAGCGAATAACACTTGTCCTTACGATGATCCCAGTGCCACAGGTACAGAATTTTTATGCTGCTTCGTTTAAGTGTATATGTTGCTGTACTGCCTATTTACCCTATGGTATTTTTTCGGGGCCCCAATACCCCCTCTCCCCTGCAAAAAGTTATCAAAAATCGGTTGGAGAACCAGTATGGATATCGCAAGTGTCTAGATCAGGGGTGGGCATTAAGTCGATCGTGATCGACCGGTGGACCACCAAGACATTTCGGGGTGACCGTCTTTACTAAGACCTAAGACGCGCATACTAAAAGAAACAGATTTATGGAACACCGACGCGATTTGCTTTAAACGCGGATTTAAAAGAGCAAGTTTTTTTTCTTGTAGTTATGTAGGTAAGTTCATATTCCGTATTTATTATTAAGTTATAGTAAATATTGTAGACCGTTTTTTTTAGCTCACCACACCTACGTCACTGGGTGGACCGTAACACCTTGAAAAAATTAGAAGTAGCCCGTACCCTGGAAAAGTCTGCCCACCCCTGGTCTAGATCATCAGCCATACTCGACCATTTTTTTTTTTTTTCTCCCCGTGTCTCACAAGCATACGTTACGCAACATACTCAAAACTCGCATGCATTCCAAACGTTTATTTAGAAGTGAATTATTTCATGTTGACACTGACTGTTTTAGACACCACCAGGTTTGTACTTGCTACGTGCATATGTCCTAAGGGTAACCACGAGTTCATTTCTTCGTCGATTTCTTTTTTGGATAGGATGATCCACGGATGATCCAGGCAGAAGAAGGGCACATTCTTGCACTCAGTTTACAAAAGCATATCTGCCTGATAATGATTGTGAGTGTTCCGGGCGCCATATAAAGGCTTGGTGGGCCGCATTTCGAGTACCCATAAACATCGAATCCTTAATATAATGTTTGAAACGATGTCATCAAAATCATCCCAGGGAATTTGCGTTGGGATTTCTTTTTGCCATCGCATTCTGCAGCCTAGATGAGTGGTGCGCAAACACTTAAAATGTGAACAAAAATATCACCCGACCACGATCGACATTTTTCGGTAGCAACAATTTTTATCCTTTTTTTCTTTTTAAATTAGGAAAAATGTTAAGAATAAGCAAACTATTTGACTATTTTTCCAAACTATTTTAAAAACCGATGAATTGTAAATTTGGGATATACTGAGCAAAATAACAAAAAGCATGTCTTGGTCACCCTCTACACTTGTTTTTGCAAAATCTAACGGGACTAAACTTCATGTTGATATAAAATACAAATGTATATCCACAAAGAATATACATTTTATCGTAAACTGGGCAACTGGACTTCCCTTCCCAGTCTATCGGATAGCGTGCCGAACTATGGCTAAGCCCTAGCCGTTAGGCTCCCTCAGAAATCACTGAGAATACTCTGGGTTGATGAAAGTAAAAAAAAATATTTATTCAACCAGCGTATTTACAAAATATTTACATTAACTCGTTGAGTTTTTGCACCTCCAGTGCATTCATGGTCTGGATCAAATATACAACCAAATCTACAATCCCACGTGTAAGGCACTCCGGCCAAAATCATAATCCTTTAACACGCGGCTCTCCGGCCCGCGAAAAAATCCAACTGGTTCGAGCAAAGTCGACCTCCGTCAACGTCGAACCCCTGTTTCTCTCTAGCGACTTCTCTCTCTCTCTCTCTCCACCTCTCTCTTTGGCCAGCACAGCCGGTAGTCCAGTCCAAACAGGTTCCCCTTCGACTGCATATCTCGGAACAACAGCCTCTGTCCCCAAAACCACGTGCACTCTAGTCCTCGTTGTTCGTCTGTTTACTGTTCGTAGACAGCGGCACGCCT
This sequence comes from Dolomedes plantarius, assembly GCA_907164885.2. Lineage (NCBI taxonomy): Eukaryota > Metazoa > Arthropoda > Arachnida > Araneae > Dolomedidae > Dolomedes > Dolomedes plantarius. The sequence goes on along the minus strand of OU015491.1, from coordinate 232,314,037 downwards.
CTAGATCGATGGACTTGATCGTACGCGCGTCAAATCGCCTCTGGTAAATACTCATTCAAAGCTGCAAAGAAACTTCAAACTGGAAAAATAAATCCTTATTCATCGTCTTTCCGCAAACAACACACAAAACTGCTTCCTTCCAAAAGCTAACCTCTGTACCATATTTCACATATAATATCGGGAGTTGAGTAGAGAGTCCACCGACATCACAATTCGCATTTTATATCAAGAAACATTAAAATAAAAAAAAGAGCATGGTTTCAAAAAGATAAGCTTCCTATTAATACAATGGATCTTGAGTAAATTTATCAAACTGAAATGAATGAGCAGAAAGAAGCCTGGACCCCAAACAATTTTCGTTCAAGATTTGGTGGGCATGCAATTGAGAGTGCTATACTCTAGTATCCGGATGAAGTCTTTCTTGATCGTTGTTTGGTTTTTCACAGCTACACGAGTCTCGCACACATAGTTACGTAGAAGTGCGTGAAAGGAAGCAATCAAAGTGCGAGACATTATTTAACAATATCATACATATCATATATGTTTCAACATATAATAATTACAAGATAAAAAGACTTTTTACATACCATGCTTTTAAATTTTCTGTTGAATCTTATAAACTTGACAATTCTATGTATTAATAAATACTTTTTTAAAATTTTTTTGATGAATTATCCCATCAACTTGAAAGAAAATGAAGTTAATTGGAAGTTAACTTGCATTTGACTTTTAGTTCCCCTTCCGGCCAACAGATGGCTGCACCAGTCTACAAAACAAAATTAACTGAAAATAACTGAAAATTAATTTAATTCGTCTTAAAGATGGCTAAAAGTGTTTAAAAAATGCATTGTCATCGTGTTCTGAGCTATTCTAAAAGTTTCAAATGTCTAGCTAGTCGGGAAGTTAGTTAAAAATCGATTGCAAGATTTGTACTAGACAAACACACACACAAAAACACACAAGAAAGCAAGCTAATAAAAACATGGTAAAAATAATAAAAATTATTGAAAATTGAAGGCATATTTTGGGATTCAATGTGACAGAAATTTACTTCAAAAGCCCCTCCCATTTTTTTCACAGTTTGCCTTCCTTTTTATTGCGTTTCCTCATTATTTAAGAATTATTTTAATTTTGTTGCGTAAGATTTAGCGAGGAGAGGTCATGTTGTGGAATAAAATCCTGAAATGGGTAACACTAGAGACGAAAATTCAAATTGGATTCCACATTTCAGAAACTCAAAAGTTAAAAACTGATGACTGTTACTAACGGTAAAAGAATAACAATTCCTAAAATTCGATAAAAGTCCTATTGAAGCCTCTGTTTTTGAAAATGGATTTCCATGCTGAAATCGGGGCTGTTGTAGCTTTTCGATGCCCCGTGACGTCACTGGGTCCTTAGATGTGACGGGAAATGTATCCCAATTTAAAGATGATATCCAACATAATGGCAGAACGAGAAAATGCAGAGAAAAAAACATCATGACTAGAAATGAACTTTTTAAATGAAAATTTCTCTCGACTTGAAGCATCTATTCTTATGAATGCGTCAGCGAAATTAGAACATTTACAAATGAGCCATTCCCAAATCCACTTTTTGAGTTCTTTTAACTGTCAAAGTACTTGATGGACTCCTAACTTTTTATATTCATAATCAATTTTCCTAATAATAAGGATGGACACCACCCGATGACATTTTTTTGGGGGGGGGCCATCGGATAATAAATAATTGATTTCAGAAGCCAATCTGATCAACTCCATATTCTAATGGAAACCGTCGCAATAATGCCATTGAAAGACGGAAGCAGGTACTTGATGATAACAGTTTGGTGTCGTTTCATCCCACACACACACACACACACCAAAAAAAAAAAAAAAGTAAAATAAATGAACTGCCGTAGAAGTAAGCACTTGTGAATTATAAAACAACTAGCTGAAAACCCGCACTTCGCTACGGAGTACATTCAAATTAAATACAACGGTCAATGTATGCAATTAATGCCAAAAAAATAAATATATATATATATATATATATATATATATATATATATATATATTTATAATAAATACGACGATCAATATATACAGTTGATGTAGAAAGATATATATATATATATATATATTATAAAAAAATCGTAAGGGATATTTTTATAGACAAAATAATGTCCAATCGTCTGCCGCATTAGCAAGAAAATTTTTTTTTGTCTATTTAGTTGTTATGCACGTGACGATAAATTTATTTAAAGTACCAGTAAAAGAAATCACGTGATCGGCATTTAATAAACTAAATTCTAAAAATGAATCCTTAAAAATTCACCAAAAATCAGAAAATGGAGGTAAAGATTCGAAAAAGATCTCATTTTAAAGGAATTTTTTTATGATCTTTCTCGTGATATAAATTTTATAACCCTCAAATTATTATTTTAAATGCAAACTTAAAAAAAGTTACTAAAACAGCTTAAAAATTTAATTTGAAAAAATCTAAGAAGAATTTTTAAAAAATCTCTCTTAGTGCACCCCTACACTATAAGAAGAATCGCCATGCAAAATGTCAGCCCTTTAGGTCCAGCGGTTTGGTCTGTGCGTTGTATGTCAGTCAGTCAGTCAGTAAGTCAGTTACGGAACTGTTTTATATATATAGATTATTTCTATAATAAAAAACAATTTGCAGATTAATACCAAATCGATTAACTCCCTTAGTTCCGCAAAAATAACGATCTTATACATTTTCTATGTCGTTAGATGATAGCTCCATCTGCAATAATACATTCGACAATGTGTATTTGAATTTATATTTGAAAAGGAATTTTGAATAGCAATTTCGTTCACTTTTCGTTTCGTGGAGTGGATCGGTTTTGGCAGGTGAATGACGGCAGTGATGTTCGAATCCGATTTCAAAACATGTTGATTTGACGACCGACCGCCGTAACACCGTGGGAGGCGTCACCTGTATAATTTTGTTGTCAAAGTAGACACCTCTAACTCGTGCTGACAAAACAGTTTCCTCTCTTACCTTCGCAGACACAGTTGGCGCACTGGTTGTCTCATCTCCGTAGTCTAAGTGCCTTTTCTTGTGCACGGGCTCGAAAATTTTAAAAGCAATATTCTGACGTTAAAATGTATGTATGTATGCATGTAAATTCCTTTAAAACTTTTGTGAATTTTAACATCATGGCTAACGTGCCTACTAATTTATTTAGAGGGGGGAAAACAAAGTTTTAGCAATAGACTGTTATTAATTTTAACAAATTTATGTAGTACTATTATAAGAACAAAATTGATACAGGAGTAATAATAAAGTATTTCTATAAATTTAGCGGTAAATAATTACAAGATAAAAAGAACTTTTTATATGCCATGCTTTTAAATTTTCTGCTGAATCATATAAATTTGACAATTCTATGTATTAATAAAAACTTAAAAAAATTTTGTTTTGGTGAATTATCCCATCCACTTGAAAGAAAATAAAGTTAATTGGAAGTTAACATGCGTTTAACTTTTCGTTCCCGTCCCGGCCGATAGATGGCTGCAACAGTCTACCAAACAAAATTGACTGAAAATGTATTCAATTCTGCTTAAAGATGGCTAAAAGTATTAAAATAATGCATTGTCATCGTGTTCTGGGCTATTCTAAAAGTTTCAAATGTCTAGCTAGTCGGGAAGTTTTTTTACCAAGTTTTTTACCAGAGATCGATCTGAACTCAACAAACTTTCAGAGCTGCGTATCCAGTCTAACAGTATTGTTATGTGGGATTCGTGACTGTTTATCAACCTAAACAGTATTTTTCCAATACCATCTGGAAGTAGTCAACATGGGGTTCAGTGGTTAAAAGTTTCTAAATCAAAACGACAGAAGAAACGAAAGTCAACAGAACTAATATTAAGAAATAACATTTAATGAATATAGAATGTACTCTTTACAGTAAGAAACGCCTTTTCGAAGTGTCACAAAAATTACTTAACGCGGGAATCCGATTTGGTGAAAATCAATGCGCATGCGCGCTATACAGGAAGTGATCTCTTTATAGAAATCTTGCGCTACAATTCATTACAGCAGCTATCAGCAGAATTACATTGGGAACAGTTTATGATTAAAAAAAAAAAGTTAATATAATCGAAGAAGGAAAAGTCCGGAGACGATCAGACTGGAACACCATCTATAATCTCTAAGTTTAATTTTGTTTATTTTAACTTAAACAGTATTAGCATTTTCAATTTTCCTTGCTATTCAAACCAAAGGGACTTGTAGCACGGCCAAGAATAGAGAATTCATATGATTTTTACACGCATTGCCCTAACACATTTTGCTAGAAATAGGGTTTAAAAAGAAATTTTGCAAAATGTCAAAATACGATAGTTAAACACCCTCGAATGTTGATTCTAGGGTATTACAGCTAGTCACCCTTTAGTCAATGCTCTGACAAGTAATACAGCTTTTGACTGTTAAATTTTCAAGATTTCTTTGGGTGTTATGTTAACTCCGACATGTTCGTTCCCAACGATTAGGTTATCGGCGTTCATCGGAGAATGTCGTCTGTACACAATGAGAGCGCTTATCTGCCAAGTGTTGTTAGCTGATAAGGAAGAAAATACAATTGCTCCCTGGCCCCGATTCGAGAAGGGGCACCGTCTGATAAAACTAACTGTAATTATATAAAACGTGGGGACATAATTGAGCTAGGGACTACGTGTGCCAGACTGGTGTTCTATTGAGGCTTGGTTCTCTGCTCTGTCAACAAGTAATGAACAGTTCACGTTTTCGGATTTCGTTATGGTGGGACATCTCCTCAGCGTTGTACGAGTTATATCAGGGGTTCTTAAACTTATGTAGTTCGAGGACCCCCTCTGGAACAACATTTCTTTTTGCGGACCCCATCCCAACTCTAGGCATTTTAAGTCGTTTTTGAGACTTAAGTTCTGGCTCAATAATCTCATAAGCACTACTTTATAATAAATACTAGCGGCCCGTCCCGACTTTGTCCGGGTTGAACAATTCTCTATCTTAAGTAGATATTAGGTAGATTTAATTTATTTTAAAACCTCATGGTATACCACATTTTTTGCTTCGTTTTTCTGAGGTTTTAAAATAAACTGATTCTCCGCATTTCCTGACCTAGAGAGACCAACATATAATTGTCCATGACTAAAGCAATTTTTCCGTAAGTCAAGTCCAATATATTTGTATGTTTGACCTTGGGATTTGTTGATGGTGATGGCAAAAGAAATTTTTATTGGAAACTGCAACGTGAGGCACCGAATTGTTTCCGGGGGCCACCCGCATGTCGATTTTGATACGATTTGGCCCCATAGCCTATCCCCTACAGAGTCCACACTAAAAAAAAACACGAAAAAAGCACCATAAATGGCACAAAAAATTTAATAACTTTTTTAAAAATTAAAAATTAAAAAATCCGGCTACGTCAGGCACTGAATCGTGCCACCCGCGTGCCGATTTTGGTACGACTCGGCCCCATAGTCTCGCTATCAGCGAGGACAGCCACGGAAGCTGTCGAAATCAGCAACTTTTAGGGGCAAAATCATTAAAACATTAATTAAAAATACTCCGGGATCCGGATTTTCAAAAAATAATATGCCTATGTTTTAATCTGAACTATCAACTATATCTATACAAAATTTCAGCTCAATTGATGCAATACTTTTTCATTTATAAAGGAACAAACATAGTCCTATTCGAAATAATCAATAAATTTCCCAGTTTCAATAAAACACCCTAATTTTTGAATAAAGTTCAATAATTCAAGTTCGATTCACGCAAATTGTGCATAAATTTGTACATAAAATCAAAAACATAAAGTTAAATAAAGTTCTGTAATATTACACCAATAAATTTCCAGTTGATAGCCAATAAATTGTAAAACTTTTTTTACCTTAAATGTCCAATAAAAAGCGTAGTTCCAAATGAAATTTTCTTCAATAAACCCTTAAACGTAGCCAATTTCAAAAATCCTTTCTGTATTTATCAATACCTCTTCCACTGGGATCTTTAAAATATTAAATGTTTTTCTGATAATAAATGAAAATGTAGTTTCATGTGTTGCTATGGTTACTTGACTATGGTTGACAAAAGAAAAGTTGTAAAGGAGAAGCATCAGCTCAACATTTAGCCCAACATAACTTTCTTTGTACTGATCAGATATACATAATATATAGCCTATGCCCATCTGGAATAATGTACCTTTCAAATAGGTGCAGTGGTTCCAGAGATTACCCTCCACATACAAAATCCGCTCTCTCTCTTTATATATTAGTATAGATATATAGCCTATGTCCATCTGGAATAATGTACCTTTCAAATAGTGAAAGAATTTTTCAAATAGGTGCAGTGGTTCCGTAGATTACCCTCCACATACAAAATCCGCTCTCTCTCTTTATATATTAGTATAGATTGGTAAAAATGTATCGCTGGCTATTTTAATAAATGGCCTTGCGCATTTATAGAGACGAACATTTTTATTAGGACATAGAATAAAAACATAAAATGAATAAAAACAGTAGTAAAAAGAATTTTAAAAGTTACAAATCATAATACATTAAACTCATACAAACATTTCTTGGTCAAATATTGGCCAAAATAGATCTATCTTATAATAATATGTTTTCTGTAAATGATTTTTACTTAATGAGATGGGTGCAGTGGTTCTCTCGAAACCAGAACCGCAATGTCAGGCTCTATGTTGGGAAGTTTTATTCCGAGGTCCGCTTCTACATCGAGTTTGTTTCTATACTTTGATTTCATATATATAACAGTACCGAAAAAGCCTGTATACATAAATATGTTGTGCAGAACGGAATCAAATGTTGGAGGGCTTCATTTGCAAGTGCAGGGTAATCAGATCTGAGAAATAACCAAAAGTTTGGGAGTTCAGTTTTGCTGAATTGTAGTTTCAAAGACTATCCCATGATAATTCCACGAGAATATCTTGTTCAAGTATAGATTGCTAATGTCGAAATCGTTTCGCGGACCCCCGGTAATGGCTACGGACCACAGGGGTCCGTGGACCACAGTTTAAGAATCTATGAGTTATTTGCTTTTTGAACGGGGACTTAAGATGGAATAAGATGCTGTTAAACAAAGGAGAGCCTGAATGAAATGTGGCTTTGCACTGGATCATCTTCAGGAAATGGATTAAGACAGAGGTGTCAAACTCAAAGGCTATTTTGGGCCAAAGAAACAATGTTTAACTATAGGTGGGCCGCAAAAAAAATCAATATTAATAGAAACGTAGGTTTATTTACCTAATTACAGTATATTCAACATAAATATATGCATTTTGTTGAATAATAGCAAAAAAGAGTATCATTAAAAAAACATTTAACGAATTCTTCCTATCTTATTATAATTCTGCGTCGGTTATTTTATTATATATTATTGTGTGCTAATATATTGGCGGGGCCGCAAAAATGTTCGTCGCGGGGCCGCGAGTTTGACACCCCTGGATTAAGAGAATCCGATGGCAATGTACAAATGTTCTCTTGAACGAAACCTCGCCAACTTTCGAAGAGCGCACACTTCGTAAAACAACCACATTGAACTGGGCATTCTTCGCATCCATTTCCAAAAAATGCATAAAGATTCGAAGCTCGATGGTCGGATTATCCGTTTCAACATACAGGTGGTTATCAAAATAATGGAAACACCTATCAATATTAGCGGTGTTTATGAATGTGCTTCATATTCCTTAAAAAAAAAGTCTGGCCACCGGTATTTTTTATATAATATAGTGTATGTATTATTCTACTGTCAGGGAGCAGTAATGAAGCTCAGGGCATCGTGCTTTTGGGGTGAACAGCGCAAAATATCAGACCTTGCGAAAAGGGCAAATTGTTAGAGCGCGTTTAAATTGGAGTATATGTTAATGCAACCCCCAGGCTAATTCAGCCCCACAGGCCAGGGTGTTTTTCGAGATATGGTATCGAGAGTCATGATAGCATACAGAGTGTACGGAAAAAATATCCTTTGCCAAACAGAATAGTGGACGAAAGAGAGAGCTGAGTGAAAGACACGGACGAGGTATTGAAGCGGATTGCGACATGAAGAAAGAAAACAACTGCAACAAAAATGACCGAAGAGCTCAATCTGCATCTGTATGTTCCGGTATCAGCCATTAGAGGTAGGCGGGAACTTCACAAAAAAAGCATTTACGGAAGAGTGGCTATTTCCAAGCCACTCGTAATAGATGCCAATACAAAATATCGCCCAGAATGGTGCCACGACCGCAAGTCCTGGTCGAGTAATAAGTCGAAAAACGGCTTTTGGTCCGATGAATCATTGTTCACATTGTTTCTCGCAACAGGACGTGCGTATGTCTGGAGAACACGCACACAAACGTAAGATTCTGGCTGTCTCATCTCAACTGCCAATCATGGAGGTAGATCTATCAGGGTTTGGGATGGCATCTCATGGTTTTCTTCGGGCCCTATTGTAACCCTAAAAGGGAGATTAAATGGGAAGGACTATGTAGAAATTTTAGCTCACTAGTTCATCCTATGGTGCAAACACTGTTTCTTGCAGGAAATGGCGTTCTCCAGGATGATAATCCCCCTATACATGCAGCTAAATCTATCAAGTACTGGTTTGAAGAGCATGAAAAAGAAGTCAAATATCTTATCTTGCCGTGTACAACCCCCGGAACAATATATCATCCAATCACTATGATCTGTATAAGCGGATAGAGCCAGGTATCGATATCCATCACAGCATCTCTACAGGAACTTTCCTGATTTTTCCCTGAAGAATGGTGTAATATATTCTTAACCACTATTCATGACTTGTATAATCCAGTTCCAAGGTGAATCAGGTGGTATTACATGACAAAGGTGATCCTTCGCCGTATTAATGAAGGTTTTCATGATGTTTCTGAGTGTTTCCATTATTTTGATAACCACCACGACTCAAAGAGTATCGATTCAGAATATGAATTCAAGCTTATCTTCGGGATTTATTAAAGGGAACTAATATGACCTCTCTATAGGACATGTAACTAAGTGACCTTGAGTCACGCCGATTTCTTGTTCCGGTGGGAAAGAAATCGTAGACAATGAACTGAGACAAATCTTAAGCAACGACTTCGATTCACTAAATGAATTTTTGAAAAATGAAGTGAACGGAGACAACTTAGAAATGTCAAGAAACTTGATTTATGAATTTTTTTTTTAAATCAAAGTACACGCACCAGTGTACAGCTTCGACTATGACTTTAGATTCTAAGAAAAACATTAATAATTACAAGATAAAAAGAACTTTTTATATACCATGTTTTTAAATTTTCTGTTGAATCATATAAACTTGACAATTCTATGTATTAATAAATACTTTTTAAATTTTTTTTTTTTTAGGAATTATCCCATCAACTTAAAAGAAAATGATCAAATGCATAATAAAGAGGTATAAAATGCGTAATCAATCGTTTAGCTCGAGAATTGGAAGTTAACTTGCGTTTAACTTTTCGTTCCCGTCCCGGTCGATAGATGGCTGCACCAGTCTACAAAACAAAATTAACTGAAAATGGATTCAATTCTGCTTAAAGATGGCTAAAAGTATTAAAATAATGCATTGTCATCGTGTTCTGAGCCATTCTAAAAGTTTCAAATGTCTAGCTAGTCGGGAAGTTGGTTAAAAATCGATTGCAAGATTTGTACCGGACAATCACACACACACACACACACACACAAAAAAAATACACAAGAAAGCCAGTTAATAAAAACATGGTAATAAAAAAATGAAAGGTCATAGGGCTAATCAGTGTGTAACGAAACACGGATGTTTCATTTGTCAAAACGGACATCTTGTTGTTTTATGTACTGATTTCGGACCTCGTCATTACTGGGGAGTAAGATAACCAGGGCTTTAAGGGGATGCCACAGTCAAAAATAAAAAAGGGAAAACATACTCCTGTTACCAGGAGAGGGGCGGTTACCCCCCACGAATATTCTTCCGATCAGAAGACCTTAAGAGCCATCCCTGACCACAGGTCGAACGCGATGGATGTTCTGTACCATGTCAACACATGGTACACACATGCTTTCACACACATGCAGACAAACACCCCCGACTCCTCTTGACACATTTGGGGGGGGTCGATTAGCCACGCTCCTCCTCCCAATCGATGTGTGAAGGAACACTAGACTGTCTTCCAGAAATTCCTCCATTTAGAACCCCCCAAGATCCCTCGTGTCTCTTTCATGATCTGTGCAAAAACCGCTCGATGGAGGGATCGCTGCAGAGCGCTCTGCCCATAAATCACTGTTTTCCCCCTAGAATTCTGTGCAATGCAGATGTGTGTGGACGCCTTATTAGAGTGTGAAAGAACTGTTGCGAAGAACTTAACAATAGAGATAGTTCGAACGCTACAGGGGGTAGAGATAATTAGAACGGGACATGGACGAGTCGTGGATTGGAGTTCTTTCAAAGCAAGATTAAGCTTTGAAACAGAGCTAAGTTTTTTTTTCAGTGACTTTCCTCTCCGATATTTAAAGATTGCAATATTTTACATAACACAAATTTAAGCTGTTTACGGATAATTGTTCAATAATAACGAAAATATTACACCCCCTAAGCTTATTTTAATATATTTGGATTTTACAGATAAACAAAATATATTTTAAGGAAAATTACATCTAAAAACACATGAAGAAGATAGCCGAAAAGAAAGTTTAGAATAGTTTTCAACTAAAGAAACACACACACATACACATGCATACATACGTAGTATATACACACCACCAGTGGCGCAGCAAAAGGGTATTTTGGGGTTAAATCTCCCCCAAAGCCAACCTTCTGAATATATCTACAGTACAGCTTCGCTATTTACAGAAGTTTTAGTATGTATGAAGCTCCGAAAATTCTCACTTCCTACACACACACACACACACACACATATACATATATATATATATATATATATGTGACATTCCACCCCTGATTCCATAACACACACAATAATAATTTGAAACGACGAGGCAGAGTTCTATAAAATTGCAGTCCTTTATTTCATAACATTTGGGAGCGGATATCAGAGCGTCCTTCTAGCATGACGCTGAACATACAAGTGCTTACAATGTGTGACAGACAATCGCAGACTGCCTGCTCTCTTAGTCAGGGGCTGTACCAAAGTCAGCGACTGTTTACATGAACACAGATGTTTTTCGTGGGTGGTATACTACTATAAGAGGCACATTGGGTGCGCTTTATCTTTATGATATTGTTTGACACTTTTGATCCTTTATCTCTGGCACCTGCAGCCATTATCTCTGAGATATTGTGAACTGCGGATTTTAGATGACTAGAGACGGGGTTTGGGTTACTCCTTCTGGGCGGCATGGCTAATAATCCTATCAACTGAAAAGAATTTATTGTGTTATTTTCCCCACTGGAATTTGCAGATGTTCACTTGCTTTTGGGTGGGCTATTCCTGAGAGAAAGGGTCCTCTCTTAACAGATGTGAGACCCGAATTATAGAAATAGACGAGATTCAACATATAATGTCAAGATTCAACTTATAATGTCACATCCCCCCTCCCAAGAGGCTATCATCCTATGCCTGCATAGGGTGAGAGACACCTGAGTGTGAGTATGTTGGGACCTCACCTAATTCACTCTGCAAGATCAACATTATAAATTTTACTACTTCAATTTTTTAAGTTAAGTCATAATCGATATAAAACTCTTGATCTGCAGTATCAAGCTCTTTATATCGACATACGTTAGCTGGAATTATAAATCTTTCCGTCCCTCTGGGGAAGTTCTCCACCTATCTAAATTCCTCCATCTCCAGTCATCGTGTTCAATACCATAACAATACAATTACTTGTCCTCAAATTAATAGGTGCACAATTACAACAATAGTCTAATAGTAATTAAAAGTACATAATTATAACAATATTAGTGGGATAGTAAAATAAGTAATAGGATAATATACTAGTATAGCCATGAAAAGAATATCATAGACATGGTAATGGATATGGCTTAATTGAATCTCCATGCAGATACATTATACCGAAAATCAGTTCTAATTCAATAGTAATCTACATGAAATCACACACAAAAACAATTCAATTCTGATACTTGTAAATCAATGCTAAATCAATACACAGAAATCATACATTAAATACTTCAATTCAGGTAAACGTAACTCAACATTAATTAAATAGGAAAACATATTGACAATCACGCACTAAATTAGTTCAATTCAGAAAAATATAACTCAATACTATTTACACTTCTAGAGCACTGGTTTACTCTGATAATAATTACTATTTATACAATCACAATAATGCCAGTATGATCATAAAATAGATAATATGATAATAGTGCGTAATAATGAAAAAGAAATAACAGGTGATATAATATAATAAAATCCTTACTAAGACACAAATATATCATATGAACACAATGCTTTTTACAATTATTAGATTATTCATCTCTTTCATTCCACTTAAATTCTCTCATGTTTTTTAATTCACTATATTCTTTAATACAGGGGAATAACTTCTATTTTTCTTAATCTCAAGATCTCTTTCCTATACTCTTTTAGATCTCTACATTGAGCGAAAATTAATCCTTTCACCCTTCTAGTATTCATCTCTCTCAAGCTCAATTTTTCAATTACCTTATCCTTCAAACCTAACTGTAGTGTTCTGACTTATGATGACATCTGCTAATCAGAGTACTAATTTCTCATGATAGCTTGTCTTTGAATAAGCCTGTCCTATTTAAATGAATTTAAGATTCTACTGAAAGGTACAAATTTCCTCCTTCCATTTTTCCCCTTAACTTCATAATTAAAAAAAATAATAAAATAATTCTGACAACTTCAGCTAGTTTGGTTAAGATAAAATTATTATTCGTCTCTTTTTACACACTCAAAGGAATCGGGGACTCGCTCTTTCACCTCCCCCTCTAAAACACTACTCGTCGTTTGACCTACTTCTGTTGGGTGGGGTCAGGGTTCAACTTTTACTCCTAGCACGCTCTATAAGGCCTCAATGCTACACGTAACTCTTATGTTGTAATAATTATAGCAGGCTCCATATTTACTCTCCCAATATCGTATTTACTTTTAGCAAATATACCAATAACCGATGACAATAGAGGAATGAGCTCCGACGATAGACTCATGTTAACAAATTCAGGTAATTTATCCTGAATGGCATTCTGAGTCTTATAGTCTTCAGTCAAATCAAGTGTCTTCCTGATTTGCTTAGACGTTTTTGGATGCTCATGTTCTCCATTGACATTCGTTAGCATTATACCATCACAATTATTTTCAATACGACCATAATATAATTTAGCACAGTTGTTATCATCAGACTATTCATTTATCATTTTACTCGACCTACATATTAATACACGTTACTCCTAATTCAAATTAATAAAATACCAATTAAACAATTGTATATCAATACACTACGCAATTACTAATTACACATATGAAAATTATTGAATTAACCTCTACTCACAATTTGAAATTAATACAATGTCACTTAAACAATTATATATAAACACACTAAACATATACTACCCATAAGCATGAAAATTAGTAAATCAACACTTACTCACAAATTTAAGTTAATAATAATAATAAAACATACTGCTAACGGAATCCAACAGACGTAAAGATGACGTTACAATCACTTAATTTAATATTCAAGTTAAATAATTTCCTATGTGGCAAAGATAATAAGATATAATTCAATTGGGTATCAATAACATACACCTCAATAGTTCTGGTTAGATCACCTATTGTAGCTTCTACACTGATAATTTTAACAATAACAATCTTACCTTGCGTTTGTTGCACTGTTAGCGGTAACACTGTTTTTATGAATTGTCCGTTATAATCATTGTGTTCTGGATTCTCTAAACACCATAGTTGGTTACTATGCATTTCACTAAAGTTTTGCAGCAAGAATCTATGCGATGAGCACATCACTCAACGTGATCACAAATGCACACACACACACTTTCAAAACACTATAATAACACTTCGTCGCTCGATGACACTTAGGGCCACATCAAAGGCTAATCAGAACCTTTGACAATTGCACTGCCCGTCATAAATAATACTTGACGTGCACACATAATCGCACTGATCTATATTTCATTTTAACACATCCTCGCCAAATGTCCGGCCTTTCCGCATCTGTAACATAACCTTTGTGTATTATCTCGAGTTGATAATCTATTTAATTGTGGTGGTCGTGGGGATGAGTAGTTATTAGGTGTGTAGTTGTTAGGTGTAGTCTGACTCCAAGGTCTCGTTCCATTTTCTTCAGCTCTCGGGGAATAACGAGGTGGCTTCTTCCAGTTTTGCGTCAAAACATTCTTTGGTTTAAAAACCTCAGCAGTTGGGTTCAGGAACGTCGGAGGTTTTAAATTTTCTCGAATTCTTAGTTCCTCATCTATAAAATCCAGCATTTCTTCGGTTTTTCGATTTTTCTTCCCTTTGCTTCTCTCGTATAATAGGAGAATTTCCTCCGGGAAAATAGTCCTGATCTTTGCATTTATTACTTCATTGTCCTGGTTCACTTCTAAGTTCTTTAAGCTGCGTAGGTGTGTATATAATTCCGTGATGCTTGTTCTCAGGGCGGGAAGGTCGTTGGAATCTTTTATCGGGCGGATGGCTAATATTTTTTGAATGTGGTGATCAATAGTTCTATCGGTATTCTCGTATCTCTTCTTTAATATTTGTATTATATCCGGGTAGTTTTCAGCTGTCACTGCGAATCCGGCTATTGTTTTGGCTGCCTCTCCATCCAAAAGAGAGATTAAATAATTTAATTTTTCCACTCGGGATAATTCTTTCCGGTTGTTGATGGTGGATTCAAATGTTTGCCAAAACGACATCCAAGTGGTTATGTCTCCGTGAAATTTTTTTTAGTTCTATTTTTGGCAATTTTGCGGTGATGGGTTTCGTATCTTTAGTAGAGAGATTGTCAGTTGATTTGTCTTCCAGGATTTCCTTCTCTTGTGTTATTTCAATAATCCTATGTATGGTTTCAAGTATTTTAGTTTGGTAGGTCTCTGAGCTTTCCATATCCGTATCTAGTTCTCCTTCTTCCGTTATCATGCTTGCAACGTTTTTATCCAAATCATATAATTCTTGCCGCTTCATTTCCAGTTGATCCTTTAGTGCATGTAATTTACTTTTATATCCTGGCTGTTGTTGAATTTCTTCGAATTGTTTAATTAGTCGAGAAACAGAGCCCCTCTGAGCTTTTCTTGTTCTCTTCAGAACTTCCATCTTCCAAAAAACTAAACTGTCTTTCAACTATATTATCAGTGAGTTATCCCCGCATTCTCTTCCTTCGTAACGTGGGTGACACATGATACCCTGCTCGGTTCGGTGTGGGGAATTGGGAAGCAAGGCTCGTCCGCCATGTTTGTCCTTCTTGTCTTCTATTGCCTTAAAATGCATATAAGTTCATTTAATCAATTTGATTTCTTCTTATTAAAATCCATTAGGTTTCCTTCGAAAAGTAGCAATCCTGTCGGCTTGTGACATTCCACCCCTGATTCCATAACACACACAATAATAATTTGAAACGACGAGGCAGAGTTCTATAAAATTGCAGTCCTTTATTTCATAACATTTGGGAGCGGATATCAGAGCGTCCTTCTAGCATGACGCTGAACATACAAGTGCTTACAATGTGTGACAGACAATCGCAGACTGCCTGCTCTCTTAGTCAGGGGCTGTACCAAAGTCAGCGACTGTTTACATGAACACAGATGTTTTTCGTGGGTGGTATACTACTATAAGAGGCACATTGGGTGCGCTTTATCTTTATGATATTGTTTGACACTTTTGATCCTTTATCTCTGGCACCTGCAGCCATTATCTCTGAGATATTGTGAACTGCGGATTTTAGATGACTAGAGACGGGGTTTGGGTTACTCCTTCTGGGCGGCATGGCTAATAATCCTATCAACTGAAAAGAATTTATTGTGTTATTTTCCCCACTGGAATTTGCAGATGTTCACTTGCTTTTGGGTGGGCTATTCCTGAGAGAAAGGGTCCTCTCTTAACAGATGTGAGACCCGAATTATAGAAATAGACGAGATTCAACATATAATGTCAAGATTCAACTTATAATGTCACATATATATATATACATATTTATATATATATACATACATACACACACACGATAACAATATATATGCATATAAGATGTCAATTGTACAATGTATTTTGAGCATCTAATTTGAGTCTTTAGCAGATCAGATTGGGAGTGGCAAAACCTCCCCGAAGCGAGGGGAGTTCGGTTGCCCGAATTTGGGAGGTTACCACAGTAAGATATCGTCCTCTTTGGCGGACTGGTCCGGATTCTGTACCTCGGCCAAAATCTCAGACCGCATTATCGTGTGGGAAAAGGTATTCTATGTAGAATCACATACAGAGTTTAGCAAACAGCCTATTTTCCGCAAGACCTTAAACCCAGACGGATTTTTTTTACAAGAAAAGTGGAAAAGAATGGCACTCTACTCATACGGGTGGGTTCGAGAACTGAGTTGAAATCCAGTGTCTAGTCATGCGCGTTGTACAACCCATTTGGAAAAACGGGGTACCTAAGTCCTCAAACGTGTACTTGCCTACATGGAACTCAATCAGTAGGTTTATCACCTCAGTCAAAGCGAGTTGTCTGCAGGAGCATTTCTACTCGCTAGTTACTGGGATTTATAAAATCCTAGTAGCTCACATTATTATGCCTTAATTAACCTACTTCTAAAGTAGATGCAGTGCGTGTCTTTGAAAAAAACAAAAACTTTCACTTCCTTTTAATTTGATTTGCTTGAAAATTTTTTAAAATTTATTTTTTATCTTTTAATATAACGTCTCGCAGCAAAAATAAATAAATAAATAAATAAATAAATAAAGATACAGTAAGCACTGAAAAGTTTAAAATTTTAAAAGGCAAGCGCTCCTAATCAAACGCAAAACCATTTTATGCAAAATAGAAGAAAAAATCTAAAAACTTTGATAAGAAGGATGCCGAAAGAAAAATGATCCAGGGGTAATGACACGCAGCCATAATTATGAACGGATGATCCAAACCAGAACTGTACACCACCGCTGCACGCCAGGTAATGAATGGCTCTCGATGAACGACCGATTTATTCGAATCGCGGAAACCGATTTCTACCAATGAAAGAGCTGGAAGGAATAAAAAGAAAAGGAATTGCAATCCCTCAGATTGGCGCACCTTTGGCGAGAAATCCGACTCCGAAATTGAATCTCGTTGCCCGTGACAACCCCAAACACGGGAGGGGGAAGGTAAGTGGTTCGCCCTCCTATTAATGATGAATAATGCAATGCAAGGGGGGGGGGAGAGAACACGGCGGATGGAGGGGACAAACACCCTTTTGCTCAGCGAGCCGCCACTTAGTTCATCGCGAGCACATTCAGCGGCAAAATAATCGACCTCTCCGAGCAGTCATGGCTTCTATCAGACTCTTTTCACCGTTTATTGGGGGAGCCGCCTCGGCTAGTAAGCAGGACATGTCTCGATGTTCAAACATGCTCTTGGGCAAAGGGGCGGCCCGTAATATTTTCACTACCATTTCGAAACTTTTTTTTTCTTTTCATTGAAGTAGAAATTTCTGGAAAAAAAAAATTCGATTGCAAAATCTGAAATCACTGTATAGCAGGAGTGGGCAGACTTTTCCAGGGCACGGGATCTAATTTTTTCAAGGTGTTGCGGTCCACCCAGTGACGTAGCTGTGGTGAGCTAAAAAAAAAAAAAAAGGTCTACAATATTTATTATAACTTAATAATAAATACGGAATATGTACTTACCTACATAACTATAAGAAAAAAAACTTACTCTTTTAAAACCGCGTTTAAAGCAAATCGCGTCGGTATTCCATAATATGTTTCTTTTAGTATGCGCGTCTTAGGTCATAGTAAAGGCGGTCACCCCAAAATGTCTTAGTGGTCCACCGGTCGATCGCGATCGACATAATGCCCACTCCTACCGTATAGGGACGAATTCGAGTCGAGGCTTGCTTTCTCCTTTAGGATTGAAACGGGGTGTTGGTCCGAAAACGGACGACTCTGAGACAGTGATTCCCGACTGCGATGGTTATTTCAACGCATTTCACCGAAAAAATTGCCCGCACTCATTTCCCCTGCAACTGTAAGACAAGTGATGTTTTGAATGGGTAAAATCTCATTCAAAGCGCAAACCGAGAAAGAAGAAGAAAATAGAGGTCACTTACCACGGACACTCCTCAAATTCTAAACGTCAGTTTGTCCTGCTGTGCGTGCCCAACCGAACAAGGCAATTTTATTCAGATAATAGTTATTCTAAATTTACTGTCAAATAATTCGGAATCAGTGCATTTATTTATTTTAGGTTCTTGTTTTGACACTCCCTAGATTGAGGGACGAATGTTGTCCCTTTCTTACAAATTTCATATCTATTTAAATTAAACATTTCGTTGAAATTTAAATCGTGTAAAATGCCTTTTAGTCTTTCCCTTGAATAACGGGTGGGTGGGGGTTTGCACAAAGCCGTTGAAGGGTGTCGCGACTCGAAAAAGGTTGGGAAACACTGCTCTAAAACATTCCAAAGAAAGGAAAAGGATGCCCTTCCTTTTATCGGGAACGAACACGCACACTTCCGAGCTCTCTCTCGATTCGATTGGCTACATCCCCCCGGGGGATACGAACAGATTAGCCCAGTAGTAGGGATCGGGTATTAGATTTTTTTTCCTACTTGTATATGTTTAGTCCAGTAGTGAAAAACTAAGTTTTCCAATTTGAAACACCTCGGCGGAATTTTCTGTGGCTTAAAAACAATGAAATTTTTTAACTTTTTTTTTTTTTTCAAATATCTCGGCAATGGTTGGTTCTAGAGCTTAGATTGCACTTACAATCTTAAAGAAGATAAAATTTTGAGCAAATCTTACATTTACATCTTTTTTCTAAACCCAATAACAAGCGAGCTACAGCGTCAGGAATATGGGATATTTTATTCAACTTGTCGAGAAAGACGCAAAACTTACTTCTCTAACACACTAACTTGTACAATTGCTGTATATATATCCGTATTTGAGAAATGAACAATATATGTATTACAACAGTCAGTTTTTTAAAAATAAATTAAAACTGGTTCATCCAATCAAAGAAACTGTAATATAAAATTTTTAGAACATTAAATTCTGTGTAAAATGGGTACCAACACATACAAATTACTTCGGTTATAAAGTTACTAGCTTCTCTCGAAGGTGCCTTCATTTTTTCAACATTTGCTAGTAAGTGCGATTTTCGGGGAAAGTACCTGTTTAAAAAAAAAATAGCTCTAACTAAATGTTGTGGAGCATTTAATTCTGCGTTCAACGAGTATTTTTCAGAACGCCGAATGGTAAAAAAAGCCATTTTCTACAAAATTCTTGTACTTTGTAGAAGTCAGCTTACTCTGTAAGACTAACATGTCCTGCAAGTACAGTGTTATAGACTTTGCATTACAAAAAAATGGCCACTTGCATGGAAGTAAGGCAGCATTCTTTTCACACAAAGTAAATGAAGCTTCCAGTCTACACTTCTCTCTGCTTGGATGAATTGCTTTATCAACGTTACCATTGAAAAATATTGCACCCATAGTTTTGCTGTAGGTCCATTATTTTCCAGCTCTCCTAATTTCTGAGTAAACATATGCACAATACTTTGTACAGCAGTATCTGATTCAAAAAGAGAACAGTCTACGTCACTGGTGGCATCTCGCTCTTCATCTGAAATCTCAATCTTCGAAAGAACGATCTTTGCAATTGCCAAGTGGCACATCATGTGAGCCCTGACAGCTCTCGAATATGCATGGCCCGTCATAAGTTTCTCAGTTGATGCCCGAGCATATAGGCAATGCTCAATAAGTCCTGCAACCCACTGCCATCCATGTTGTATTAGGGTGGTCAAAAAAATTAACTTTCGAAATATATTGTTCCACAAGGTTTATTTTATTATTTTACATGTAAATAATGCGCACAATTTTTTCCCCAAAAAATAATAATATTTACAGGTCGCTCAAGCTCAAGCTTTAAAAGTGCAGATTTACAAAGATTTCTTGGAAGTAGTGGGAAAGCTCTTTTGGTGGTTTGCTACTAGACGAAGCAGGAATTGTTTTTGTTCTTCGTCTTTTGTAAGGGTTTCATTATATTTTTGCATTATGCTTATATCTCTTTCAGCATTGTCATTTACAACTTTCATTTTTAAGCACCTTTCTCGAAAGTCATAAAAACAAGGATCACTTTCCCACTGAGATGGTGATTCTTCCATAAAAGCTTCTTATTTAATTTTACCTCCTTTAACCATGGCATCAAAGAACTGTTTTGTCTTTTCAGTCACAAGTTCTTCGATCTTTACATTTTTCTCTTCATCTTTTAGTTCCAGTCGATAATCACGGGTAGGTTTTTGTGGATGATCAAGAGTTTGCATCATTTTCATTTTTGTGTCAATGCTGACTCTGATGTTATCAAAAAAAAGCTAATGCTACTAAGTGCTCAGATAAATACCATAGGTGTCTGGAAAAGGACGATAATGCTATATTTGCTACAGAAGGATTTGGATATTTCTTCAGGTCATTTAAAAACTGAACATCATTGTGAGGGGCCTTAATAGCATGAGGTGCTTCATTCCAATATTTTATATATATTAAGCTCACAAAAAGGCACAATTCTGTAATTTTACCAGATTCTTCAGATGATAGCTTAAATTTTTTTCGAAAAAGGAATTATTTTTAGTGCATAAATACCTTTAGCCATCCATCGTGATGTGTGGGTCCAGGAGAGCGAAACGACTGATTATTATTATCTCCTCCAAGAAAAATTAATGATAATTGCATAGTCATCCCTTATAGTTGGAGATTTAAGTGCTTTTGGTAGAAATGTTAACATATATTCTCTCAGTTTAGTAAAGTTTACATTGTCAAATAGTTCCTTATTTGCTGGATTATAAGCAGATTTATCTATTTCCGGCCATTAATTCTTAAAACGCTTAAATATTATAGTTTCGGGACCTTTAGATGGGCCGAATATAACAGAAAACACACTGGATAGTACAATCTCCATTATATGGTGACGACATAGAACCCAAATAAGATCTGTCCCTAAATATTTTTGAATTCTGATGCATGCACCTTTGTGTAAACCAGTATTAGCGGCTGTGGTATCTAACACCAGTCCTTTCATTTCAGATATAATATTCCATTTCTGAACTGTCTCAATACATGCTTTTGCTTGTAATTCTCCAGTTCCTCTATCAATCTTCGGAATTCCAAGGAGCTTCTCTTGATCATTTCCTGAAACAATAACGGCAACTCGATCAACTTTTATTTTTGATCCATCAGTATCCGGTAACATCTTACAATCCCAGTGTAATAATAGCAGTTCATCTAGAGAAATTTTTTTCTGTTTCTGCAGCTTGTTGCCTCCCTTTTCTTCTATGTCTCCTTATTGAGCTCTGAGAAAGGGTTTTTGGAGAAATATCGTTCCCAAGTACACGTGCAACAACTCCAGCGACAAATGCAGCTTTCCGATCAGAAATATGTATTAACACGATCTAGTGCACTTACAACTTCAGGAGACTTAAATATATTTTTTACATATTTCTTTTCAGCAGCTTCGAGAACTGTAGTTGTAGTATTGATATCGGATTGGGATGTAGATGACAGCGGCAGGTACTCTTCTTCACTTTCAAATTCTATCGAATGAGAAGTTTCTGAGTCTGATAATTCTGACATGATTTTTTCTACCCTAATTTGTAATTTTGCCTCTCTTTCTTCACATCGTTCTTACGTTAACACTTTATTATCTTCCCGTTTTCTGTTTCTTATTTCTTTTTGTGTAGTTTTCATGTCAACTCACTCATAGAACAACAAAAAACATCTTCTTTCTGCTTTTGAAAGAATTCTCTGTCTTCTTTGTTACTATGTTATATGTTCTTTGAAAATACAAATGTTGAGCGACCTCTTAATATTATCGGATTGGCCTGAAATTTTATTTACATACATTTTGAATACAGAGGAACAAAATAGGGCTTGTGGAAGGAAGATTCTTGAACTTTTTATTTTTTAACATTATGTCATGGACCACCCTAATGTTGTATCCTACTGCTCCCATGAAGCGTGAAGGACATTAGTAGATGAAAGTCCCCCAAACGGATAGTTACGGACCCAATCTCAGATTGCAAAAAGGGTTGTACTGGTGCATGTACTTGCCGAAAAGCAGGGTTGAAATGCTCAAATATGTGTAAGCACTGCAGTGGCCTCGCATATACAAATGTGATGATTTAAAGCAATGGTTCTCAACCTCACTTTCAACGCCCAGCTTTGCTCGATATTTTGACTTTATGTATGCTAATGCTGAAAATCCAAATTCACCGAGATATGTGGATGAAAACTGCACTAACAACCTCAAAGCTTCTAAAGCAACTTCTTGGTAAACAGGAAAATAGCGTAACCAAAAATTTTCAACATCCATGTTTTCGAATTCCACGTTTCCTTGAGAATCACATTTTAGGTCGATTGCCTGTTCCTGAATGTGATCAGGAAGTATATCCACGTCGATTTTAAAAGGATCTCCTGTCAACTTGAACTCCCAGTTCTCTCAACTAATATCTGGAAAATAGTCTGCAATTTCATTTTGCAATGCTACCAAAGGCTCTGATATAAGGTCCTTCAGTTCATTTATCTGCTGCAACGAGAAATTTTTTTCATCATCGAGGAGGTCGTTCAATCTTGGAAAGCACGAAAAGTTCGGCTCTGAACTCTAGACCGCGTTGACAAAGAGTTCTCTTTTCTGTGAAACCGTCAACTGCATCATAAGTCTTCAGAATGTTTTTCTCACATTGTAGCTACGACAATTATCGTGTGCGACAATTATCGTGTTCGTGTTTGTATGTCGAAAATACGTTACGGTTACATTGTGACCGCAAAATTGAGTACAGTAAATTACAATTAGTTTTACTTTTTTATTTTTTTAAAAACTCACGCCTCCCTTGAAATTCTTTTACCCCCATCCAGGGGGGCTCGCCCCCCCCCCCCCAGGTTGAGAACCGCTGATTTTTTTATAATGTTTATACTTAGATTTTTAAACTAACAATAAGATGTGTCATTCTAAATTAACAATTCGTCAGAAGATCTTAATCTTTAAAATGGTACCTTATTTATCGATATTGGTTAAGTATGAAGGAAGAGAAAGGAATCGTCAGTAAAAAAATCACCTTCTAGAAATAATATATATAGATAGAAATTGTAGTTTTCGAAGTCTGAAATTTCACTCAAGTTGTATGATGTGCTTATCTGTCTATATCTATATCTATATACGTATATAGTACGTCCTTGGAGGCTCAAATTTTCATTGGTGGTTCCTCTTCAGTGCTCATTAAGAAATATTTTGGCAAAACCTAAATGCTTTAAAAACTCATGATCTCGAGTGTGAGGACCAGGGGTGCGAAAACTGTGGGTATGTTTGAAGTAAATTTAATTAAAAATATATGCTTTAAATTTTTTGTGTAATGCGCATTTTGAATGTTTTTGATATTAAAAAATAGATTATATGATATTGTTAAATAAGACTGCTTACATTCACTTCTACCTCGGGTTTCCAAAACGGATAGATCCGTATCCTTTAAACGCGGTTTTTAAATTCTTAACCGCATCCAATATCCGTCCAATATTTTCCGAATATCCACAACTTACATTTTTACCATGTTTTTATTAACTCGCTTTCTTGTTTGTTTGTTTGTGTGTGTGTTTGTCCTGTACAAATCGTGCAATCGATTTTTAACTGACTTCCCGACTAGCTAGACATTTGAAACTTTTAGAATGGCTCAGAACACGATGAAAGTGCATTCTTTCAATACTTTTAGCCATCTTTAAGCAGGATTGAATTCTTTTCAGTTCATTTTGTTTTGTAGACTGGTGTATCCACCTATCGGCCGGGACGAGAACGAAAAGTTAAACGCAAGTTAACTTCCAATTAACTTCATTTTCTTTCAAGTGGATGGGATAATTTTCATCCAAAAAAATTTTTAAAAAGTATTTATTAATACATAGAATTGTCAAGTTTATATGATTCAACAGAAAATTCAAAAACATGGTATATAAAAAGTTCTTTTTATCTTGTAATTATTAAAATTTTCCATATAAAATGGGCGTTGAAATTTTAATTTTGGCATATTATTTTTTGACTTGTGAAATATTTGGGAAATCAGCTTTCGAAATTTTTTCCAGAAAACGTATTGTGCATCAAGACAAAAACAAAAGTGTGAAAACGTCAGTTTCACAAGCTTTTAGATCGCGAAAAAATGACAACATGGCGGCTTTAACGAAATACGTATCTTGTTGATCCTACAAAACCTGCTACAGCTCTTATGACAGCATTCTGGGGACATTTCCTGTGAAGAATTCGCGTCCCATGGGGAGCCAGAATACTTAATAAATGAAGAAATCAATTCAGAAGCGTCCAACGTTAAGAATATCAAATGATAGTGGCACTTTAAAGCAGGAATCGAGAGAACTTGTAACAAAAATCTTGAACTGTTTCAGCGAAACGGACTTCTTTTCCGTTTGTCTGTACAAAAATTAGACCTAGGCTTTCTCTGAATGCGTTAGTACTTTTGAAATATTATTTAAATGAATAAAATTTTGTATTTAAAATTCAAAGTACTCCGCTCCCCGAAGTCGTGCTTCCGAACGATTCTAAATGATCTACCTATTTCACTTAGTATTAAAAGGCTCGTTCAAAACTCGTCGCCTTATTAATCATTAACTCGCCTTATTAATCACCAGTCCCAGTTAAGAATGTCTGACAAGCAATATTTATGAAGTCCAGTAATATTTATTTTTATTCGATTATCCGCTAAAATGACTATCCGATAACTAAGATTACAGAAAATCCGGATATTTGAAAACCCTACCTCTACCCAGCTGTGGGAAGAGTGGGATAAAAACCGCATACCGAAAGAATATCCCTTTCACAAATATTGAACTAATCTTGTCCAGGCTCTCCTTCATTGTTTTTTCTATTATATAAATAAATCAAGTTTACAATTTACGGTGTTTCAATATTAAGCTTGTATGTTTGAAATGTTATCATTTTTGAGAGTAGAAGATATTTTTTAATTGTTATGATGCAAAGTAAATGTAATACCAAAAATTTACAGGTCATTGAATTTTTAAAACAGTTTGTCAAAATGTGCTTATTTCTTTTTTCTATTTCTTTTTTGTTTTGTTAACAGTTTAAAAAAAAAAAGTTTTGCGCCCACTAAAAATTTTGATTGAGGGTCGAACGATCTTTTAATTTGAAAAAGTGCTGTAGCCGATAGTGGGAGGCGTCCAGTTTCTTTCTCTCTTATTAATTTTTACTTTTATTAGCACATTGCTTGCCACTGGAAATAAAAAGTTTTAAAAAGTGGGGGATTTAAGTGCTTTCACGGTTTAGCATTGGTTCAGTTGACCCTGGCCTCTGAGTCATAAAAAATATCCTATACGTGGAATTTCCAAATACGCCTGGCTATTTATACTAGCAATCTATTTCCCCAGTTTTAATTTGTTAATCAAAGTATCATCAAAATATATCTTTCTGCTGTTCCATATTCAGTAGAGACGAAATTGAAGATTCATTCAATTATGGTGAAATACAGAATAAATCCACGTTTTGGTGGTTGAAAATGATATTTCACCTGATAGGAAACGCACGGGGAAAAAATACCGCGGACGAGATTCCTTGAGTTTTGGAAGTGTCAGTACCTTGAGGCAAGTTTGAAATTCTTTTCAATTAAGCTGTGGGGAGGCTGTTGTCTCAGTTAAGAAGGAATATTAGGGCTAGAGGTAGCCTTGCGGTAGCACGCTGGCTTCCGGTGCTCGGCACGTGCCGTTAAATACCTCTGTGTCTAGACCGGATATGGCACGTTAAATCCGTAGACCTGTATTAGAGCTTCCACATACATGCAGACATGCACCCCCCGACCCCGCTTGACACATTTTTGGGTCGAATAGTCACACTTCAGGAGCGTGACCCCCCCCCCCCCCCGCCCCCAAGGTCCTTTGATGATCTGTGGAAAAACCGCCCAAGGGATAGATCGCTGCAGAGCGCTCCCCATAAATCACTCGTTTTCCCCCCAGAATACTGTGCAGTGCAGATGTGTGTGGCCGTAGTATATGAGGTCAGAGGGGGTGGAAGAGGGTACGATCCCCCCCCCCCCAGATGTCGCTCCTGGGGTCGAAACTGATCTCACACGGACTCCCATCCTTGTGGGGCCGCACGCTTTCAGCCCGAAATCTGGTCTGGTTCTTCCAGGGGCCAACAATAGAATGAATATTTACAAAAGAGTCTTTTGTAAAGATTTATGATGTTTCCATTTCCTTCTACTCTGTATAGAATAAAACATTGTTCTCGAATGATTACACACTAAGCAAAAAAAAAAATTAAAAAAAAAAAAAAAAAAAAATTAGTTGGTTAGAAATTGAACATTTTTGGATGTCAGTCGATATGTTTGTTTGACTTGTTTTGAATATTTCGGTGTGGGTGAGAGAGAAGCTTGTAAATTATGGTCAGTGAAATCGATGGTTGGTTGGTTGAGGTTTAATAGCGCAAGGTCCAGAAAGGACAAGCTGCACCAGACACATGGTAAAACCAGGAAAAAAAACCTAAGTAAAAATATATACATATACACACACACACACACACACACACATATATATACACTCAAGGACAAAAAAATTAGCGCAACAAGAAATAATTGCGGGATCGTAACGAAACTTGCAATGAAGGTACATGTCGGGGAGATATGCAAATGATTAGAAATGCAGCGTGATTGCGCATTACGTATAGCCAGTAGAGGGCGTTGAACATCGTACTCTGTGGAGTATAAAACAGGTAACCAAAGCTTGTTTGAGTGTGCTGAATCATTTACAAAGGACATGCGTAGACATGCCATTACGCCGTGTTCTAAGACAATATAAGCAGTTGTCGCAGTTTGAGAGGGGGAGAATCGTCGGGATGATGGAAGCTGGGTGGTCAGCTAGGCGAGTAGCTCGTCAATTAGGCCACTGTGATTGTGTTGTGAGGAGGTGTTGGGACCAGTGGACCCGAGAGATGTCATGTACACGAAGACCAGGCTCAGGACGCCCTCGACAGACCAGTAGTCGAGAAGACCGCCACATCGTAAGAAATGCACGCGTACAGCCAACTGCTTCATCGGCCGCCATCCAGGCACAGGTAGCACCTTCACTAGGGGCCTCTGTGTCTTCTCGAACCATACGAAGGCGCCTGGCTGAAGGACAGTTGGTATCGCGGCGCCCATTACGTGTGCTGCCCTTGACGCCCACCCATCGACGCCTCCGTTTGGAGTTTTGCCGCGCACGAGGAAACTGGACTGCAGCGGAATGGAACCAAGTCGTCTTTAGCGACGAATCCAGATTCAATCTCGGCAGTGATGACAATCGTGTTCGTGTGTGGAGAGCCCGTGGTGAACGCTTCAATCCTGCCTTTGCTGTACAGCGACACATCGCTCCCACAGCTGGTGTGATGGCATGGGGTGCCATTGCCTACAATACACGGTCACCCCTAGTATTGTTCCGTGGCACCATGACAGCCCAGCGGTATGAAATCCTGCAACCATATGTGTTGCCACTCATGCAACGGCTCCCAGGAGCCATTTTTCAACAAGACAATGCTCGGTCTCATATGGCAAGGGTGTCACAAGACTCTCTCCGCACTGTTACTACCCTTCCTTGGCCTGCCCGATCCCCAGATTTGTCTCCAATCGAGCATATCTGGGATCATTTGGGACGACGAGTTGGGCATCCCACGAGCTTGAACGAACTAGAGGCAAGGTTACAGCAAATATGGAACGAAATGTCTCAAGACATCATACAGAACTTGTATGAATCAATGCCTGATCGTATCGCATCGTGCATTCGCGCTAGAGGGGTCCAACGGAGTATTAACTCCTCCGTTCTTTTGCCTTTTTCTCTGAAATAAATTATCCTTTATCTTTGATTTTCTTATCATTTACTTATATCAAAGTAGTCATTACGTATGTAAAATTTCGTTTCATTTTGACGACTCCTTCTTGGTGCGCTAATTTTTTTGTCCATGAGTGTATATACAGTGGAATCTCGATCTATCGTTTTTCAAGGGACCGATTGAAATGAACGATAAATGCGGGAAAACGATAGATGCTGAAACATAACAAAGCAATATGATCTTTGGGACTGGATAAAATGAACGACACATACGAAAAAATGATGGATCAGAAAACGATCGATCGAGATTCCACTGTATATACATACATGTATATAAGACATAGGTAAGGAGACATTTTTAGATCATAAAACATTAAAAAAGGATTATAAAAATATATACATATGAAATACAGTGATACAACTTGCTAAAAAATGGAATAAAACCGTATCATGGACAGATAAATATACGAAGATGATAAAAAGAATCATGAGAGAAACTGGAGCAAGGTTATAAATGAGACAAAAGTTAAAGAGATTATATCAGAGGATAAAACCCTGTGCTTTTCCGAAAACCGAAAAGAGCAGGGTGGGGTGTTTCACCCAAAAGATCGTTCAGTGTTAGTGAGGTGGAGCCAAAAAATTTCAGATAAAAGTTAGTGAGGCCAGCGCAGTCCGTTAAAATGTGTTTGATGGTGAGGTTATAGTTGCAATGAAAGCAAATAGGGGGGTTTTCTCCCTCTAGCAGATGTTTGTGGGTGACTCTAGAGTGCCCAATTCTCAGGCGCATGATTATGACGTCAAATTACCTAGGATACAAAGGAGGCCAGACAGAGATGGTGGGCATTATGTGATGAAGTTTGTTATTTACCTCTAATTCCCCCACAGACCACAGACCGCCATTTATCCAAAATAAAATTCTTTATATTGTGTTTAATGTCGGAGAATGGGACATGGTGGTCAGTGAAATCGAAGGCAAATCTGGCTTTCTCTTAGTGGTTTAAAATGTTTCAGGAAAACTGAGAAATTGTGATACTTCATATTAATTTCAGGGATTTCTGTTAAAAAACATTTTTTAAACTTGTTGAATACTGACAATAATACCTGTTTGATTATTGTACTCGCTATGAGAATATTATGTTTGGTAATCAGAATGGGAAGAGAACACTTTCTGGTGGAATGGTGCTCTTTCTTAGTGTTAAGACAAATGTCTTCCTTAGTTTGGAACTGGCTTGATACTGTAGGCATTTACATATTTAATGGAATAAAACGGTAAAGTTTCCTGGAACTGAATAATTACGAATTTAAACAATTTTTAAACAGGCATCAGAAAAAGTACGCAGGGAAATAAAGTACCAAAGGTTTGGCAAGATAAATTTATTGGTAGAATAATGATTTTGCGTGTGTATGCCACACATTAGTTTTTACTATTTAAAATGTTGTAGAGCCAATGTAAATGTTTAAGGCCGTCTACACACGGAGCAACTCAAAAGAAACTGATAACTAACTCAAATCACAAACCAGTCCGTGATGAGTCGTAACCTATGTAATTGAATGGAGCCACGCACAAGGTGCAACTGGTTACAAACCCGTCGGACGGGTTTGTAACCAGTTGCGCCGTGTGGTTTGTGATTTGAGTCAGTTATCAGTTTCTTTTGAGTTGCTCCGTGTGCAGACGGGCTAACTTCTCTTTTGTAAAACGCCAAATATTGAAAGAATTTTTGCTGAACACCTCAAAAATCCGCTCTCTGATTTTAAAAGACAACTGTCAAAAGATCAAGGCATTACTTTAAATTACAGTATATATGCGGTAGGAGGGAGCAAACTGGGTTCTCCTAAATAATTATGATGTTTGGAATTTTGCAGCAACTGATGCGTAGAAACTTTCCTTTTAGTCAGCTTCCGTAATTTCATTAACATGTTAGGCAGCTATTAAATTGCTAAACTTAATTGCAGCCTCTCCTTCTAGCTTTTTTCAAGCTGACACTGATTGCTTAACGGGATGTCAATTATTTCCCAACTCAGCGTTCAGTGTTTACTCAGTCAATATTAAATCCTATAAAATGGAAGTGCACTTCCATTTTACAGGATTATATACGATAGTCATCAAGTGTGATGAATATTGTTTAAGAGGTTTGAGAACAGTATTGTTTGAGAATTTCTTTGTCTGTCGCGGAAATATAAACAAGCATGCCGCCGAAAAGCATATTGTTTTTGACATCCAGCTGATAATGCTTAAATATATATATACAGAGGCTGTTCGCACATTTTTTAGACGATTTTGGTAAGCGGTAATAAAAGAGTATTTGCTGCAAAAGAAATAATTGCAATTGTACTTTGTTTTTAAAAGTCAAAATTATCATCTGCGGCTTGAAAGTTTTGTCTTTATTCAAAATGGCGTTTTAAACAAAGCAGTGGTTCGAAGGCTACATTTATGCTCTTTCCGAAGAGAAATATGCATACTCCGTTATCCAAAAACGATGTGAGAGTCATGGTTTTGTGATATCTAAAGGGTCGATAGGTAATATCGTCAACAAGAAAGGAAAAAAAACGTCAAATTGGAGCCTCAAGTGGGACAAAAATTCCAAACAAGTATCCAAGGAAAAAACGGACATATTCGACTATTGCAAAGGTACGTTGTTTAATGTTAAAAGAAAATCCCCCTAATCAAAGGACAGTTGCAAAATCATTAAAATGCTCGGTGTCCACTGTAAACAAAATGATAAACGTTGATTTAAATCTTAAGAAAGCGAAAAAACGCAATGTGCATCGTCTTCTTCCAAATCATATCGCTGAACGCAGGACACGCTGCAGAATTCTATATGAGAAACACTTATCCAAAGAAAAATGGAAAACAATTGTCACAATAGATGAATCATGGGTGTATTTAAGTGATTGCAACAAAAAAAGAGCCATTTATTATCATAAAAGGGGAGAAAAAAATTTAAGTACATGGTTCAGAGAATCGAAAGAAAGTTTTTCTAAGGGATTCATGATTGTTGCTGGTTTATCTTATAATGGCAAATTAAAAATAAAGAGAGTGGAAAAAATGTCAAGATTAACTCCAAATACTATCAGGAACATATTTTATCGCCAATTTTTCTGAATCAAATACCATCGCTTTACCCACAGTGCCATCAATCTGTGAGACTCCATCAGGACAAAGCTAGCAGTCACACATCAAAATCCACTGTAAATTTCCTAAAAGAAATGGAACAAAAAACTGGTATCAAGGCCATACCCTTCACTGATATCCCTACTAAATCTCCCGATGTATCACCTATGGATTTTTGTGCTTTCGGACTTTTAAAATCTGCATTATCCAAACGTCGTCCCAAAACCCTTACAGGACTCTGGAAAGCTGTTCAGGAGAAATGGGATAGAATACCTCTTCTGACACTTCAAAAGGCATTATTATCCTGGAAATTGCGGTGTCGAAAGACAGTTCAGAATAAGGGATGTCAAATAGAACATTTAAAAGACAAGAATTTTATGTAATTTAATTTTGTAAATACAATATACATCGTCTAAAAAATGTGTGAACAGCCTCTGTATATATATATGTGTGTGTGTATATATATATATATATATATATATATATATATATATATATATATATATATAAATACACTGCTGGCCACTGTAAATGCAACACCCTGAAGGAAACATGCAAATAACATGAAATTTACAACATGCATTAGCGGAGGTGAGATATGCAAATGATTAGAATTTCAGCGCAGACGCACATCACGCGCGCCTGTGGCGGCACTTCAAAGCGCTATTTAAGGCTTGGAGATTTCGACGATTTCAAGTTCGGCAATTGTGTTTTTCTTGTGGTTTTTTCAAAAAAACGATCAATTATGCCTCGTCGAAAACAGCGATCATCTTTTGATCAAGTATCCGAGTTCGACAGAGGAAGGATAGTGGCCTACCGAGATTGTGGATTATCTTTCAGGGAAATCGGTAGTCGTGTTGGACGAAACAAAACAACTGTAATGCGGATATGTGATCGTTGGATGCAGGAGGGTACGACGGACCGGCGTGTTCGATCGCATCCACCTCAGCGCACCACTTCACGTGATGACAGGCAAATTGTGCGCATGGCAGTGACGGATCGCTCAGTCACATCACGAACCATAGCACAGCACATGCAGTCTGTAACGCATCATCCAGTGTCTGCGCGTACCATTCGACGCCGTTTACAGCAGAGTGGTCTGTCCGCAAGACGTCCATTGCTTTGTCTACCCTTGACGCAGAACCACAGACGTCTCCGCCGCCAATGGTGCGATGACAGAAGGAAGTGGACGGCAAAATGGAATGAAATTGCCTTTCCTGACGAGTCACGCTTCTGTCTGCAACACCACGATGGTCGCATTCGAGTCTGGAGACACCGTGAAGAGAGGATGCTGAACAGCTGCGTTATGCACCGCCACACTGGTCCTGCACCGAGTATTATGGTATGGGGCGGTATTGGATATCACTCTCGCACACCTCTAGTACGCATTGCCGGTACTTTAAACAGCCAGCGCTACATCTCCGAGGTGTTGGAGCCAGTTGTCCTTCCTTACCTTCAGGGCTTGCCCACAGCCATATTTCAACAGGATAATGCGCGACCACACGTGGCACGCATTGTCCAACGGTTCTTCGTCAATCGCCAGATTGAATTGCTTCCTGGCCGCCTCGCTCTCCGGGTCTTTCGCCGATAGAAAACATGTGGTCCATGGTTGCTCTACGATTGACCCAGATTTCATCCCCAGCTGCCACAGCAGATCAACTTTGGCAACGTGTGGAAGCTGCTTGGTCTGCTGTACCCCAAGAACTCATCCAAAGTCTCTTTGAATCAATGCCGAGGCGTGTGGCAGCGGTGATCTCCAACAATGGCGGCTACTCTGGCTACTGATTTTGGCAGGAACCACACTTCACAGAAGTCTATAAATTTAATCATTTGATACTTGGTCAACATGTGATCTACAAAATAAATTTTGCTGTGATATCTCTTGTCTTTCTTGGTGTTGCAATTGGGGTGGCCAGCAGTGTATATATATATATATATATATATATATACAGGGTGGTCATAAAAAACCTTGTCGATATATGGACCTCTAGCGGCTCTACCGTTCAACTGATTGAGATGAGATTTCAGATATACACTGGTGAAATAAATTAAGAGAATTTGCATATTTTATCGAATTTCATCAAAAGAACTGAACTGAATGTAAAACCACTGCTTCTAGACAAAAATGAAAATCTTGTACGTCAAATACGTAAGCGTACACGTGTGTGTAGGCGGAGCCAGTAGAGAAACAGGCTTTATAAGCGGGCGTAAGTTAAGACGCATTACGTTCGCTCGCTAGCACACCTCGGCGAATTTCTTGGTGTTATTTTGCAGCAATTGGTTAATTTCAAATTGTAACAGTAAAAATGAGCAACCACCAACGTTTAGATGATAGAATGAGGTGGCGAATTGTGGGGAGGCTAGAAGCAGGCCAATCTCAAGTCCAAATTTGTAGAGAGTTCAATTTAACGCACAGCGTCGTGTGTAACTTATGGAAACAGTTCCAGGATACCGGATCCATCGAGAGAAAGCCTGGGAAAGGTCGTCCAAGAGCCACGACGGCCAGAGAAGATCGCCATTTGTCGATTATAGCGAGGCGTAACAGGAGTGCTACAGCTTCTCAGCTCTCTCGTGACTTGTATGCAGCCACAGGAACCCGTGTATCAAGTGTGACTGTTTCCAAAAGCCTTCATGAGAGAGGGTTGTTTGCAAGAAGACCTGCTGTTTGCGTCTCGCTCACTTCTACGAACAGGAGAATCCGTTTATCGTGGTGCAGAGAGCATAGAGATTGGAGTATGGATCAATGGGCGACCGTTCTCTTCACTGATGAGTCCCGGTTCAGCCTAAACACCGATTCTCGCCGTACGTTCATATGGAGAGAACCAGGGACCCGCTACCTACCCTCCAATGTCCGCGAAATCGACCATTATGGCGGAGGAGGTTTAATGGTCTGGGCAGGCATCATGTTGGATGACCGCACACCTCTCCATGTCTTTGAAAGTGGCACTGTGACTGGTGTCAGGTATAGGGATGAGGTCTTGGAGCCCTATGTTCAGATTTTCAGGGGTGCAGTTGGCCCTGAGTTCATTTTAATGGACGATAACGCCAAGCCACATAGAGCTCTTCTGGTCGACGAATTTCTAGAGAGTGAGGATATTCGCCGGATGGATTGGCCACCCAGATCTCCAGACCTTAACCCTATAGAGCATGTCTGGGACGCTCTGGGGAGGGCAATTGCAACTCGCAACCCCCCTCCGAGAACCATCCAGGGAATGAAAACAGCGTTGCTGAACGAGTGGGACCAATTGCCACAGGAAATGATAAACTGCCTTATTTCAAGTATGAAATCACGCTGCGAGACCTGTATATATGTAAGAGGGGACCATACCCCCTATTAACCCATTTTTTTGTTTATTCTGCAACCGCTGTGTCATACCTTCCGACTCCAACGAGTGTTATGCACGATATCATGCGTGTGTATTACAATTATTGAATAGTTATTTGTTTTGTATTGTATCAATGTATGTACATATCAAATTTCATTAAAATCGGTACAGTAGTTCTAGAGATAATCGACCAAGTCTGCAAATTCTCTTAATTTCTTACACCAGTGTAGTTATTCAGAGGTATGAGCTCGGGATTCTGTCAACGGCAACCAAGTGGTGCTCACGGTTACGGTTATAGATTCAGAAACTCGAAATTTTCGAATGGCCATGGCCACTTTTTCCCGTCGCAAAATGCTCAGCGCAAGCGAAAACTCTAAAGAGCTTTGTAACGGTACGTGTATCACAAAAAAAAGGACGCGTTATGCGCGCACAAAAAACAGCTCTGCGAACGGCCAACAAAAACACGATCGAGGCGCTCGGAGGAAATTTGCATATGACAGAGGCAAGACACCAATCATTGATGACAACACACATCGGACAAAAGAAGACTTTTATTTGGATTACACATTTTCCACATGGGTGCCATCCCGGGCCGTTAGCAGAGATGTTTTTTGTGCGTGCATAACGCGTCCGTTTTTTGTGATACACGTACCGTCCAACGCTCTTTAGGGTTTTCGCATGAGCTGAGCATTTTGCGACGGGAAAAAGTGGGCGTTGCCATTGAAAATTTCGAGTTTCCGTACCTATAACCGTAACCGCGAGCGCCACTTGGTTGCCGTTCACAGAATCTCGAGCTCATACCTCTGAATAACTATATCGATCGGTTGCCGCTAGAGGTCCATACATCGGTCCATTTAATTTTTTTATGACCACCCTGTATATATATAGTAGCAAAAAGCAGGGTCTTGATTGGACTCGCTTAGTTTCCATTTAGTATTATTATTAATAATATTTCGAATGATACTTTTATGAGCTACTTCTGCAAAGATAAATGAGAAACAGAGATAAAGTGAAACCTGCTTTCTTTTTTTAATAAAAATACTCTTATTTTTACACAGTCATTATTTTAGCAGATGCATTCTTTATTTTATAAATGTTTTAATTTATTTTTCATCCTGTACAGTGATACATTTAAATGTTGTTCATATTTGAATAAATTCTCATTCTGTCCTTTCCTCGTTACCGGTAATCAACAAACCTTTTTTTTCCCCCACTTTTTCAAATCTGTAGAGAAAGCATGAGATTGGTGAAAATCCGCGACAGTCACACACCTCTTTTAGCCCGGTACAATTGAAGCCCAAAGAAAATTCCCTGCCACCAGTTATACCAAGAATCGTTTTGACAATGCATTGAAAAATGTCGTTTTCGGGAGGTCTACTTTGGCGTCACTGTCTCGACCTTGAGAATATCGTTTTGAACGAAGAAAAGTTAGAAACACCCTATTAATGTAACAAATTAAAACAGTAAGCCTTATGCAAATCTACATTCAGTGGAATGTCTGCGTGCCAAACAAAATTTCAGCCTTGAATGAGCAGAAAATCGAATGTCCACATCCTTTAAAAATCTACTTCGTCATGCGATTCCAAACAAAAGGCCAGTTGGCGTGAACGAAACAGCTTGACATCAAAGTTCAAAACGAAAATCTGCATTTGATCTCAGAATGCTCTCTGCTCATATTGACTCTTTGGATGCATAACCTTGCTTTCAATTCAACTAGCCGCTGCGCGACCAGCATGGTCGCTTTTAGTATTATATTTTCTTTTGCAAAACAACGCAACTAAAAGTAACATATGTAAGGAATGTTACCATTACCTATCATCATAAATATACGTTGTTAAGGCTGATTCTAGAACATCGTTATCAAAAAATGTGAATTTTCATTACCTCAGAACAGAGTTAAAGATAAGACTGAGAAACCCAACATCAATGATTTTAAAAATTACATCCCTCTCTGTATGTACTATTTTTCAAAATTAAGATATCTATTCTTTATCATTACAACAAATAAGAAATTGTTGGGGAAAATTTGAAAATATAGTGTTGATTACATCACTCTCTGTATGTATTACTGTTCACAATTCAGATATCTACACTTAATTATATCAAATATTACATTGCTGAGAAAATTCCTTCACTTATAAAATGGAGTGAAAATTCAACAAGTACTGAAAAAAGTGTAGAAAATTAACTATTACTGGTTGTTGATTGCTATGCCGGCGACGGTTAAGCCTAACCTCGCGATTATTTATGCTCTCACGCGGCTCTTAATGAATTATTTCTTCGCTTTCTTTCTTGAGACTATTCCCAATTTTCACTTGATCGTGCAGCGCGCTTTCGAACATTCATATGTTAATTAGATAAAACATTAGATGTTAATTAGATTAGAACATTAGCATATGTTAATTAGATAAAAATGAAGAATCGAAAAGAAACAATGACAGGGGAAAAAAACTAGTCATTAATCTGTTAAATGAAGGTAAATCTCTGCAAAAATATAGCTAAAATAGTTGGCTGAAGTGTGAATTGCATTCAAAAAGTCGTTTAAAGTTAGGGTGGCACATTAGAAAATAAAGCAGGAAAAAAAAAAAGACTATCGAACTCAACAGTAGAAAGGAAAAATTTTCCATCAAATAAAGGTTGATCCTAAAATAAGTGCCCCAAAAATTGCTTCAAGCACTTCTAAAATTTTTGGTAATTCTGTTTTTCCTGAAACTTCAGTCCTCAGAAAAGTTGGTTGTAATGACAGGAAAGCTTAGGGTGGAAAAAAAAAAAACCTTATTAGTTCAAGGAATAGAGATAGGCATTACAATTTCAAAGGATTCCATTTTAAAGTCCAAACATATAAAGGTGAAAGTAAGTACAATGTTTTCGTTCGGTGGGGCGCAAGACTCTCGATCCAAAGAGTCATTTACGAGGGTGGTGGTGGATCAGTAATGGTTTGGGGGTGCATTGCAGCAGCAGGGGTGGGAAAGCTTGTATTTATTGGTGGAAATCACGGACAAGATGACATATCTTGATGTAATGAAGATGTATTTGAAGGATAGTGCTGTTAAATTGGGATTGAGATCAAACTTCACATTTCAAGAAGATAATGATCCCAAGCATACAGCATGTACAGTAAAACAATGGCTGCTGTATCACAACAGTTTAAAACACCTCAACAATCACCTGACTTGAATGTTATCGAGAATTGGTCTTAAAAAATCTGTACAAAATCACCACGTCACTTGTAATTGAATATTTATATTGCAAGAAGAATGGAAGAGAATTTCTACCGCAATATCTTTTAGATTCAATAACACGACAATTAGAGGCAGCCATTGAAGCAAAAGGATATGCATCTCCTTTTTTTAACATTTTTTATCCAAGAAAACTCTTGCACGTTCTCTGAATTTTGTGAGGTCAAAAGTATTTGCTCATTTCCTTTATAACTTAGTTTTTATGCATAATTGAACATAAATGTTTGTTTTCATTTATGTGGAATGATGAACATGAAACTTGTCTATGCTAATAAAGTCTGACTGCTTTCAAGACTTTTTCTTCCTTCAAAAATAATTGTACCCTCAATTTTGGTTGTGCAACGAGAGACACATTCTTAAAAATAGGAGTAGAGCTCATCTTGAATTCTTGCGGGCAGATTTGTTCATTGTTCTAGTTTGTGTACATAGAACTACTAAGCCGGTCAAAATGACAGGTTAGTTTCGCGGGTGTTTAATAAAGGTCATATATATATGCTTTTCAAATTGATAAGTCATTTTTCAATATTTAAAAAAAAAGTTATTTACCTTATTTTCCTCTCTTTCATCTTTGGTTCTAATTAGAGTTTACTATTAAAAATGTTGTTTAAAACTCTGCTTCTGTTTAAAATATAAACTGCTCAATTACTTTTGCTTTTGCATGTTCTTCTAGAGCAGTGATTCTCAACCACTGTGCCCCGAGATTCTTGAAGTGTGCGAATACCCTATCATAAACTGGGCAACTCGACTCCCCCGCCCAGTGTGTGGGATAGCATGCCGAGTCCTAGCCGTTAGGTTCCCTCCCAAATTACTGAGAATACGCTGGGTAAAAAACATATTTATTCAATTAGCGTATTTACAAAATATATACACTAACTCGCTGAGTTTTGCACCTCCAGTGCAATCACGGCCTCCAGCCAAATCTACAATCCCACGTGTAAGGCACTCCGGCCAAAATCACAATCATTTAACACGCGGCTCTCCGGCCCGCGAAAATCCAGCCGGTACGAGACAAGTCGACCTCAGTCCACCGAACTCCGTCTCTCTCTGTCCAGCTCAGCCGAGTCCAGTCCAAACCGGTTCTCCTTCAACTGCATACCTCGGAATAAAAGCTCTGTGTCCAAAAACACGTGCAATCTAGTCCCCGTTGTTCGGCTCTCTTGCCTGTGCAACATCCTGGCATCCTCGAGTTTACTGTTTCGTAGACAGTGGCCCATCTCTTTATTGAATGACTTGATCGTACGCTCGTCAAATCGCCCCTGATATTCAAAACTTTGCCGCGACCTCAAGTGTGGGGCGGGAGCACTGAATCCGTCTCTGAAAAATACTCATTCACCGCTGTAAAGAAACTTGAAACTGGAAAAACAGATCGTTATTCACAGTCTTTCAGCAAACAACACACAAAACTGCTTCCTTCCAAAAGCTAACTTCTGTACCATATTTCATATATAATACCGGGGGTTAAGTAGAGAGTCTGCCGACATCACAACCCATACGTAAACGACGTCAGACAAATAGTTCGATCAGTTCTACCTTCCCAGCGGGGACTGGGTGAACTAATGTGCATGATTATTAAAGTTATGGACTGGTAACTGGTAGCTTTCGACTGTTACAGTTCTGGACTTTTAAATCTGGATCACGAAATGAGAGTAGCATTATAATTTTTACGCCCAAATATAAACGAAGTTATCGAAAAACATCAAGCTCAAATTTCCAATTAAAGGTAATTTGTAGTTGAATAAACAGTTTGTTAATGCAATTTCCTTTTATATTTCAATGAAAATTATTTCGTATGCTACTTTTACAAAATACAGTAACCACCACTTATAGTGATCAGTGGTTATAAGAATCAACCGTTTATATGAATCAATATCACGAAAACAAACACAAATATATTATTTCCATGTTAAAATTTTCGCTTTAAAGAATCAATCCACCGGTTTTAAGAATCAGTTTACACTCTTCGCTTTCCTTTCGTTTTTTGCAAAAAAGCCACTTAAACCCTCATAAGGCACGAACTGTTAAGCAGGTATGTTGTAACAAATATTGGATTTTTTTTCTTCTCTTACTATCATGTGCATCTGCTGGGTGGAAATATGCCGATTAAAGGTTTTAAAATATTAAAGTTAAAATAGTAACAGGGTTTGATTACTGATTACTGATTACCCATTACTAATTACCCAGGTTCGTTTTAACCCCAGCATGTAAACACTGTAGAAAAGATAGACACAACTTCTGCTGGGTGGAAATATATCTCTTACCCAACATTTTAACTCTTGTAGAAAAAATTAAACACAACTTAATGTTTTTATAAATGATGAGGAACAATCTTTACAAATTAACAACAAAATATTTATTGCACAAATAAACAGTTAAATTATACATTATTAAAATGATTATTCTTCTCATAACTACATGAATAATTAATAATGTGCTAAAATGATTAATATTTTTTTAAATAACAAGTTGGATCCTCACCGGATTAACATGGAAAGGTATGTATCATTTAAGGAATATTTAATTTAATTTTAAATTAAAAAATACTACTGTACTGTCCTTCAACCGAAAAGTAAAGACTGACTTACCCCAAATATCGGCTAGCTAAGATGACATCACGGCTTCAATATGGTGGCAGGGTGGACTCGAGAGTACCACCACAGGGCAAGACCGTAGGCTATTCGCCCTCTGCACACCTCTCTCTCCCCAATCTCTCTGAACTCTCTCTATATCTAAAAATCTCATTTCTACCTCTTAATATTCATCTCAACATTTTTTTTTATACGTTTCCACCTTCCAAT
Organism: Dolomedes plantarius; assembly: GCA_907164885.2. Taxonomy (NCBI): domain Eukaryota; kingdom Metazoa; phylum Arthropoda; class Arachnida; order Araneae; family Dolomedidae; genus Dolomedes; species Dolomedes plantarius. The sequence continues at coordinate 232,273,579 of OU015491.1, read as the reverse complement.
CACAATATTTTCTTCTCCATATAAACTCCACCTACGTCTTAAAACCCTTTTCTAGTGGCCATAATATTTTTCTTTTATTAAAATCACCCTTCTCATTGGACCTATACTTATCTTTCCCATTTTCCTTCCTTACATTTTTCTTAAATCCCCCTGTCTAACTTTTCTATAACTCAACAATACTTACTATGGCCACATTCCCTTCAATTCTTATTTTCCATATTCTAAAAGGGGCTTTTTCGACTGACCCTCGCTCCTACGCAACTCTTTTATCATGGGGGCTTTTAACTAACCGCGATTCTAACTTTACTACTGAGCCTTTCTTATGGGGCCTTTATATAGGAGCGGCGGCTATTTCTAAACTTTCCCCTCTTTACCATAAATATATTTTTATTGCGTACGTTTCCTTTTCTAACAATCTTTTTAACTTATGTAAAATGCCTTTTCTTATGCTGACCACTATAACTGGATAAATCCTGAATCTACCCTTCCTCTGCGTATCCAATTTTTATAGCTGACTCTTTTCTTATTTCTTATCCTTTTCACTACGTTTTACAATGCATAAAGAATCTTAAACATGACTTGCAGCTGTTGATTCTCCTAGAAACCCTTTGCTGGCTTAAAGAGCCAGCATATCTACTTATAGGTCTAGAAATTAAGTTGTATTTTTAAAATAAAAAATAATTTTAATAAAAGATATTTAACGTAAATTAAAGAGTATTTTATGGTAAATTATCTAATATATGTATATATAGGTGTGTGTGTGCCTGTCCAAAAACCTAAATTTCGGCTATAAGAATCAACCACTTATAAAAATCAAAAACAGTAATAACATACGTGATTCTTATAAGCGGAAATCACTGTATATTATAGGTACATTAATCAATTATCCAAGTAAAATTCTTTTAAATTTATCTTAGTGTGCCACCAAATTTTTTAAATTATTAGAAGTGTACCGTGACGAAAAAAAGATTGAGAATCACTGTAAATGAGAGAAAGCAAAGAGTTCGAGTTCTGCCGGTCAGTCTCGAAGGTCGGATGTTGTTCAGCGACTCTCAGCATCGTTCATTTTGAACCATTCTCCACCTTCCTTTTGCCACATTGCGATGCTTACCGATCTCATCACCCACATTCACCACGCAAACACTCAATTCTGTTTTGACACGCCAGATGCGTTCCACAAAACCTCGGGCGAAAAACGACAGATCTTTCAAACCTGTCAAGTTAAGGATTCGTGCAGAAAACGTCACCTTTTAAAAAATGTCGATTTTATAAGCACTGGAGAGTTGACGAAAAGGAATGGATGGTCTTGAGTGCGAAAGTATTTAAATTCTAATGACCCATTAAAAACTCTTCCAGGAACTGCACGAACCCTAAGGCCCGTTGCACACACGGCGTTTTTATCCGTGGCGGAAATTTTCCATCGGACGTCGTTCCAACAGTAGACCACAGAAGTCAATTGGAGCTTGCACACTGGGCGGAAAAAAAATAGATAGTTAAATTTTTCGTCGACGGTAGCTTGTGCAGCTGTCGAGTGCCACTGTGCGCTGGCGAATTTTTTGACGCCAGATTGAATTAGTTATCCATGTGACCCTATGCACGCTTACACACACAGCGGATTCTACCGTCGTAGGGTCATTTGAGAGAGGAGTGGTGAGGGTTTGCTGGGGGGGGGGGCGCTGGTTTTCTTGGAATCGTAAAGCGAATTCGAAAAGGAGGGCTCCTCCGATCCCGGCTGGGGGGAGGGGGGAGCGTAGGTGCGACCCCACTGGTTTTAAAAATTCACCAATTCTTAAAAATTCACCAAAAATCAAAAAAGGGAGGTAAAGATTCGAAAAAGATTTCATTTTAAAGGAATTTTTATGATCTTTCTCGCGATATAAATTTTATAACCCTCAAATTATTTTAAATGCAAAGTTTTAAAAAGTTACTAAAACGGCTTAAAAATTTAATTTTAAAAAATCTAAGAAGGATTTTTCAAAAATCTACCTTAGTGCACCCCTACACCATAAGAAGAATCGCCATGCAAAATGTCAGCCCTTTAGGTCCAGAGGTTTGGTCTGTGCGTTGTATGTCAGTGAGTCAGTCAGTTACGGAACTGTTATATATATATATATATATATATATATATATATATATATATATATATATATATATATATAGCATTGATTACGATATCTGTTATTTATTTATTGGATCTATTGAACGTTTTTACCAGGACTGTTCCCTGGGAGATCTTTGGTCATTTTCCCGATACCAGTGGGAACTGAGATCGGACGATGGGAGCGAAATGACCTTGTCTTCAGGGCTGCATTTATTTTTCAAACAGTAGCAGCAATTTTGAAATATTCAGTTAGAGGTGCCATCCCCACTGCAAAGGATTAAGTCGGACCTCCTGCCAGGAATGTATTTCATTTTTAAGCCACCCTTCTGCGTGAATATCACCCTCAGAAATTTCTGAGGGTGATATTCCCGCAGAAGGGTGGCTTAAAAATCCAATCCAATTGCCACATCCAATTGGATGTGGGATCCTCTACTGCCAAGGACGATGTCCAAGGCCTTTCACGATTCGGCTGACGTATTCGGCCGAGTAGAGTTTACTCTATACATAAAATGAGAATAATTAATATTCTATTTTACTTCATTTAAGAAACTTAGCATTCACGAATAGGTATATTGGGGAAGAATAAGACCTGTTTTTCAAAAAATTCTTCAAAAATTCTAGAATATTTCAAAATGCCCCATGCGCATTCATTTTCTTTTGATTTCTTTCAAATTTCTCAGTATTGCTCATTGAAATATTTGCCACAAAACAGTTCATCTTTTTTTGAAACCACACATATTTTGAAATTTATCGATCATGAAATAAAGCAAAGCCATGAAAAAATATTTAGAAAAAATAACAAGCAGATAAAAAAATAATTATTTATGACATTAGAATCATAAAAAATAAAATCAATGGACAGTTATGTTTCTATATATACGGTTAACTTATCTTTGAAAAATTACAGTTTTTAAATGGTTTGGATTGCTCATGGAGCATTTTGAAAAATATTTTGAAAAACATGCCTTATTCTGCCTAAAAATTCTTATTTTGAATTCTAAGGATCTTCAGTGTAGTTAAAAAAAAATTAAAATTAAATTATTCTCATTTTGTAAATAGAGTTAAAATTGGAAAATTAAAAAATTCGAGGTTGACGGTCCCTTGTCCCCTTAAAGAGAGCAAAGTCATTTTTGCTAGAGAAGCAGGTGTATGAAATTCAGTAAAATTATCGATAATGTTGCCACAGTTTGATGCCTTAAGGTCAGTTTTGTTGCACGAGGGCTAATTAGACCCATAATGTTGCCATGAGTATTAGTAGAGGGGTCATTCCAAAGGGGATGTCTAGCATCATGAACGCCAAAGATAATAGAATCATTATTTACACTGCACTAGATGGGGCCCGTCATAGCTGCTAGGTCCTTACAGGACGAACCCCCACCGATGAGGGGCGACCGCCTCAGCACCCAGCGCCCACAGGAGCGACCTGGTCAGAAGCTGAAAACGCAACAACAGCGTCAGAGGAGAAAAGCCGTTTAGGATGGGTGACTCAATTTGTAATAACGGCAAGAGCCAAAACTTGAAGCTCGAGAGGACCACAACCACCCAAATTGGCGAGGGTGGCGCGAAAAGGCGGAGCCAAACTAAGAAACAGGACGTTGCATTGACTTCACCTGGGACCGAAAGCTCTAAACCGGTGTCTGATCAATTCTGAGAGGCAACTTATCTCGCGACATGAGAATCAACGTCACGATTTAGACCCACCCTTTCGGAAGTGGTTTGCTCAAAAAATATCCTTTGCATTGAAGCCCTCCGGAGAAACTTCGGGAGAATAACCCAAGAAGCTTAAAAATATGGAGGAACTAATAAATGAAGCAAACGAATAAGAAAGAAAAGCGAGCCGGTGGTCGGCAAACGCTGACCGTTGGCAAGGCTGCAGTCGATGAGCCAGAATCCCTAGGGATAGGGTCTAATCTCCTGACTTACGTGAGTCACGTGCCACCTCACTCATCATGGCAGATAGAATCATTATTTACGGTATTAAGAATTCCTAGATCGTCGAGAACATCATTTGAATTTTTGGCAGGGAGGAATATAGGTTGAGATTACGGTATGCAAGGGATGGTTTCTGGGTTTAATTTTGAATACCAGTAGCGTTAATAAATTTGAAGGGAGGAGGGGAGAACTATTTCATAATGGGGCAGGGAATTTTTAATTATTATAGTATGGTCTCTGGTGGAATGAGTGGGATTGAGATACACAGTGTAGTTGTCTATTTTGAGTTCATCCTATACCGTCGAAGATATATTTCTTATATAAGGGCGATATCGGAGCTGTGCTCATTTATAAATTCCATGAACTCTCGGATCCTAGTTCCTATACCGTTGGCATTCGCAAAATCTATGCCAAGCTTGGGAACAATCGTATCGCGCTCGCTATATGGTACCCAGATTCTGATTCGCAATGCCGAATCAGTTTCTTGAGCTCAGGCGTACTCGGTTGTCGCATATGCACGGTCGGGCATCTGCAACTCTATTTTCTCCCCACGTATACGGTGCATTTGGGTTGTGAAGTGGGTGATATGCCTTGCTCTCCTAGGTGAGCACCTGCCAGGTTTTTCATCTAAAGCATACGATAATACTACTTTGTGGTTCGCGTAAACTCCCGACCTTCAACCATGGCGGATAGATCGCTAATTTCATACGCATTGTTTTTCTGTTCGGCAGTAGAATCCTAAAAATTGAACTTTCTGTCGTCAAACACAGCTTTTACGGAACAGCCTGTAATAATTTCTGATATGAACAGGGTAAGCTCATAGCGTAGTGGTAGCTAAACACAGTGGCGTAGCTAGGGGGTGCGGTGGGTGCAGTCCGCAACGGGCGGCACATATTTTTAGGGCGGCATATTTTTATTTCAATGGAAAGACGGGAAGGAATGCCGCCCTCTTGATCTACTAAAATTTATTCAATAGTATAGATTGGAAAATTCTGTACCCAACATTGTAATTTTGCTAAGAATTTTTTTAACAATTGCTATCAGTGTCCCTAGTTGCGAAAGGAGCTTCTCCAAATTGAAGTTGATAAAAAAATTATCTTCGTTCCATAATGATAGATTTAAGACTACAAAATCTTGCAATATTGTCTATAGAAGAAGAAATTACAAATAATATAAATTTTGAGAGCATTATACACAATTTTTCTACTATGAAATTTAGAAGAGTAAATATATAAATACGTTTTGTTTACATACACATATGTGTACAATTTGTTTGTTTATCCAAAAGAAATGAAATTATTTATTTTTATTTATAAATATAAAAATATAAAATAAAACATATTTTATGGAATTTTTTTTATAAATTAGGTATATGTTTTGTCTCATAGATGGGGAAACTGCGACCTCCGTAAGTTTCTTGTGGTCTTTATAAAAGTTGCATTTATAGGTATATCAACTTAAGCGGCCTCCTTTATTACTGCCTAATTTAAATATGGCATCCAATGGTAAAAAAGTTCCCCACCTATATTTTGCCTCAATTACAATTATTTATTTATGTTTATTAATTTATATAAAAACCACCAATTGATTGACTTAGAAAGGGCGGCAAAAGTTCTAGCTACGCCACTGGCTAAACAGTGTTTTGTACTTAGTAAACACGGTTCGAGTATCCTCAGGCCAAAGTACGGTCTTTCTCCTCCCTACACCTTTTATGAGGTTGTGCCTTAGACAGAGGCAACCTTTTTAGGAAATCTGTAGTAAAAGTTAAGAATTGTCCTGAACTGTTTTAAGTAGCTTGATTATTTAGACTTTATTGGGTACCGGGGCGATTCCATCAGTTGAAACTCTGAAACCTTTCCTTTTTTCCGAAGACGTTTTTGTAACTTTATGACAATCCTTTAACCTTTGTAATACCTTCTTGTCTTCATACGATACTATGCCAGAAATGAGCAACTGGTGTTCTTTCTGTCCAAACCAAAGTTCAGATTTGATTCCCAAATTGGTGGTGGGCGGTAAGTAACTTGCGCTAATGCATCCTGCATTTTTAGTTGCCTCTTTTACAGAAATTCAATACTGAACAGTACAAAAAAGGACCGGAGCTCAAGAAACAACTCGTACAAGCTAGGTTAAAACGGATGAAAGTGGGCATAATTATTACGTCAGGGTTGAACCATTATAGCGTGTTGTGCTACTACTAACTTGGATCAACGAGTAGACATTGACGAAAGTGTCCATTCAAATAGAACATACTACTTATCAGAAATCGTTACAACACTAATCACTCCACCGTAACAACAAACTCTATAAAGCGACGGCGATGGACCGCAGTGCCTATGCTGGCGCATTGTACCGACGGTTTCTAAAGTATCATGCAGTGAGTTTATATTTACAAATCACTGTCTTATAGCAGCCGCATGTCGAAAAATGTATTTGGGAAGAGCAAATTCGGCTTTGAAGCGGGCGAATAATCTAAAGGAAAATTCGAAATTTTGCTTCGGAAAAGGCCATTTTAAAATTCCTGATGACAGTTAATTGAAGATATAGAACAATGGTACGCTCTGCTGAATTTCATAAATACCTTGCAAAAGGAATTTTAGACATGTCCTTGTATGACATCTTCTGGTTGGGTTATTCAATTATCTTTCCTCACACCGCATTTAACACAGTCGCGATAGCGGCGAGCGAATGTGTAAACGGTGCTCTCGCCGTTTTTCCTCGCCAATGGTGGCGGGAGCGGTTTTCTTTCACGTGTCGAAGGGGTGAATGGCGCCGGGAAGTCTTGTTCCCAGCAAGGGGCGGGAATGTGAGAACGGTCACTCGCGTCGATGCAGGAACGTGACTAATGTCTTGCGGGTGGCGCGATCGCAAATGCGTAAATGCGGCATCATGTGCCCTGAACTGAGGTCGAGCGCAAAAGAAGATTCACCGTTCAAAGTCAGTAGCGGTTCAGCGCCATCTAGTTTGCGTATCTGCCCCCTCCTCCGTTAGTCTAGGTTTTGAAAAACACGTTGCAATGCAATTGTTTATCTCTCGACCTAATCTGGAAAAAAAGCATTTAGACTGGAAATAGATTATAAAACGAATACACAAGAAAATGAAACCAACTTTAACGTAAGCCTAAGTGAAAAAAATGTAGCATTTTTTCTCAAAGCTAAAATCTGTGTCCTTTAGAGCTAGTCTTCCCCGGACACATAAAACCTGTGTACACAAACCTGTGCATGATACCTTATGTCCTGTTCCATTTGAGCAAGAGATAAGGTATCGTGTCCGTGTTACAGTGCACAATCGCGTTCCCCCACTTAAATAAGATGACAATCATTGTCAATTACGTTCGCAAAGAACAGCTGAGATTTCTGTAACTTCCATTTTCTCCCTCGAGGCACAGTACCTCACGAAGGCTTGTGGAAGCGATAGGGCCCAGCGGTTCCAACTTTCTGTACTCTCTCGATTAAACCGCCTCATATTAATCACATAGCAATAAACTGCTTTTGCAACGTTGGAAGTATGTCTACCGTTTAGCACTAAAGTAAAAAATTGTAACCGTTTTAATAAAGTTTACCATACTCCATTCACTTCCACCTATACAGAGAAAAGGTGTCAAATCATATCTTTCCACTGAGATAGTGGTCAATAACATTTGGACACGAAAACGAAAACTTGCAAAAAAAAATTAAACTTTGCATAATTTCTTCTCCTGTAGAAGATTCTTAAGATAGTAACTCTTAAAACGATAGCTAGTCAGCCAATGCAGTGAGACTTCCTGTTTTGCATTTCAGCTTCCTTCACAACAAGCCACCCCACAACGACAAAACTACTAGAATGGGACTGCCAACACATGCAGTAGAGAGTGAAGAAAACACAAGAAGGGGCCGGGGAAAAGTGTTTTCGTACGTCTGTCCTTCGATTGTTTCATCTTGGCCATCCCACAGCAACGAATCTATGACATTTTGCATGGTTGCGTAGGGATTCTTTTGAAAAAATAAAACTCCCGAGTTTGCTCTAAATAAACCACAATTTGAATGGTATTAAATGAACTATCAATACGGATTTCATTATGGGTGATTTGTATCGTTACAAAGACTACGGCCGTCTGCACACGGGACGAGTTTGTAACCAGTTGCGCCGTGTGCGTGGCTCCATTCAATTACATAGGTTACGACTTATCACGGACTGGTTTGTGACTGGAGTCAGTTATCAGTTTCTTTTGAGTTGCTCCGTGTGCAGACGGTCTACCTCTGACCTGGAGCTGATCTTAAACTTCCAGCTACGATTATCGTCTTTCCTAGGATGCTTCAAGACTGACTCCATCCACCATGTCTCCTAGAACAAAAGGGTTCAAGCATTTTCAGGTATGGGCTGAAGCAGATTTTTCGGCAGGTTTCTGACCATTCTTAATGCTTTTTCTGGGTAAGCATTTTTTCCTTTTTTTTTTCAGAGATCGTACTCATTTCAAAAACCAAAAATAAGAGCTTCAAAGAGGATTTAACATATGTTTCGCTTTCAAAGATTAGACAAAAAATATTTGAATATTAGGATGATACACGCCCTCCAATGATTTTCTCATAAAATTTCTAGATCCGTCCTATTGAGAATTCTATTTCAAAGGGACTTCTCGAACTGCAATCGGTTTCGTTTTAAAGGGACAAGGGACATTGGACCCCGTTTTTTTAAAATTTTCTATATTTTACTATATATATCAAAATGAGAATACTTAATATTTTTTGTACTACAATGAATGCAATTAGAATTCCCAAATAAGTATTTTGTGGAAGAAAAAGACCTACTAATAAAATAATTCTTCAAAATAACTAGAATTTTTCAAAAAGTTCCATGCGTCTCAATTTTCTCCTGATTTCTTCCGAATTACTCACGATTGTTTATTACAGTGTTTGTCACAAAACTGTGTATTATCTTTTGAAAACATATTTTTTTCAAATTTAAAGACCATGAAATAAACTAGAGATATGCAAAAACATAAAAAAAATAACAGGAACATTTTGACTTTTGATTTACTCAAAAAAAATTCAATGCACAATTGTGTTTATATATATACTAGCTTTATATACCCGGCGTTGCACGGGTGAACCCTTAATAAAGCTTACTTGTATGATATGTATATTTGTATTTTATGGCAATCTATACCCCTCTCCACTGGTCATCATCCCATCACCATATTATAATAACCCCCCCTCCATGCTAATGTCAGCATTAAAATGTTTCTTTCAATTTTGATAACCCACTGGATCCCGGCCCTTCGAGGAGTTTGAGGGCTTCCCCGTAAACCCTTGTGAAAATCGCCGGTTTCATAAACAAAGAATTACCTGACGTTGCCCAGGATAATAAAAATGAATGGAGTTAACCTGAGCTCTAGATGTATACGTACTAACAACCGAAATATATACAATTCACACACACACACACACACACCTTTCCACACTTCATTTAATTAAGGTTGATCTCTCTCTTTTCTCCTACCACCAATTTGGTGTTCAAAATGGTGATATATAGGAAATATAAATTATTGGATTGTTTCTAGCAATTTTTTCAAAATCTAAAGCGAATGTCGAAAAATCGTGACATTGATCGTGTTTGTTACATTTAATCGTGTTTCTTACATTTTAAATCAAGAATCTTATGGATATCTGTTTCCTTCTTTGAGATATGACGGAATATGTAAAAAACACGTTTAGCCCCCCTAAACCCCTTGGGGGCCGAATTTTGAAAAATCCTTAAATTCGTTTTTAGGTATTCATATTCCTTACATTTTAAAGCAAGAATCTTATGGATATCTGTTTCTTTCTTTGAGATATGAGGTAATATGTAAAAAATACGTTTTGCCCCCTCCCCCCCCCCAATGGGGCCGAATTTTGAAAATCCTGAAATTGGTTTTAATGTATTCGTGTTCCTTACATTTTAAAGCAAGAATCTTATGGATATCTGTTTCTTTGTTTGAGATATGAAGGAATACGTGAAAAACACGTTAAGCCCCCCTCCCCGTCCCCTGGGGCCAAATTTTAAAAATCCTGAAATTGGATTTAAAGTATTCGTGTTCCTTACATTTTAAAGCAAGAATCTTATGGATATCTGTTTCTTTCTTTGAGATATGAAGGAACACGTGAAAAACACGTTAAGCCCCCCTCCCCGTTCATGGGGCCAAATTTTAAAAACTCCTGAAATGGGATTTAAGGTATTCGTGTTCCTTACATTTTAAAGTAAGAATCTTATGGACATCAATTTCCTTCTTTGAGATACGAAAGAATATGTAAAAAACACGTTTTGCCCCCCTCCCCCCCCTTGGGGGGCGATTTTTGAAAAATCGCTTCTTAAATGACGCCTTCAGCACAAAAGTAATAGGCTCTTAAAATTTGATATCTGTATCTCCAATAGTTTTTGCTGGGTGTTGATTCCTTTATATATATAGATAAAACACGTAAGAACATGCTTAGCCCCCCTCTACCCCTTGGGAGACGAATTTTGAAAAATCCTGAAATTGGTTTTTAGGTATTCATGTTTCTTACATTTTAAAGCAAGAATCTTATGGATATCGATTTTCTTCTTTGAGATATAAAGGAATATGTAAAAAACACGTTTTGCCCCCCTCCCTCCCTTCGGGGGCGATTTTTGAAAAATCGCTTCTTAAATGACGCCTTCAGCACAAAAGTAATAAGCTCTTAAAATTTGATATCTGTATCTCCAATAGTTTTTGCTGGGTGTTGATTCCTTTATATATATAGATAAAACACGTAAGCACACGTTTAGCCCCCCCTCTCCCCCTTGGGAGACGAATTTTGAAAAATTCTGAAATTGGTTTTTAGGTATTCATGTTTCTTACATTTTAAAGCAAGAATCTTATGGATATCGATTTTCTTCTTTGAGATATAAAGGAATATGTAAAAAACACGTTTTGCCCCCCTCCCTCCCTTCCGGGGCGATTTTTGAAAAATCGCTTCTTAAATGACGCCTTCGGCACAAAAGTAATAGGCTCTTAAAATTTGATATCTGTATCTCCAATAGTTTTTGCTGGGTGTTGATTCCTTTATATATATAGATAAAACACGTTTAGCCCCCCTCTCCCCCTTGAGAGACGAATTTTGAAAAATCCTGAAATTGGTTTTTAGGTATTCATGTTTCTTACATTTTAAAGCAAGAATCTTATGGATATCGATTTTCTTCTTTGAGATATAAAGGAATATGTAAAAAACACGTTTTGACCCCTCACCCCCCCTTGGGGGGCGATTTTTGAAAAATCGCTTCTTAAATGACGCCTTCAGCACAAAATTAATAAGCTCTTAAAATTTGATATCTGTATCTCCAGTAGTTTTTGCTGGGTATTGATTCCTTTATATATATAGATAAAACACGTAAGAACACGTTTAGCCCCCCCTCTCCCCCTTGGGAGACGAATTTTGAAAAATCCTGAAATCGGTTTTTAGGTATTCATATTTCTTACATTTTAAAGCAAGAATCTTATGGATATCGATTTTCTTCTTTGAGATATAAAGGAATATGTAAAAAACACGTTTTGCCCCCCTCCCCCCCTTGGGGGGCGATTTTTGAAAAATCGCTTCTTAAATGACACCTTCAGCACAAAAGTAATAAGCTCTTAAAATTTGATATCTGTATCTCCAATAGTTTTTGCTGGGTGTTGATTCCTTTATATATATAGATAAAACACGTAAGAACACGTTTAGCCCCCCCTCTCCCCCTTGGGAGACGAATTTTGAAAAATCCTGAAATCGGTTTTTAGGTATTCATATTTCTTACATTTTAAAGCAAGAATCTTATGGATATCGATTTTCTTCTTTGAGATATAAAGGAATATGTAAAAAACACGTTTTGCCCCCCTCCCCCCCCTTGGGGGGCGAATTTCGAAAAATCGCTTCTTAAATGACGCCTTCAGCACAAAAGTAATAAGCTCGTAAAATTTGATATCGGTATCTCCAATAGTTTTTGCTGGGCGTTGATACGTGTATGTATATATATATAAGTCAGGACTTCTTCCTTTATAGATATAGATGGTAAACCTATATTAAAAAATTGAAGGTTTTTAAATTATATGGGATGCGCATGGAGCATTTTGAAAAGAAGACAGCATTTTTGAAAGGTTTTTTTTGAAAAAAGGCATTTTTCTGCCAGAAATTCCTTATTTTGAATTATAAGGTCTTAATTTTAGCAAAAGATAATATTAATTTTTCCATTTCTGATTATAGAGTTAAAAATTGAAAATTAAAAAATTCGAGGTTGAAGGTCCCTTGTCCCCTTAACTCGTTTCATTTCTATTTATCTTGTTTGCTGTGCAAAGGTACCAAATGGGCTAAAATGAGCTATCCGACCAGCCACCTTTGAAAAATCAAGGGCTACTGCAGGCTACAGAAAACTAAGTCTAATTCCACTCCTAAATAGTTTTATTCATCAGAGAAAATTTGGGATATGTGAAACAAAACACAAACATGTTGGTTTTCTATCCCGTTTTTCTCAAAACTACGATTTTGGACCCTTTACACAGATTTGTCACCGTCTGTTTTGGACTCCCAAAGCCAATCGTTGATACTCCTAAACTGGAGTTATTTTGACTTGTTAAGGACAAAACTGAGGGCCTTTACAAGTAGAAAATTTAAGAAGTTTTTAAGGACCTTACCTACCATGAACTGCGTATCAGTTTTGGTACTGACCTCTCAGAAACAAGTGTAAGAACGCTTTCATTTGTTACGAATGCAAAAATGTTGTTTTCAAAACTGAGTGACAGTTTTAATTATAAAACGGATGATGGAATTAAAACTAGTTTTTCTTCTCCTAAATTACAGACCCTGTCAGAATATCACCTGTAGTGCTTTACCCAGGGCCCGATTATGAACGCTGGGGGCCCCTGGGCAGATGCTATTTGGGCCCCCCCCTTACGAACATTTATAAAAATACATACTATTAGAAGTACTAGGTGCATACACAAAGGGGGTTTTGGGGCCCCATAACATCAGGGGGCCCTGGGCAAAGTCCCGATTTGCCCATGCGATAAAAAGGCCCTGGCTTTACCACAATGCTAATGCAGGGCCCGATTTAGGAAATTCTTGACTATAGGCACAACTTGGGATGGGGGCCCCCCTAACACCCATGTGGGCGTAAAATTTCCAAAATTGACACACCAAAAAATTATCATGAATCATTGCGAAGGTACCATTTTACCAAGAATTGGCTATCTGAAGCGTAGAATCCTAGAACGTTATTAAATAACAAAAAGCAATACAACATATTAACTTCATCATTAAAACACCAATACACTGCAACCGGAAAAACTTATTAATCCCTTATATACACTATAACATACATATGATAAACCAATCAATCAAATTTGAAAGGATATATATAAAAAAATGCTATTAAAAAAGGTAAAATTTAAAAAATTGAATTGGAATTTTTTTTCTTTTAAAATAATATTTTTTTTTGAGGTGGGGGGGGGGCAACATTCGGGGGCCCCTAGGCCCGGGCCTACTGAGCCTAATGGAAAATCAGGGCTTGTGCTAATGAGGGATTGGTACTGGACAGAGGAAGCTCATTTGGCACCGAATTCGAACCAAGAGTTGGAGCCGGTGACTAGATCGGTTAAATATGTATGGACCATCCAATCAAATCAATCACCCACCCTAAAACTCAAAAGAATGATTAAAAAAGGAAACAAAAGCTATTACTTCCACGTTTGCAAAATTTAATCTTTCCTGCCGATAATTCTTTGAAGACAATTAATACATAAATTATAAGACCTGAACCCAATGATATAAATATAAGGCAAGCACTCTTTACTCCGAACAGTTGAGTGTGCGCCAGAGCGGCTCTCTTCTTGGCGATAACGTTTGGTGCTGATAGATCATTTTCGCGAGGGAGAGCCATGAGGGGGGGGGGGTTTCATGCAGTGATTCGCTTTCCCCGGAGGTTGCTTTTTCGATAGCGAGGAGAAAAACCTTTGTAACAGAGGTATGTGTTCCAGAGTTTGTTTCTATAGGTCCCGAATCAAATTCGAACAAAGTATTCGCAACCTAAAGAGACAAAACATCCACATACAAGAAAACGGGGAATATTAATATACATATACACATATATACAAGAAGGCACTGATTTCCCAGGCCTAGGGGCCCCCAAAAAAATATTTATTTTAAAAGAAAAAAAAAGAAAAGATCCCACTTCATTCTTTTTTATTTTACCCTTTTTAATAGCAATTTTTATATATATATCCTTTCAAATTTGATTGATTGGTTCATCATATGTATAGTTATATGTATAGCTCATCCTATGTTATAGTGTATATAAGGGATTAATAAGTTTTTCTGATTGCATTGTATTTGTGTTTTAATGATGAAGTTAATACGTTGTATTGCTTTTTGTTATTTGATAATGTTCCAGGCTTCTACGCTTCAAATAGCCAATTCTTGGTAAAATGGTACTTTCACAATGATTCATGATTATTTTTTTGTGTGTCAATTTTGGAAAGTTTACTCCCACATTAGTGTTAGGGGGTCCCCATCCCGAGTTGTGCCTAGAGTCAAGAATTTTCTAAATCGGGTCCTGTATACAAGTACGTACATACATATGCCCATATATACAAATACGTACACACACACACACACACACATATATATATATATATATATATTTATATACAGTGGAATCTCGATCTATCGTTTTTCAAGGGACCAATTGAAATGAACGATAAATGCGGGAAAACGATAGATGCGCTAACATAACAAAGCAATATGATCGTTGGGACTGGATAAACTGAACGGTACATACGGAAAAACGATGGATCCGAAAACGATCGATCGAGATTCCACTGTATATATATATATATATATATATATATATATATATATATATATATATATATATATATATATATATATATATAGACAAAGTTGAAAGTGAAAAACCAGTATATGTTACAAACCCGTCGGACGGGTTTGTAACCAGTTGCGCCGTGTGCGTGGCTCCATTCAATTACATAGGTTACGACTCATCACGGACTGGTTTGTGATTGCAGTCAGTTATCAGTTTCTTTTCACTTGCTCCATGTGCAGACGGCCTTACGGTACGCGAATGATTTTACAATTTAAAACCAAAATCTTTTAAAAATCTGTATTACGAAAAAAGAAAAGAAATGACTATAATAACTAATAATCCATACTTTTTAATATTTTAGTTTGGAATTTCTTATCCATTGTTTTTGTTGTAATACTTTATTGGGATTTACCTAATCTCAAAAGATGCCGTCTACACCTGAATGTGTTATCTATGACCGCCCCATAAATGTTTGGTACTCGCCTGCGAATTATAACTGTGTCTATAACTGGGTTTTCAAATTATAACTGTGTCTGAATTCTACTAAAAATTGTGTTTTGTGCTTCAAACATCTTTAAATTAGTTGCATATTATTAATCAATAGTAATTGTATTATTAATAAATATTAAGAACCTGTTAAGGTAAGTGTATTAAATTCGGGAGATTTATTAAAAAGGAATTTTTATATATCCTAATTTATTTTAATAAATGCTTGGCTACATGTTTCGAATACATCTCGTATTCCTCTTCAGACCATATACAAATAAACTTATTCTTTGTTAAGAACACTAAAAAATTTACAAAGGGTATGATTAGTCATGGTTATAGTTTAGTTACAAAATCTTAAAATTACTTACGTTTTTGTAACATTTTACTTACTTATTATTTTTACAGCACCTCGATACAATGAAGAGATATTTTGAGCAATCTGGAAGTTCTAATTTCAACCCAAAGGAAGATCAATCACGAAAACTGAGCAAAGACAAAGAACCAAAATTAAAGCAGCAGAAGCGAACTTGGATCAGGAAGTATGATCCTGATTATATGAAGTATGGGTTCGCCATGAAATCCGGAACAGAAGCTGAACCTATTCCACAGTGCTTGATTTGTTTGAGTGCTTATCAAACGGGACTATGAAGTCAGCTCTTTTGAAAAGGCATTTATATAGCAAACATTCGAGTGTAAAAGACAAAACTCTTGATTTTTTAAAAAGAAAACATTCAGAGTTTTTCTCTCAAAAATCAATTGTCAAAACTTCTAGTAGTATAAACACTAATATGTGAGAGCATCATATTTAGCTAGTTTGCATATAGCTAAGTGCGGGGTACCACATACAATTGGTGAAACATTGTTGATGCCTGCAACAAATGATATAGTTGCATCTGTCCTTCAAGAGAAAGCGGCTAAAGAAATTGACAAAGTATCATTATATATATAATAGCCGTTGTCTCCGTATAACACTTCCGGGCTGTACTCATCTTTCAATTGAACCCCTCAGTAAACAAACAGCCGGTTAGGCTTAATTTCAATTTCAGATGGGGATCAGAATTCTTTCTTACCTAAAAACTAATATCTTCTCCATCAAATCACGTTTTTTCAGCCTATTTTTCTATAAAACATTCAGAACTAAAAAAAAATGGATGCTTTTAGCTGTATATTTAACAGTTTTTAAAAATCTGTTTACTTTTGAGATGAATTCTGAAAGTACACAAACTTGAATGTGAATGAATCAAGTAGCTCAAGTATTCATATCGCGTAGTGAGCTGTAAAAAACTGGATGGCAGTCTACTACTCCAATCGAATGAAAAACTAAATAAATAAAAAATAATGAAAGGGTTTGCTTTTACAAGGTGTGGATTAAATGCAATATTGTTAGATAATTCGGGATATTTTTTAACTTTCATATACTTTTTCCATTATGACGTCATTAGTATTATGACGTCAAAATGACGGGTTACCTTCTAGTTATCTAATAATACTGTCAAGCGGCGAACAGATGAGAAGGCATCACAGGTTGAAGATATTTTAATCCAAAGATTGAAAGCAAACCAATTTTATTCCCTCCAACTGGATGAAAGTACCGATATTTCTAATTTGGCACAACTACTTATATAACTACTTGTATATATTCGGTTTGATTTCAACAAACCGAAGATAGCATACCTTTCAGACTTTTTATCAAGATTAAAAGAACTAAATTTGAGTTTGCAAGGAGTTAACAATTCTGTGTTCGACTTGTATGACAAAATAAGTGCGTTCAAGAGAAAATTGCAATTCATGCAACAGCAAATTAAAAAACAAAATGTTAACATGTTTCCTTCCTCTGTAACTTTATCGAAGAAAATAATTTGTCAATAAAAGACGATGCGATGAGCGACATTGGAAAACATCTAACATCAACTTTTGAATGTTTCCAAAATTATTTTCGTGAAGATCTCACAGCTCAAAATTGGATTCGAAATCCTTTCGTATTCACAGCGGGGGTTCCAGACGATGTGATTGCAAAAGAGTCTTTTATAGACCTTAGCAGTGACAGTTGATTGAAATTAAGCTTTCAGAGGTCCAACCGATTCACTTTTTGGCTATCTATTCGTAAAGAATACCCAGAAGTTTCTTGCCAAGCAGTAAAATTTTTAATGCCATTTGCGACCATATACAGACGCTGTTCGCACATTTTTTAGACGATTTTGGTAAGCGGTAATTAAAAATCGTTTGCTGCAAAAGAAATAATTGCAATTGTACTATGTTTTTAAAAGTCAAAATTATCGTCTGCGGCTTGAAAGTTTTGTTTTTATTCAAAATGGCGTTTTTAACAAAGAAGTGGTTCGAAGGCTACATTTATGCTCTTTCCGAAGAGAAATATGCATACTCCGTTATCCAAAAACGATGTGAGAGTCATGGTTTTGTGATATCTAAAGCGTCGATGGGTAATATCGTCAACAAGAAAGGAAAAAAACGTCAAATTGGAGCCTCAAGTGGGACAAAAATTCCAAACAAGTATCCAAGGAAAAAACGGACGTCTTCGACTATTGCAAAGGTACGTTGTTTAATGTTAAAAGAAAATCCCCCTAGTCAAAGGACAGTTGCAAAATCATTAAAATGCTTGTAGTAAAGCGCTTTTATATAAAAACACGACAATGCTCGGTGGCCACTGTAAACAAAATGATAAACGTTGATTTAAATCTTAAGAAAGCGAAAAAACGCAATGTGCATCGTCTTCTTCCAAATCATATCTCTGAACGCAGGACACGCTGCAGAATTATATATGAGAAACACTTATCCAAAGAAAAATGGAAAACAATTGTCACAATAGATGAATCATGGGTGTATTTAAATGATTTCAACAAAAAGAGCCATTTATTATCATAAAAGGGGAGAAAAAAATTTAAGTACATAGTTCAAAGAATCGAAAGAAAGTTTTTCTAAGGGATTCATGATTGTTGCTGGTTTTTCTTATAATGGCAAGTTAAAAATAAAGAGAGTGGAAAAAATGTCAAGATTAACTCCAAATACTATCAGGAACATATTTTATCGCCAATTTTTCTGAATGAAATACCATCGCTTTACCCACAGTGCCATCAATCTGTGAGACTCCATCAGGACAAAGCTAGCAGTCACACATCAAAATCCACTGTAAATTTCCTAAAAGAAATGGAACAAAAAACTGGTATCAAGGCCATGCCCTTCACTGATATCCCTACTAAATCTCCCGATGTATCACCTATGGATTTTTGTGCTTTCGGACTTTTAAAATCTGCATTATCCAAACGTCGTCCCAAAACCCTTACAGGACTCTGGAAACTGTTCAGGAGGAATGGGATAGAATACCTCTTCTGACACTTCAAAAGGCATTATTATCCTGGAAATTGCGGTGTCGAAAGATAGTTCAGAATAAGGGATGTCAAATAGAACATTTAAAACACAAGAATTTTATGTAATTCAGTTTTGTGAATACAAAATACATCGTCTAAAAAATGTGTGAACAGCCTCTGTATTTATGTGAAAAAGGATTTTCTGCAATTACTGCGATGAAAACCAAATATAGAGCTTTGCTGGACATTGAATAGGATCTTCGCCTTAAACTGACAAACATTGAGCCCGATATTACTTCTTTAGTTAATAATAAACTGGCCCAACCTTCTCACTAATTATATATTTTTTAAAGTGATAATTATATTTTATGTATATATTTAGCAATAAAAATATATTCCAAGTTACTTGTCTTTATTACAAATATTCTCCACTGCATTTTATTCCCCATTTCAAAATTTTTGGTCTACCGGTACGTCATCAAATTGTTTAGAAACAGTACGGTACTATAAAAAGGTTGGGAATCCCTGCTCTAGAGGACGGCGTGTTCAAGAAAATTATTTTATTTTAAACCCAAAAAATACCTACATCTTATATTCAAACAGTCTCCTTAAAATGTACATTCCATACTCTATTTAACTTGCACTGTGGGGGCTTCATTTATGTTTCACGAAAACTATCGTAGGGTGTAGAAGGCTGTAAAAATGCTTTTTTTAGCCCTCATTTTACAATGGAGATGTGAGATGAACCCTAAGCTACACATGCCACTGCAATGCTTTAGAGCAAATCGAATTGGGATGTATATGAGAAAATAGGAGAGCGAAAAAGATTTCATTTAGCAAAAAAATTAAATCCCACTTTTATTTAGGTAAATATTAATATTCATTGCTTATATTTAATATTAATATAAATCTAAGAATAATATCTTAGATTTAGAGTATTATGCGTCTTTGCAAAATGCACCGCAGAGAAAGTGCAGTATAATGTGCACACAAAGTTTTGTTTATTTGAATGCCGGCGATTACCCCTGATGCAACTTATGCAGCCGAAGCTTTTGCTTGATCGCTACACGAGATCATCCCTGCCGGCACTGAGAATTTCTGGCACCTTTCAGAATACTTTATCGCTATGGCCATGTCTCGCCAGAAAGAGGCGACTTTCGCAAAGTTGAACCTCCTCACACGTTTGGTTTGGTTTGGGGCGCTACGGTCATTACACGACGGATAATTAGACCGGGACCTACTGTTCAAAGCCGATTCCGAAACATCCATGCCAAGAGTGGGATTCGAACCCACAGACTCTGGTACCCTAGCCATCGTCTGGCTTCATCTCACAGGAGATTTCGGCAAGTATCAAGGTCGCCAACGAATTAGACAACAGGGTTTTGCAAATACAGGTAGCCCTCCTACAGCACGGCATCTTACAACACGGTTTCGCTCTAACACGATGAAAAAAATTGCGAAAACCTTTGTACAACACTGTACTTCTATAGTACTAGATAAGATGATTTTTGTTCAACACATTTAAAAACTAAATTACCTTAAAATAATGACGGGAAGGAATAATGAACTATAGTGGCTTTACATGAAAATGCATAAACAAATTATAATTTATTCACCTATAACTCTATAAAATTACAAGAAGGCCTAACCTTAGCTGAAAATCTTGAATCATTTTTTTCTGAATGCAGACCCTTCCGCTGAAAGAAGCCGAAAATTCAAAGGGGAGCTGCAAAATTGTCTATCTCCATACCGTGAATCTACCATGATCTTGTAAGAACCAGCAAATAAACCAAAATTACAGATTTTTTAAAGAGGATAGCCGGTGCAAAAAATCTAAATGAAGAAAAAGGTTCTGAAAGTGAAAGTGATATCGTTCAATCGAAAAAACGTTCTCGTTTGATTGTACTGAGCAGTGATGAGGAAGAAATTTATTAAATTAAGGTGGCATTAAATGAAAATAATGTTTTTTAGTTTCTTTTCGTTTTGTGTTAAATGTACATTTATCTTTTTAAGAAAAATTAAGTTTCTTATATGGAATTTAAAAAAATGTTTGTCTTTAATAAGTTTACAGAACGTAACCCCCCCTTTTTTAACTGTTTCAGGGTCTCATATAACACGGTTTCACATAACACGGCATTTTCTAGGAATCTATCTACCGTGTTATAGGAGGGTTACCTGTATCTTTTCCCAATGCTGTTTGCTTGTGGGAATTTATTAGGACTATTTCAAATTTGCGAGATTTTTGAGAGTCCCAACAAAAGGGGTGAAAAAAAAAACACTGAAAGAGGGACGCAGCCATCCAAAGACACGTGTGCACACACGCACAAAAAAAAAAAATGAAAAAAAAAATTGCGGTGAGAAGGGCCGAACAGTAGCGAAATGGTTGCAGTCATGACAGCTGTTGGCGAAAAGGGAAAACATATTTTGGCGGAAATGGCAGCGTTGCCGATGAAGATGGTTTTATGTCCGGATAAAGTGAAGGCCTTTGTCATTGACTCATACGAGAAATTTTCATCTCCGTATTTTTCGCCATCTTTGAGATCTCTCTTTTGATATTTTTAAGGGGAGTGGTCACTTTTACGTACCTTTAAAAGTATCATTTTTAAACCTATGCTGGATTGTATGTACTACTCATGATTTTTGCTTGATTTACATGAAATTTTTTGAGTAACTGTCTATAATACTGTTTATTATATATGCAATATTTCAAGGTAATTAATGAAAAAACAAAATGATTTTTTATGCATAAAAAGTGAATATTTTTTTTAAATCGAGCATTTTGCAGTCAACTACTGTGCGCATTCTATCAAAATAAATTATAAAGGTACATTAATAATTGCTTACTATATGTGATTACAACACTTTAGACAACAAAATCCACCAAAATTTTTGAACCTTAATATATTTTAATTTTTTTTAAGAATTTTTTATAAGCTTTTACTCAGTCATTTTTGAAATTTCTAATTAAAAATAGCACGTACTAAAATATTTTATTATATTTTAGAATAATGTTGCTGGATATTGTTGCCTGAAGTATTGTAATCAGATATAGTAAAAAATTATTAATGTACCTTAATAATTTATTTTGACAGAATGCGCACAGTAGTTGACTGCAAAATTCTCGATTTAAAAAAAAATATACTCACTTTTTATTCATAAAAGTCATTTTTATTAATTACCTTGAAAAATTGCATCAATAATAAACAGTATTATAGACAGTTACTCAAAAAATTTCATATAAATGAGGCAAAAATCATGAGTAGTACATACAATCGAACATGGGTCTAAAAATGATACTTTTAAAGGTACGTAAAAGTGACCACTCCCCTTAATTATGTTGCGGTAGACATCCATCTTTCAGAGGTAATTGAAACTGAAATGAAAACCAAAATTGTATGTAAGACGTAAGGTTACTTAGGATAGCATTTCTTTTGATACACCTACTGCTTAAAGCCGATTCCTCTGGGAAGAACTGTTGAAGGAAAAGGTTTACAGGCAACAGAAGATATCTTTAATAGCATCGACAAGCTTTTCAATATTCATTTGCTGAAAAACAAATTGAGCTGGTTTTAAAAGACGCAAAAACCGTTATGAAAAAATATAAAGAATACAGTATAATTTTGAATGTGCCGAAAGAAATAATTGAAAAAAAAGGTGCCTTAAAACAATTTTAAATAAAATAAGTGTTTGCCTCTATGAATAAAACGAGTTTGTTGAGTGGGGTTACAAAAGTTCATCCTCCATATAAATGGGAATGGTTATTCACAGCTAAATTATCGTTATAATGAGTGAAATCGCCCGATAATAATTATCACTCACGTTTGGATTCGAAATGGATATTTTTCCTTTCGTGTGAAATCAAACAAAAGTAGGTTGCAACAGGAAACTTACCTCTGGAGGTTTCGAGCCGGGCGCTGGCTGTGGGTTCGAGTCCCACTGTTGGCATGGATGTTTGTAGCCTTTCGGAATCGGCTTTAAGCAGTAGGTCCCTGTGTAATTATTGACCGTAGCACTGTCACAACCAACGTTGGAGGTTAGGAAACTTTTCCCCTTTGTTTAGTTTGACAGCAGTTTTTTTCGTCAATCGGGTTCTATTAGTTTGCTGTTACAATCATTCTCGAATTTTGCGCAAATCCTTTTCCTCGAGCAGTTCATTCTTTGAGCAGTTACGTCAGATGTATTGAAATATTGCTCGAGGGATCAAAACCTTTTGAAAAGAGAAAAATGGCTGATATTCCTTTTTCGTGTCATCCCAATTTAGGTCTTTAGTATGAGGACTGAGTGAAAATGAATTTGACGTTCATTTTCTCTTATAAAAGAGGGCTTTACTCTATTTTAGGTTCCAAAAATGTCTGGGAAATTTGAAAAAATTCTGGCATTTAGGAATTTTTGGTTACGGTGACTGGAGGGACCTTTCGAACCGATTTCGACAGTGGGACTCGAACCTGTAACCGTCCTAGCCAGCGAGATTCCTTTTTTATGCATAAAACCCTTAACTTTTTAAAAATTTTCGTTCTCGTGAGATTTCGAATGGATTCACCATTTTACAAAAAAGCACTCTTCCTGTAACCCATCGAAAACAACGAGCAGGTGAGCTAAATGAATTCTCCCTTCACGATCTCTCTTAATTTTTAAGTCGATTCGACACCAGGCGGTCTGTTTCATCCCGACCCTGCCGGTAAAAATTTCATCGATATTTGTCATTGACATTGAACTCTAGCTATTCAAGGAATTGATTTGTCCAAAATAAACAAACAAATGCAAGCTGGAGAAACAGTGATAACTGTCAGGTTAAATCCTTATCACCGAGAGATTGCGGTCATGAAATACCTAACCTGACTTCTCGTCCGTTCCGATGGAGACAATTCATGGCTGTCGTTAGCTAATTGTGAGAATCTACCGGTATCTCAAAGGGCATTTATTGTAAACAGGGGGAGGGGGGGAATGGAATAGGAGACTGAATTTTAACTGAATTTTCTCAGGGGAATTCCAGGTGGAGGTTCTCTCAAAAACGCATTTGCAAGACCTGGCAGAAATCGTTATTTTGAGAACCAACACAGCTAATATTGAAGGAAAACAATACCAAGGTAAATATAACATTATCAATTAACAAGTTACGGGATTAGGCTGTGCATTTAGAATTACCCCACAAAATTATCTGCATGGGGTTAAATGTAAATATGATTTATGAGTAAGTATGAAAGCTGTTATTTTTTAAATAATTTGCTTCATAGCAAGAGAATATAATTCAGTATTAATAATTTTTTAAAAAGAGATTTTTGATTATCTGAATGATGATCAAAATCGTTGATCGTCAATCGTTGATGAGTACTTCAGCTAGTATTGTTATAAATAGGATACTGGTAATATTGTTGCTGAATATGATATTGCAAACAAACCCAATACACCATTGAAGGATGGTTTCCCAGGAACTAGCACCATCCAACCTTATCATTTGAAATTGCAATTGTAAACACGCGGTTAAGTTTTACAGCACAACATGAAGCAATAATGTCATCTAATTTTCAATTATCCCCATGTTTGTACTTGTATTGTAATGATTAACATGTTTGTACTTGTATTTGTAATTATTCCAGATGAATCGGGAATCATCTTCTTTACGAAGACTGCATTTGACCAGGAACATTATGGAGTGCCGCCTAGAAATATTATTTTTCAACGCATAATATTTATAGATTAGGCGCTGGCCATCCTACAGCATCTAGGTGAAACAGACTTTTAAAGCTAGAGCTCGAATGGGTTATCCGCGCGATAAATAGGATATCGTTATCAATCTATACTAATATATAAAGAGAGAGAGCGGATTTTGTATGTGGAGGGTAATCTCCGGAACCACGGCACCTATTTGAAAAATTCTTTCACTATTTGAAAGGTACATTATTCCAGATGGACATAGGCTATATATTATGTATATCTGATCAGTAGAAAGAAAGTTAGGGGCCTAAATGTTGAGCTGATGTTTCACCTTTACAACTTTTCCTTTGTCAACCATAGTCAAGTAACCATAGCAACACATCAAACGATATTTTCATTTATTATCAGTAAAACATTTAACATTTGAATTTTCTTTGTCAAGCATAATTAAGTAACCATAGCAACACATCAAACTACATTTTCATTTATTATCAGTAAAACATTTAATATTTTAAAGATTCAAGTGGAGGAGGTACTGATAAATACTAAAAAGATTTTTGAAATTGGCAACGTGTAAGGGTTTATTGAAGAAAATTACATTTGGAACCACGCTTTTTATTGAACATTTAAGGTAAAAAAAGATTTACAATTTATTGGCTATCAACTGGAAATTTATTGGTATAATATTACAGAACTTTATTTAACTTATAAACTTTATGTTTTTGAATTTATGTACAATTTTATGCTCAATTTGTGTAAATCGAACTTGAATTATTGAACTTTATTCAAAAATCAGTGTGTTTCATTGAAACTATGAAATTTATTGATTATTTCGAATAGGTCTATGTTTGTTCCTTTATAAGTGAAAAAGTATTGCTTCAATTGAGCTGAAATTTTGTATAGATATAGTTGATAGTTCAGATTAAAACATAGGTATATTATTTTTTGAAAATCGGGCAACGCCGGATACTTCAGCTAGTGTTGTTATAAATAGGATACTGGTAATATTGTTGCTGAATATGATATTGCAAACAAGCCCAATACACCATTGAAGGATGGTTTCCCAGGAACTAGCACCATCCAACCTTATCATTTGAAATTGCAATTGTAAACACGCGGTTAAGTTTTACAGCACAACATGAAGCAATAATGTCATCTAATTTTCAATTATCCCCATGTTTGTACTTGTATTGTAAAGCATAAAGAAAAGGCTTGTTTAAAATTACCTCTATGGTGTCGGGGTCATTGTAGATTGTATTTTAGAACTCTTTTAATATTCATATTTATCACCTTTTTTTGTATGCAACATAATAAGAAAGGTTAAAATGGACAGTTATTTTGACTTTAAATCCAAATTATATTTATCGGACCATGACCGAATCGCTAGGGCGATACCAGAGTCTGCGGGTTCGAGTCCCACGCTTGGCATGCACGTTTGCAGAATCGGCTTTAAGGTCTCGTGTAGCAAAAATTGACCATGGCGTTCCCAAACAAACCAAATCCTATTTTTAATATTAAAATGTTTCAATTATTCCAAATGATCCCACCTGACCCTATTAGACGCATCAGGACAAGTAGGAAGCCAAAAATGACACACTCGTCCAAGATCTCATTGTCCTTCCTGCGTATAGATTACAATCGCTCTGACATCTGCCACCATAATTTAGACAAGGGGTTCCAAAATTTATTTGACCTATCGCCCCCTTTTCAAAAAAAAAAAATTATCCCCCTCCCCCCTTGAGCCTTCTAAAGCGAACAAACAGAAATGCAGTGCTACATTTGCGTCATTTCCTGTATCTATATTTCTACGTCTGTAATACAACATAGTAAAGAAATGTGTTGTTGCAAATAAGACACTTTGTAGCTTGAAATTATTTATTAAAGTCAACTATAGTAGCATTCACATTGCACGCAGGAAATGAAGATAACGAAGGATAAAATGACGAATAAAATTAAAACTCATCCTAATAAGGAGAACGAACTTGCTATCACTTTCTATTTTTGTCAGCAGCTTACTTAATTCATCGCGATTAGCTATTTGGAGTCGATTTCTGTTTTGAGTAAGCAAATTTGTGACCACACTGAACCTATATGCTCCACTAAGTTTGCTGGAGGAAATGCTGATCAAGTAAAAACTTTTGTACTATAGCCCATGATCCAGGATAAAGCATCAGTATCTGCTTTTGCAGCCAGAACTGTTTGTGGCTGTGTTTAAATTTAAATTCCTCATTTGCTCTTACTTCTGTTAGTTTTTGTAATTTTTGAGATTATTCTGTGTTTGTTACTTGAAAGAAGATCCCAAACCCGATCGGGTATGTTCATTTGAAGAATGTCTGCAAATCGTTCATTGAAACCAGAGTGGAGAGCTTCCAAATGCTGACAATAGATAAGCAAGTCTTCATCATGTTTTTCTACTGTTTATAAATTTGGAAACTTGCTGAATTCCCCGCGTCCCAAATTCCGTTTGTACAGGAGAATTACAATTTGTTGTTCATGTCATCGCCTTTGAGTTTTAGAAATTTATTTAAAAAGTCTATCAATTAAACTTTGTCATTTTTGTAATCGATTAAGTTGGCTCGTAAAGCCTCATCTTTGTTTTCTAAGAAATCTAGCACTGAGTTAAAGAATTTATAAAATCGATCCAAACAGGAACCTTTTTATAGCCAACAAACTTCTCAACGAAGTAGCAAGCCACTGAATTCTTCATCGTTTTCAATTCAAAGTTGTCCAAATAATCTGTAATTAAATGAATTGCTTCTGATTTTGTTCACTTCTTCTACGACATGCTGTAGAGATATATGTATGCGTTCACTCAGATTTTTAGCAACTAGACGATGAATGACACGATGTACACCGAATACATTCGAAAACCCTTTTTCTAAATATGCAAGAGGACCCCTGTGACGTCCTATCATTAATGGAGCACCATCAGTAGCAACTGATAAGATATGTTTGAGGTGGATCTCCTTTTCTTTGAAAAAGATGCAATTTTGCCTTTCGCACAGCAGACATCAAAATTCGATCCCAAATTACACTTGGCGTCTATATTTTTTCTCTGTTCACCACTTCTGGTCTACTTCATGTTCAAACTGAAATTTCCCGACAAGATTTTAACAAAGATTTTGAAAAAAGAAAACGAGTAAAAATAAATGAATACGCAAATACATCCTTTACAAAAAATCCCTTTATACATCTCTCTCACTAACCAGCATAGAACTACTGAAACTTATTATTCCCTTCTGGAACCAATGGTCCAAATTTTCCTTTTTACAATACATTAGTTTCAAAATTTGTTCTCTGTAGCACAAAAACATGCAATTATGTAAAACCTGTATTACCACTGCGAGCGTAGCTAAGATACCAAATATTTTAAACTCATTTAATGAAAAATGTTAAGATAATAATGTTACGAAGCTCAGTAATTTTTTAAATAACACAACGCTTCATTGAATATCGTGTTGATTGTGTTGAAAAAAAGAATTAAAATCAAGTTATAATCAAGCCGCATATAAGCATTTACGTGTCTCTTTAAAAGAGTTTGTTATAGCATTTACTCTGAAACTAAACAGTATAGAAGTATCTCATACATATTTTTGGAAGTAACGTAATAGTTTAGGCAACTTCAAGGTATCGCATGATAATGCATCAACAATATTTTGCCACTCGTTTATGTACTCATAATAATTCAAATAACAAAAACCATGTACGCACTATTATAATACAACTGAAACAGTGCTCTTAATTTCTTCCAACGCAATTGTTTTATGGTAATTTATTTTTACCATGTTTTTATTAACTTGCTTTCTTTTGTGTTTGTGTGTTTGTCAAGTACAAATCTTGCAATCGATTTTAAACTAACTTCCCGACTAGCTAGACATTTGAAACTTTTAGAATAGCTCAGAACACGATGACAATGCATTTTTTAAATACTTTTAGCCATCTTTAAGCAGAATTGAATTAATTTTCAGTTAATTTTGTTTTGTAGACTGGTGCAGCCATCTATTGGCCGGAAAGGAGACGAAAAGTTAAATGCAAGTTAACTTCCAATTAACTTCATTTTCTTTCAAGTTGATGGGATAATTCATCAAAAAATTTTAAAAAAGTATTTGTTAATACCTAGAATTGTCAAGTTTATATGATTCAACAGAAAATTGAAAAACATGGTATATAAAAAGTTCTTTTTATCTTGTAAATATTTAGCTTTCTTCCATACAATGATTCAGCAGCACTAACGAATTTATTTTTTTTAGTTATAAATGGCCGGCTAAAGGGCCCAGATCTGCTAATTTTAAAATTTGCAATACGAAAAAGGGTTATGTTAACCTGATCGTCGTGATCCGGTGGTATATGCCACTCGTAATATTAAAGTAGACCCTAATACATGTCTATTTACATCTTGTTTATTATAAAATCAATATCTAGACTAATATTAACATACACACGTCTCTCTCTATTCTCCCCGCTCGCCCGCGTCGTTTCGGCAAAGTCCAAGTCCAGTCTATTCTTTTTCTCGTGGTCTTATCTATTTATCCCTTTTCCTGTCTGTCTTTTTGGAACAATCTAGATCTTTCCAAACCTCGGACCCCCCATCTTCCGGTTTTCTTTTTACGTGGACCACCTATAGCGGTTTTCACCGCCGTCGACTTTCGCTTTGTTGAATGCCGCTAACGGCCTTCGATAATCATTCTAAATGATGTGTCCATGGTCTCAATTAAGAATGTCGAACACGAGTCTGACAGGTTATTTGACATAAATATGGAAAACCTGTCTAAAAACTTTTCTACAGCTTTCTGTTCTAAAAAAAAAAAAATACCTGTCTATCATTGTTTGAGGAAAATTAGCAATGTGGCTTTATCACCTCAAAACTTTGGATTTTTCATTGTTCACAACGAAAGTTACGACAAAGAAAAATAGTCATTCGTCAGCTCATATAAACTAAAATTTATCACAAATAACTGTAATTAAACAAAGAGAAATGAAAATGCCAGTAGAACTTAAATGTGCCCAGAATTTTGAACTAATAAAAAACAATATTAATTACTTAGCCTTACCATAAGCAGCTCATTTCGTCGAAATTTAACCGGAAAAAAAACTGAGGTTTTGACTGAAGATTTGATCCCTCAACGAGCAGTCAGAGTTCTTTTTCCATAAAGCGTGGAAAATGGCAAAAATAAGGGTCCACTTGGCCCAGGATGTGATGAGGAGGAGAAAATTTTTGCTTCCCGCTTTTCGCCAAAATCGACACTTACTCAGGAAGATACTCGAACAGCATGGACTCTGCCAATGGGCGACGATTTAATAGAAGATCAAGGAGAAAAACTAAATACGATCGGTGCTGTGATGTTTGAAATTCAGCCTACCAGTATGACGTAATGTAATATTTGCTTGATTCCTGCACCTGCGATTGTTTGCACGCGTGATATTGTATTTTGTATTATTCGCGTGATATAATATTTTGTATTATTCATACTTTACAATAGCTGAAGATGGCAACTTCTGTATATTTTTTTTAGTCAATATGATGGAATACGTTTTTAGGTTGTATTTAGGAGAAGGAACCAGTTATGTACAATTTTACTTCGCTGGGATCATCGAGTAGGGCATCTCAGTCTCTTGTGATAAATATTTTGTTTTCTAATTCTCAATAAATGTTCATGTTGTTCAACAACTGAAGTCTATAATACAAAAGAAACAAACGTCACAGGTGCAAAGTACAGAATGATGCCCATGATCCTAT
This sequence comes from Dolomedes plantarius, assembly GCA_907164885.2. Taxonomy (NCBI): domain Eukaryota; kingdom Metazoa; phylum Arthropoda; class Arachnida; order Araneae; family Dolomedidae; genus Dolomedes; species Dolomedes plantarius. The sequence continues at coordinate 232,243,518 of OU015491.1, read as the reverse complement.
AAAGAAGGCTAAAAATACAAAACTAAGAAGTACACGATTGAATGTTTCCCCGTTTAGGATCTTCCGGTGTCCAGTGTCCTCGGGATGTTTCAGAATTTTCTCATCCCGTCTTTATTCTTAATGCTTCCACCTTGTTTTCATTTGGCTTCTACCGCCCCACTCGATCATTCCAGCGCCCACTTTGGGAAACACTGATTTAGATCGAGCATCCCCACTTGAAAAAGCTACGCGTTCAGAAAGGATTCGTATAGATTATGTAGATAGGGAGGCAAGGAGCGCGTACTGTCAATATTAATAACTAGCTGAAAACCCGTGCTTCGCTACGGAGTACATTCAAATTAAATATAACAGTCAATGCCAAAAAAAAATAAATATATATATTTATAATAAATGCGACGATCAATATATACAATTGATGTAATATATATATATATATATATATATATAAAATCGTAGAGGATATTTATTTTTTTTTTTTTTGCGGTAATATCCAATCGTCTGCTGCATTAGAAAGAAAAAAGAATTTTTTTTTGTCTATTTAGTTGTTATGCACGTGACGATAAATTTATTTAAAGTACCAGAAAAAGAAATCACGTGAGCAGCATTTAATAAATTAAATTCTAAAAATTAATCTTTAAAAATTCACCAAAAATCAGAAAATTGAGGTAAAGATTCGAAAAAGATTTCATTTTAAAGGATTTTTTTAGGGTCTTTCTCGTGATATAAATTTTATAATCCTCAAATTATTATTTTAAATGCAAACTTAAAAAAAGTTACAAAAACAGCTTAAAAATTTAATTTTTAAAAAATCTAAGAAGAATTTTTCAAAAATCTTTCTTAGTGCACCCCTACACCATAAGAAGAATCGCCATACAAAATGTCAGCCCTTTAGGTCCAGCGGTTTGGTCTGTGCGTTGTATGTCAGTGAGTCAGTGAGTCAGTCAGTTACGGAACTGTTTTATATACAGTGGCTCCCAAAAGTGTTCGCACACTTACGATTTCCAATGAAAAAGGGGTTTATCCATTGATTAAAATGAATATTTCAGAATGGGAATTTAATAATAAGATCTATAATCTATTCTTATCAAAACTACATGTAATATTTTGAAAACATAGTAAATCTTTATTTTTAAGAAACCAATAATCCAAAAATTACAAAAACTTTATCTCACAAAAGTCATCGTACACTTGTAAAAAATCTCTACATATTAGTAAATATTCTAATTTTTCGTTAAATTAATATTTAGTAGAATATCCTTTAGCATGCACAACAGCTTTTAAACGTCTGGGAATATATTGCTTTAGTTCTTTTGTAATTTTTGCATCAATGTTCATCAATTCTTCCAACATAATTGTTTTTAGTTCGCTTTTCGTGTGAATGTCGTGTTTTCGTACTCGAACCTCCAGTTCTCTCCAAATATGTTCTATTGGGTTTAAATCTGGCGATTGAGGTGGTGTTTTCAAAACTTGTGGACAATAATAGAGACACCAGATGCGAACGTTGAGAGCCGTGTGCTTAGGATCGTTATCTTGATAAAAATCAAAGTTGTTTCCAATACCCAAATTTTGGGCTAATAATTTTAAATTTTCTCTTAAAATATTTCTATAAACAGCATGATTCATTATGCCATCAATAAATACCAAATTTCCTAGTCCTGATGCTGACATGCACCCCCACACAAGGATTCCTCCACCGGCATGCTTAACTGTTCCTACTACGTAAGTTCTTGGGATTAAGTTCCTCATTTTTTTCTTCTCCATACAATTATACGCCCATCAGCACGAAAACTGTTCATCGGCAAATAAGACATTATTCCAATAGGTTTGGGACTTATTTATCATTGATAGTGTAAAGGGAAGCCTAAACTTTCTGTTTTTCTCACTCACAAAAAATTTTCTATGGGCAACGCCCATATAATCCAGCTGTTCTGAGAACTCGTCAAAAAATTTCAGGTGAAATTGAAGTAGAAAATGTTTCATTGAATTCTGCAGAAACTTTTACAGCACTCAAACGTGAATTTTTCACAAATTTTCTAATTATAAATCTCTGATCACGTTTTGTCTTTTGTCACATTTAACTTTGCCGGACGGCCTTTTCTTACCTTGTTTTCGATAGAATTTTCTTTTTTAAAGCATTTTTTCACATACTGCACAGTAGAATGGGATAAATTAAGTAATTTAGCAATATTCCGAACTAATTTACCACTACTCTGATGAAAAATAATGAATCTTCGAATGCTATTTGTTGTTTCTTTACGACTACGAGCCATTTTTAAATTATAAATAGAATATTACGGAGTAGGCAAGCAAAAATGAAAGCCAAACGATATTTTAAATGCCACCACAATTCATAAATAAAAATAAAGCGTCCGACGATAATTTTAATTATGAATTTATCCGAAAATATTTCAGTGTACGATGATCTTTGTGAGAGAAAGTTTTTGTTACTTTTTGATTACTGGTTTCTTAAAAATAAACTTTGAATTCTATTCCATTGATACTTTACTTTTAATATTGTCTTTTCCGTTATATAACTAACCCGCATTTTTCTGTTTGGCGCCAGGACATATTTTACACCACGTATAATCACGTGGACAAACGAAACTAAATTTCCCTGTGCTGTGGTGATTGTCGAAATGCGCAGTTAGGGATTGGATCATGGATGAACGGTCGTCATTATCCATTATCTCTGCTCTTTGTAAATATGTAAATATCTTCTAGTCTTTTATATTTCTCGTAAGTTGTTAACTACTCAAATAACCATAAGGTGTGTACAATTAATAATACAGTTAATCAACTTATTATTCCCCTCCATTGGAGATTGTGTGATTGGGTGCTCGAGCCTGACTGCAAAATTGAAGCCACCGAAAGTCGTTCTTCTGATTCCGAATAGCATCGAAAGTGACGACCAGTGAGATACCATTTTATATATATGTGTGTGTGTCAGAGAGAGGAGATATTCACAAGCATACAATGAATTATCACGTCATGAATGGGAACACATATAGAAGGCAGTCGCTGTTGAATATGTAGTCGTGAGAATTTGATAAGAGAAGCACATTCATATAGCCAGAGATACACGAATGACACAGTGTAACTCATCTTATTCAGCAGTAAGAGGCCATTATTCCAGCACATCACTACAAGGTAGGCAGGGCCTTTTTATCGCATGGGCAAATAGGGACTTTGCCCAGAGCCCCCTGATGCTAGGGGGGCCCCAAACTGTTTTCTTTAACGTGATAAATCTCTATGGGAAAATGAGAAAAGATGTATCTCAAAAATAAATAGTATTTGTCTTCATCTAATTTATTATTTTAAATTCTTCATATTCTATCCTCTGAGGTAAGTAAAATAAAGGTCTAAAGAAATATATTATAAATCAATAATTTCTTCTAATTTATAATTATGCGATATAAAATGTAATCTATAATCTGCATTATTCTATATTAATTATTAGCTCAAAATGTTTCTCAACACTAAAATAGATAGGGTGCCCGGTAAGTGAAAGTTTTTAATTTTGCTTTCTACTTTAGGTAAAATGTTAAACTATCAGGTTGTATCAGACGTACAGCAGAAGGTGAAAGGCTTTTTCAATTGGATGCCAAACATGTTTATGAATGCTTAATCTTATCAGCCATACACTGTAATAGCAAATATAGGACTCGCATGCAGGGTTGTTTGGTTTAAATCATTATTTGAATCAAAATTTGAATCAAACGAGTTTTTTAATCCTGATTTTTACATCAATTGTATACATTGATTGTCGTATTTATTATAAATTTATATATACATATTTATTTTTTTGGCATTAATTGCATATATATATATATATATATATATATATATATATATATATATATAGAGAGAGAGAGAGAGAGAGAGAGAGCAAGCAAGAGCAAGCAAGCACCATAAAATTCTAATGCCTTTTAAAAGAGAAGTGTTAAAAAAAATGAGAAATTCAGACCACTTTCATTTTTTTTTCACTTCCAACAACCAGAGTTGAAAGGATGCAACTGGAATGTCGAACTCGATGGGTTATTTGACAGTCGCACGATTTTGCTCGACAATTAAGAACGCGTCAAAAGAACGGAATGATCCCTGGCAACCGCTCTGCGATTCTGCGAAGGGGGGGAGGGGGGGGGGAACACCGGGTTAAAGAGGAGATAATGAAAGGGACGACATGCGAGAGAAGGATGCTCGCATTCTACTTATTGTCGGGGCAACCACTGATGCGGGAAATGAAATGCGGGGAGGAGTGCAGGCCAGAAGAAACGAGGCGAAAGGAAAAAAAAAGAAAAAAAAGAAAGGGATTTCTGACGATAAATAGAGAAGATTTTTAAGGTGAAACACATGGTGAGGAGAAATCGATGACAAGGGTTTACTTATCGCAGTTAAAAAAAAAAAAAAAAAAAAAAAAAAAAAAAAAAAAAAAAAAATCAATTATACCCGCCATGGCACTAGCCTTCTGACATTCTATGAAGAACGCACAAAGGAATGAATACACGAAGTGCACAGGCGTTCATTATAGTCCAGTCAATGAGTGCTCATAAGAGGGGTGTAGAGTGCATGGAATATGCGAGAATTTTCGACTTCAGGACTTTGTGAGGAGTAGTTAGTATGTAAACATACTAAAAGTCCCCACACCTGGGGGGTGAGCTAAAGGGGGGAGGGGTGGAAAGGTCCCTTTTTATGTTTTTTTACTTATATCTCGGAAACGGTGCACTGTAGAAAAAAAATTTAAATATAAAAATGAAAGCTAATTAAATTTCTTATAAAATTGTCAATATTTGTCGAATTCCCAACGGTTTTCGAGATATACGTTATTGAAAATCGATAATTTTTGAAAAAATCATTTTTATCTCACTCTTTTTGTCAAACATTTGCTTCTGGTGCCTCCCACGATCGTTTCTCAGAAAATTTGTCGCAGACGAAGTTGTAGAGCATTAAATTTCCTTCAATTTGATATAGACTTTTGCCACTTTATCTTCAACCAATCAAAAGTTATAATATTTCTTACATGTAAGCTCAATTTCGATGTTCCTTTAGAAATGAGTATGCTGAGAGTCTGTTGCATTTTAACTGCTGTAACTTGCTATCATGATAAATAAGAACACTTTAACAATGGAAATAAGGTAATTGCAATTGAAACACACTTTTTTATAATCATAGCTTTTATTATTGTAATGTTTTTATTGGGTGAAGTTGATTAATAACAACTAATGGTGGTAGGGGTAGAAAGTTCGAGAATATTCCAGGCTTCCCCCTCGATATCAAAAGGGCGTCGACAGGCTAGCATGTTCCACCCTTCTTCTGTTACGTTCTTATTTTCTTTGAAGGCACAAGCCGCCCGTTCCAGACCTTTCCGCCCTTTTATTTCAAGTTATTTTCTTGACAATTATTTTCACTATTTCGTTTTTACAACATTTAAGTATAAAATTAATACATTTAAATTAATTTAAAAAATACAATGTATATATATATATATATAAAACGCGTAGGTATGCGGCACAAAAAACGACGATAGTTCTACACTCCGAATGGCAACGGCTGCAAGTACCAGATGTAAACATGAGCGGCCGTCCGCAATTTGCAACTGTGTGTCAGCATGTATTTACGCACTGAAATCAGGAAAGCTCTAAAGCGAGCTGCACGATCAAGGGAAAATTGGGAACAGTATTAAGAAAGAAAGCGAAGAAGAAATAATGAATACGTGAATAATTCATTATGAGAGAGGCGTGAAAGAGAGAGCATAAACGAGCGCGAGGTTAGGCTTAACTGTCGCCGGCACGGCAACCGAGAGCCAGTAATAGTTAATTGTATACACCTTTTTTAGTACTTGCTGAAATTTTACTCCATTTTATAAGTGAAGAAATTTTTCCTGCATTTTATTATTTGATATGATTAAAGTGACTGCCTACGTTGAAAATGTCATTTATTGACTTTTTTGGTCTGTTTTATTTTTTGCAAGAATTGTGTAATTCAATCTCTTCCCTTTTCAAAACCGTTTTGATTTTCATTCTACATTAATTAGAAACAATGTTATAGCTATTTTTAAAAACTTCGTCTGCTACAAAATTGATGTGACAAACAACTTTAAACGCGTTTTTCTCAGAATTATGTTTTTTAGTCCAAATCTCTAACGTTATCATAATATCTCACATAATAATGCATATAATTTGATAAAATTTCCAGGTAATGCTTTTAGATGCTATTGTTATTAATGAAATAACATACAATAATTTATGTATAATAAATAGTTTTTATTTGGGGTTGTTTTTATAAAGAAACGAATGACGAATCGGGGAAAGTTTTCATATTGGAACATAAAATTGTCTGTATTATTTTTGCATTTAAAAATTTCTCTTAGATTGTGGGTCATTTTGAAGATAACTGTCATATGTATCATGTGTGAGAAGAAAATTAAAATAGTAGCATTAGAATTTTGTACAGAGTGATAGGCGTTTTAGCTAAATTTCAGGGAAAATTACTTCAAATTGACCAATTTATAAAAAAGTATGGTATTTACAGGTAAGTTTTTGTTCCTTTTTTAATTTTTAAGTGCTATTTTACCATAAAAGACCAAAAAAATCCTTAAAAAATTGGCTCCGAACGTAGGCCTTGTGTAGATAGATATCTGAATTGTGATCAATAGTACATACAGAGAGTGATGTAATCCTTTCTACATTTTGGTTCTTGCTGAATTTTTACTCCATTTTTTTACGCGAAAATATTTTTCCCCAACAATTTCTTATTTGATGTAATGATAAAGTGTAGATATCTTAATTTTGAAAAATTATACATACAAAGAGGGATGTAATTTTTAAAATCACTGGTGTTGGGTTTCTCAGCCTTATCTTCAACTCTGTTGTGAAGTAATGAAATTTCGCATTTTAGATTCATGATGTTTTAGAATCAGCCTTATAGAGAATACCCCTTAACAACGTATATTTATGATGACAGGTAATGGTAACATTCCTTACATATGTTACTTTCAGTTGAGTTGTTTTGCAAAAGAAAATATAAAACTAAAAGCGACCATGCTGGTCGCGCAGCGGCTAGTTCTTGAAATTCAATGACTCAAAATTATTATTAAAAAACAATTAATAAAAATTTAATTTAATATTATCAAAATATAATTCTTGAAAATTAATGAATGGGCATGCCTTTGCCAGAGTAGTGAGGGGTGATTTTCTTGTTGAAAATACCTTGTCAAACATGACATTAGACGAAGTCGAACTCTCGGAGGAAGAGCAGACATGCATCAGCACCCTTACGTTACAGATTTCCTCTCCGAGCCTCCCTCAATGAATTCTTTGAACCAAAACAAATTACTCGAATCAGTGGCTATCAAATTTGGAGAAGCGATGGACAGGATCAGCAACAATGGACCCACTGAAATGCTATGGATCCAGTACTTCAAAATGATGAATTTGATAAAGGAGTACATCCATGCAAAGAGGTCTGGCGATTTCCTTGCTCACCTGAACTGCTGTAAGAGAATGATACCCTATTTTCCCGCATGTCAAGTCTTGCCCCTTATATGAACAGGATATGGAAAGCCTCTCTACTCTATTGACACCAGAAGAGTATGATAAGTTCGTGAATAAAGGCTACAAAGGCTTACAAAGGCTTATTGTACTTCACTATGAGAAGAAATGACCGGTTCTGGTGTATCATGTGGTCAGACAAGACCATCGAGACAACCTTGATGACAGATAGTGCTCTCAGTAAATGGGTAATTGGGATGACTTAAACTCAAGACATGTGTGCTTCACTCGAAGAATATTGTGGTGTTTTATTTTCATAAAGAGAGCAGCACAAGGATTTTGGAGAAGCTTTCCAAAGTCGAGACCCAGGTGACATTGTCAAGCTCACACGATGGTTTGATAATCACCCTCCTTTTCTGAGGACCGAGAAAATCATGTCAATAGCGACAGGAGTCGTCAGAGATGATACAAGCTTATGTCATGATGCAGTTACAATTGGCAAACGAGCAATGGCGAAAATGGAAAACTTGCCATTCACAAATATCAAACTGTCACGGAAAGATCGCGTACTTCCTCTTTCCTAAATGAGTTCGACAATCAAGATTGACAATGAAAAAGTTGTTGTGGAACCATTCTTGCTTTTTCAGCGAATTTCCATTACCAAGAAATCGGATGAGGATAAATGTTGAGGGTTGTTATCGGACGAGGATAACAACACTCTACCAACCACTTTGGACGGCGTCTCCACTGCTGACGAAGATGAATGAGCCTCGACACTTCATCTTTCCGCCTCAAAAAAACCAAGATGTTGCTTTGAATGCACATTTTTTTTTTTCATTTTAGAATTACTATCAGTCCATGTAAATACAGTGATTTCCGCTTATAAGAATCACGTTTGTTATTGCTGTTTTTGATTCTTATAAGCGGTTGATTCTTATAGCCAAAATTTAGGTTTTGGACAGGCACACACACACACACTTATATATACATATATTAGATAATTTATCATAAAATACTCTTTAATTTACGTTAATTATCTTTTATTAAAATTATTTTTTATAATTTTAAAAATACAACTTAATTTCTAGACCTATAAGTAGATACACATGATTATAGTAACAGAAGAAAAAAATCCAATATTTGTTGCAACATAACTGCTTAACAGTTTTAACATTTCAACCACAGGAAGGGAACAAGAAAAAGTTTTCTATGGTAGTTGGACGTAATGAAGTTTTCAGTAGGCTGTTTATACCTCTTTCAATACTAATAGTCTCAGACGAAGATTCACCTTCTAGCTTACGTTTCACGGTTTGATAACGTGCTGAATCTACTAATGTCACGTTTTCCTAAGTGATAGTGGACACTTCACCGAAGATTTATGTGTTTCAGGGAACAGGAAGCCGCAACCAGGATGTGGGAGGTGGGAAAAAAAGAGTCCCTATTTTTGTTTGTCAGTGGAGAAAAGTGAAATCAAACCCGGACGAGTAAAAATGCCCCTGGGTCAAGCTAATAGGACAGTGTTGTGCTAAAGCGTTTAAGGGGAAACTATGTTATGTCTAACAAAGAAAGGGATGAATTTTACGACTATATTCCATTCCATCTTATCAATCCTTCTTTTAAAAAAAAAAAAAAGAAAGAACTTCATGTCTTTTGAGGGTTTAAGTAGCTTTTTTGGAAAAATGAAAGGAAAGCGAAGAGTGTAAACTGATTCTTAAAACCGGTGGATTGATTCTTTAAAGCGAAAATTTTAACATGGAAATAATACATTTGTTTTTGTTTTCGCGATATTGATTCTTATAAACGGTTGATTCTTATAACCACTGATCACTATAAGCAGTGGTTACTGTACTTTCATTATAAGATTCGAAATAATATAATAAAAGATATAATTATAAAAATGAGTTGTGTTTCAATTGCAATTACCTTTTTCCTATCGTTGTTATTCATCATGATAGCAAGTTACAGCAGTTAAAACGCAACAGGCTCTCAACATTCTCATTTCTAGAGGAACATCGAAATTGAGCGTACATGTTAGAAATACTATAACTTTTGATTGGTTGAAGATAAAGTAGTAAAAGTCTATATCAAATTGAAGGAAATATTTAATGCTCTACAACTTCGTCTCTGACAATTTTTCTGAGAAATGATCGTGGGAGGCACCAGAAGCAAATGTTTGACAAAAAGAGTGAGGTAAAAATGATTTTTTCGAAAATTATCGATTCTCAATAACGTTATACACGACCGTGTGGTGTGTTAAAGAAACAAAATTAAAAGCGGAATGAAGTCAATTTGAGTTTATTGCAGAACAAAACCTATGCGACCGATTGTCACATGTCTAAGCCACAACAACCGCCAAAAAACGAAGTGTTGCCACACAGAGCGGAAGAAACTACAGAAGAATATTTTAAAATGTAAATACTTACAAAGGCGGCATCTACATACAAATAGCTCGGAACAAACGTATATCTCAAAAACCGTCGGGAATTCGACAAATATTGACAATTTTATAGGAAATTTAATTAGCTTTCATTTTTATATTTAAAATTTTTTTCTACAGTGCACCGTTTCCGAGATATAAGTAAAAAAACAAAAAAAGGGACCTTTCCACCCCCTCCCCCCTTTAGCTAACCCCCTAGGGGCGGGAACTTTTAGTGCGTTTACCTACTAACTACTCCTAACCAGGGCCGTTCCTAGGGTAGCTGCCGCCCGTGTGCGAGAATAATTTTGCCCCCCCCCCCCTCATACCGTATAGATTAATTGAAATTTCTCTGAAATATTTTTACCTGAAATGAAACAACGAATTACATAAAATATTATAAATTCAGTTTATTTTTTTAATTTTACAACCTAACATAATAATTTTTAATGTATTGATATAACAACCAAATGAATACGTTATATTAAATACATACAACACGTATCTATCAATACATATACTTAATGTCAGTCAAAAAGCTTAAATAATCCTTGCTTTTCTTGCCTTTTTTAATGCAAATTCTGTTATAATATCTGATACATCTATATCTTCCGAAATGTCCTTTTTGATACTAATAATAGATAAGTCTGAAAGCCTTTCTTGTCCCATTGTTGATCTCAAATAATTTTTTATTATTTTAAGTTTTGAAAAGCTTCTTTCCCCGCTAGCCACAGTCACAGGTAATGTTGAAAAATTTCGTATGGCAATCACTAAATTTGGAAACAGACAGATGAGGTTATTTGTAAATAGGTAGTACACATTTAACGCTTTTATTTCAGGGGAAATATAGGATGCAACGTTGTCAATTTCATCGCATCAGTGGCGTAGCGAGAGGGGGGCAAGGGGGTCTATCATGTCCCGGGCGCCACTCGCAGAGGGGCGCCAAATGTTCCCCACGACCATTGGACCATTTGGTCCCCAAGACCACGAGGGGCGCCAAAAAGGCATCGTGCCCCGGGCGCCAGTTATGCTCGCTAAGCTACTGCATCGCATAAATCTTCAGCTATAATATCTGTTTCATTTTTAAATGGATCACATAACATACTTTCACAGATTTACATTTTGTAGACCTATTTGATTTATCTGTTTTAAGGAAATTATTTAGGTCGTTGAGAAAATTGAAAACTGTGTGATGTTGTTATATTTGTTCGAACCTTTCTTCTATTTTTGATAATGCAGTGTGCAAGATTTCAGAGTAAAAATTAATTTTGAATTGGTCTTCTGGATTTTTTGGAGCCTCATCTTTACATTTGAAGTCAAATAAGCGTTTTTTTGTTCGGCGTCTAACAGTATTAACCAGAGGAAATGAAGGGTTGTGATCGATGGTCGCAATCGAAAACAAATATCAAATGTATTATTTCAATTTCTAACCGCTAACCGCGCAAAAGAAAAAATATCATCAAGTTTACTTACCTGTGAAATATTTCTATTGGTCAGCAATTACAAAATCGAACACAAAAATTAGAGACAAAAAGCTTTGTTTTTCAGTTGTTGAGATGGACTCGTTCAAAATTAATATAGTGCAAATTATCCCGGCCCGTTTTATAGGCTCAGGGCATAAACGAGTATTTTCCCGTAACCTGACAAAAACCACCTGACGCGATTTGATGGGATGATGGGTTAAAACGTGTTAAAACAAAAAACGAACAATGTATTTCCCAACTGGTTGCGACGTGGAGTAACGTTTTTAAAACCAATGTGGTTTTGTTTATTTCCAGTTTTACCTGTAAAATGCATTTTTAACTCTAAGTAGTTACCTAGCATAATGATAATATTTTAATATTGATTATTTTACTAATAAATGGGTTTAAATTTTTTTTTAACCGGGTGGCTGACTTGCCGCCCGTGTGCCCCGCACCCCTAGCACCCGCAGGTTGGAACGGCCCAGCTCCTAACAAAGTCCTGAAGTCAAAAATTCTCGCATATTCCATGCATTCATTGACTGGACTATTAAGGAATGAACAAAGCGAGTGAGAGCACGACGTTAAGACCTGGAATGCAAATGCAACCTCGCAATTAACATCCTGTGGGCAGGTTCTAAAGAGATCTTACATATAAAATATAATCTATATATATAAAACAGTTCCGTAACTGACTGACTGACTGGCATACAACGCACAGACCAAACCGCTGGACCTAAAGGGCTGAAATTTTGCATGGCGATTCTTCTTATGGTGTAGGGGTGCACTAAGAAAGATTTTTGAAAAATTCCACTTAGATTTTTTTAAATTAAATTTTTAAACTGTTTTTGTAACTTTTCTTAAGTTTACATTTAAAATAATAATATGAGGGTTATAAAATTTATATCACGAGAAAGATCATAAAAATTCCTTTAAAATGAAACTTTTTTCGAATCTTTACCTCGATTTTCTGAATTTTGGTGAATTTTTAAAGATTAATTTTTAGAATTTAATTTATTAAATGCTGATCACGTGATTTATTTTTCTGGTACTTTAAATCAGTTTATCGTCACGTGCATAACAACTAAATAGACAAAAAGAATGCAGCAGACGATTTGATATTATCCAAAAAAAATAAATATCCCTTACGATTTTATATATATATAATATATATATATATCAATTGTATACATTGAACGTCGCATTTATTATAAATATATATATTTATTTTCTTTGGCATTAATTGCATACATTGACCGTTGTATTTAATTTGAATGTACTCCGTACCGAAGCGCGGGTTTTCAGCTAGTATATTTATATGTAAACACACACATATATACATACGTGTGTCCTCCCTTTCGGAAGAATTGTGGGAAAACGGTAAGTTCGCTGAGAGATAACAGCGCGGGAATATGGATGTCGAAATGCGGTGAAAATGTTTTGGGAAGTCGAACACATCGGACGTATGCTCATGGTCAGAGGACGACACATCCAGCCAATTTGACGTCTATTTTGCAGATAGGTGAAAGGGAAAGAGCAGATGCTTGATGGAAAGCAGTAACCTCGGTGGTGCGGGTAGTAACCGGAAAGATCAAAATTCGGAGTGAATCTTTCTCGCACTCCATTGAACGAATGTAAGGATTTTAAACGTTTGAACATCGATAAATGAAAAACTTTCAGGAAACTCCTTTTTCTCAGAAAATTGTAATAAATTTTGCACGGTTTGGTTTGGAGCACTGCGGTCAATTTTAACTCTTGCATAGTTGAATGGACATGTAATTTGTCTGTCGAATGGCACCGATACAAGTACTTAAAAACTGAACTGAACGAGTCATGACTGTAACTGTGGCAAGAGATCAAGATTTAGAAACAAATGAGTATAAGAATACTGCAAGCAATGGACTGGCAAGTTCACACAATGAAAGAAAAGCAAATCGAATTGCAAAAGATGTGCTCAATTCAAACCAGGATTTTTAAAAGTTAGAATTTTTAAATATTAAATTAAATGACAGAAAATTTAAAGAAAATATTCAAATGGAAATACAATGAAATGGATTTTTTTACATTTTAAAGTTCCCATGAAAAAACTAAAGAATTTTATTTCTAATTACAGTATGAAGCGAGGAAAAATGTAATGGATTTCATGATCAATTGCACCTAAAGCACAGGGTTTTGATTCTAGCCCTTCTCTCAAGTACTCTGCATTTTTGTATACTATAAAATAGTTTTGCATATATTGGCGCAGTTCAATATTTTTCTGGATATAAATATTTGATATTACATGGTTCTTTTAAAAATTAAGTTTTCGATAGGATGTCAATGATTGTCTTGAATAACTAATGCAAGTTTTTCGTGTGTGTGTGTGCGTGCGTAAAACATTTTAATTACCGTTTATCGGTGGCATTTTCCTGTCTAAATTTTTCTTGAAATGTTTTTAATTTCCTTTTCATTTTGAAATTGTAAAGGGACACCTGTTGCCAAGAGAAAGTAAGCATGTATGTAAGAATCAGATCTAGTAATTATTATTTTTAATGACTCGTCCCTCAGTTTGAGTATGACCCCCGACGAATCAGAGTCAGGAGTTGTAGGATAACCGGTTTTTCTCGGCGAATGTCCTGCTGGAAAAGTTTATCTATTCCGGGTTGGCAATAGTTGGAGATGAGCGTTTTCAGATTTGTTCTGTACTTTTTGGTGTGTGATCGCGACACGTGCTGTTCGCTAAGCTAGAATGTTTGCCTCGAAGTTAACGGAATTAATAAACGTATTAAATTAAAACGAGTTGATTTCTGTCTTGAATCCAAATCACGACAGTTTTCACAGTCGGCAGGATCTACCGTGTTCGACGGAAATTTTCCTGTCGGCCATCGACTACCAGAATATCTTAAGTGTTGATTCCACGTGATCGCACAAGCCTATTCAGCTATATAATGATACTTCTATGTGTGGATGTGCCATGAAAACAGTGAAAAATGTTTTCGTTGTGGATTTTCAAAGAATTCAAGATGTTCTGTCACCAGGGAAAATTTTCGTGCGCGGCTATTTTATGTCACTATTGTCTCCGTTGTGCTGATTGCACGTTCTCGGGAAAAAATGTATTAAACGACCAGCTGTATTTCTCTGTGTGTGTGTGCTATGAAAACAGTGAAAAACACATTGCCTATATCGTAACGGAAAAAGTGTTTCGCTCTCGATTTTCAAAAGATTCAAGTCGTCCTGTCATCAGTGAAATTTTCGTGCATCAAACGTGTTGAGTTGAATCTGTTATAATCAAGAAATAATTAACTCTTTGCTATATTTCTAACTGTTTACTGTATGTATCTTAGTTGAGCTCATTGGATATCAAAATATTTTTACTGTTTCTATGTCATATTTACATGTGATTTTTTTTGTCTATTATTCTAACTCCATAGTTGAGTATAAATGGTTTACGGTAGATGAAAACTATTTAAAAATTAGTGTTTCAAATATTGTTTCTTTTTATGCATGCATGGCTTTATTCTCATAATTTATCACAAAGTTTTAATTTTAAAAAACCTAAATTGATCCATTTCAGAGTTGGTAGATATCAATATGTTTTTATATATTTAATTCTGTTTTGTGTTTATTTTAAAAGTATTATGCATATGTGTTTATTGTGTTGAGAATGTTTAAAAGTTTTTGAAAGGCTCGTATATCTGATATTGCTACTTATAAAATTATTTGGAGAGTGTGAAAACCTACCTTGAAAGTGAATCAAAATGGAAAATACACTCGTCCATAAATTAAGGATAAATTAAGGATAATGCCAGCTCCGGCAAATAAAGGTTCAGAAACAAAACAAGCATGACTTATTCATGGATTATCGTTCCATTTATTAAACAAAAGATAAAGAACGAAAAAGTATATATGACACCATTCATAAAAACTGCTCCCTGAAGCAATTGTAAAAAAATCTCCTTTACAAAAACTTAATACTACATGGTTGGTATGATGGTTAATACATTGTATGTCTCCCATGCGATGAAATACAGTCCGTAAAACGCCTAGGCATGCTGAGTATCAAATTATCGAGCTGATCTTGGGGAAGATTACTCCACTCAACAAGCAATGCTCTCCCAAGTTCCGGTACACATGTAGGGGGTGGTTGACGGGCAGGAACTCGTCGACCAAGCATGTCCCACACATGCTCTATCGGATTCAAGTCAGGTGAGAATGCTGACCATTCCATACGGGTGATGTCCTCAGATTGAAGCATTCATTTACGATGTTTGCTCGGTGAGAACGGGCGTTGTCATCCATAAACACAAATTCTGCACCCATGGCACCCTTAAACAAACGTACATGTTGTTCCAGAATGATATCCCGATAAATGTGGCCGTTCATGGTTCCGATTTGAACATGCAGATCTGTTCTGGAGCCCAGTATAATTCCACCCCAAACGAGCAATCCTGCACCACCGTAACGGTGTCGTTCGTCTTGGTGGTAACGGGTACCTGGCGTTCTCCATATGAAAGTCCAACGTGAATCAGACTGCAAGCTAAACCTGGACTCGTCGGAAAACACCACACAAGCACACTGTGACGATGTCCACATAGCATGTTCTCTACTCCAGGCTAATCGCTGCCGACAGTGAGTTGCCGTGAGCGGAACACATCTCACAGGCCTGCGAACATATAGACCAATATTTCCCAAACGGTTACACGGTTGCCACGGTTGTACACGGTTGCAACGGTTGTACACGGTTTGCCTTGAAACTGTGCTTCTTTTGACAGTTACTGCCAAATACCGGTCTTCATTCGGCGTTGTAACTCGGGGGCGACCTGTACTGTAACGTCTACTGACATTTCCATCATTTTGGAATCGTTGCCAAAGCCTAGAGATGACACTTTGGGCAATTCCAAGTTCCTCGGATACTTCCATCTGAGTACGCCCACATTTCAGGCGGCCGATAATTCTACCACGTAAAAAATCATACACATGCGTCCTCTGCGTCATAACTATTCGGTTATGGCACTGAGGGGCTTACAGAACGCTTGTGAATAATTTTACTTCTTTGCCACCATTCCTTATATAACCCTCTCTTACACTCTCGTCATTGTGACGTACTATCGGCGTCATCTGGTGGCCTCCTGTAATTTGCATATTATTCTCGAAGATGTGTGTGATAATTCTACAGGTGAAATTTTTACTTTAGCGTTCGATTACCGTGTGATTCTGAATTTTCCTTAATTTATGGACATGAGTGTATTAAAAAACAGAAATCAATCATAAAGGGAAAAATTACCCGGATAAAAAATATAATTTACCCCAAAATAGAAGCTAATACAGTAATTCCTGAAGAGTGAGAGGTGTATACTGGACAGGTGTAGGACATAGCTAATGAATTAGATAGAATTCATGAAAACGCAGTTCTCCTGAGCGAGTCAACTGAAACAGAAATTCTTAGTGAAGAATATAACGATCTTGCACTTAAAGTAGACACATTAAACATCGCAATAATGACATCACGGAATAAATTAACTATGAGAGCAGAAATTCAAGAGGGTAATTCGGAAAAAACTAGAGGCAGAGTTTTGGAAAGGGTGGTTAATCTTCCTAAATTCGAATTAAAACCATTTTATGGAGAAGCTGACCAATGGCTCTCTTTTAAAGAAATTTTTATCACCACCATCGACCAAAATACGGATTTAGGATCCGTTTCTACTGTTGTTCCTTATGCCACTTGACGGACAGCAACATCAGATCAAGTCCCGAAGGCTATGGACGATGAAGGTGCAGCTCCTGTTTTGAATTAGCACCACAAGGGTCGGAGTCCGACTTGGCTAAATGACCGGTCCCGTCATTTTGAACCGAGTCAAGTGATGAGACCGGAACACTTGACCCCCCACATCCAGAGGTAAATTTGAGAACTTGGAGGACATTTCAGCCACGCCCTATTTTACGTGCCCCGGCCACCATTAGTGAACACGGCGGTATATTTGCAGCGACGACCATCGAGTTACTGTACATGTCAACATGTCAACAATATTTTGAGCAATTTAAAAACGCATTAATTTCTAGGCCTATTTTGAAATTATTTAATCCCAATTTCCCATGACATCTCTATACGGATGCATCGAAAGAGACCCTAGGTGCTGCACTGAAACAAATAGATGAGAGTGGAGTTTTATATCCCATTGCATTCCACTCAAGACAACTAATACCCTACGAGCAAAATTATGCTATTACAGAGTTGGAGTGCCTCGCCATAATTTGATGCTCTTGACAAATTTCATTATTATGTTCATGGAAAACCCTTTATAATCCAAACTGACCATGCCGCTTTAGTATGGCTTAAGAATGCAAAATATCTAACGGGTAGATTATTCAGATGGTCACTAAAATTAAGTATGTACGACTACACTGTAAAATACAATAAGGGATCAACAAACTTTGAAGATGACATGCTCTCGAGAAATCCCATCTTACACTTAGTGAATCATCACACTCACCTATTGACCTTGGATGAAATTAAAGAACACCAAGAATTACTCAATGTAACGGGACCTAAATTTCAAAAAGTTAATGACATTTTAATGATTCACAAAAAGGGTTTTCAGAAAATTGTTGTACCTTTTCTCCTTGCGAGAGAAATTATTAAAAACTACCCATATGCAATTTGGCCATCTAGGAATACAGATGATGCTAAATTTAATACTACTGGAGCAGCATGACTCACGATATTGCACAATTTGTCAAACACTATGAAGTCTGTCAACTGAACAAGAAATCCCACCAACCCAAATTTGGTCTTCTTGAAGCAGAAGAACCCTTCGATATGATATCAATAGACACAGTAGGTGGCCTCAACTATTACAATTCGACCAAAAAATACATGCATTCGGTCATAGATCATGCTACTCGTTTTGTTTGGGGTTTCTCCTCTAAAAATGTTACAACTGAAGTTTACATTAATATCCTCAAACAAATTTTTAACATTCAGCTTCCCAAGAAAATCTTAACAGTCAGGAACCCTGCTTTTACAACGCCAAAATTTCGAAAATGGGTAACTCAACATAATGTAAAGAAATTACTTACCACAGCTCATACATAGGCCCCAATGCAATGGCAAAAATGAACGGGTAAATAGTCAATTTGCACCTGATGAAGGCTTTAAGTCAACTCTACCACTTCAAAAATTCCATGACCCAAACTTCTTGTGGACGTGATTAATGAATATAATAATACGCCGCACTCTGTCACTAAATACCCCCTTGCATACATAATGTTTGGCCAGTTACCTTACCCATCAGTTTTAGGCAATGGAGATTACTATCCTGCAATTGAGGAAGCCAGGAAAGAAGCCTTCCAGAGAACAGGGCTACCATTTGAAAAACAAAGTCAGATACGACCTAAAATTTGTGGAAGCTCATTTCAAACCTGGTGACCTAGTAATTGCTGAAGAATATCATTATCCGAACACCCGAAAATTAGGTCCGCCCTTTTCTGGTCCATAACAGATTATTGAAAAATTGTCCAATGTAAGATTTCGAATAAAATAAACCGAACTGGTTGACAAAACAAGTGATTCACGCATCTAAGTTAAGATACTTTTTGCCTAATAATCAATTTAAGTTACACCAACCTGGTGAAGTATCAAATACCAAGTAAACTGATATTTTTAATAGACGCCATTAGAGGTGCGCACCACCCCTCTCATGTACACGTAGAGCATTCCTTTGAGGGACAGGAGAGGGAGTGACGTTTATGCCCCCGGCGGTAATAGGCGTCCAGGATATATGCTGTCTGTACTGTACCGGGGCGAGTAGGCTCCCGGCATCATATCTCTTCTGTTGGTTGTTGAGTTAATCGTTATCAATAGTGTGATTGTTTAAAAATCCCTAGACACCATGCTACGGAGAGAAGTTATTTAAATATATATATATATATATATATATATATACAGAGACTGTTTGCACATTTTTTAGACGATTTTGGTAAGCAGTAATAAAAAATCGTTTGCTGCAAAAGAAATAATTGCAATTGTACTATGTTTTTAAAAGTCAAAATTATAATCTGCAGCTTGAAAGTTTTGTTTTTATTCAAAATGGCGTTTTTAACAAAGCAGTGGTTCGAAGGCTACATTTATGCTCTTTCCGAAGAGAAATATGCATACTCCGTTATCCAAAAACGATGTGAGAGTCATGGTTTTGTGATATCTAAAGCGTCGATAGGTAATATCGTCAACAAGAAAGGAAAAAAAGTCAAATTGGAGCCTCAAGTGGGACAAAAATTCCAAACAAGTATCCAAGGAAAAAACGGACATCTTCGACTATTGCAAAGGTACGTTGTTTAATGTTAAAAGAAAATCCCCCTAGTCAAAGGACAGTAGCAAAATCATTAAAATGCTCGGTGTCCACTGTAAACAAAATGATAAACGTTGATTTAAATCTTAAGAAAGCGAAAAAACGCAATGTGCATCGTCTTCTTCCAAATCATATCGCTGAACGCAGGACATGCTGCAGAATTCTATATGAGAAACACTTATCCAAAGAAAAATGGAAAACAATTGTCACAATAGATGAATCATGGGTGTATTTAAATGATTGCAACAAAAATAGAGCCATTTATTATCATAAAAGGGGAGAAAAAAATTTAAGTACATGGTTCAAAGAATCGAAAGAAAGTTTTTCTAAGGAATTCAGGATTGTTGCTGGTTTTTCTTATAATGGCAAGTTAAAAATAAAGAGAGTGGGAAAAAATGTCAAGATTAACTCCAAATACTATCAGGAACATATTTTATCGCCAATTTTTCTGAATGAAATACCATCGCTTTACCCACAGTGCCATCAATCTGTGAGACTCCATCAGGACAAAGCTAGCAGTCACACATCAAAATCCACTGTCAATTTCCTAAAAGAAATGGAACAAAAAACTGGTATCAAGGCCATACCCTTCACTGATATCCCTACTAAATCTCCCGATGTATCACCTATGGATTTTTGTGCTTTCGGACTTTTAAAATCTGCATTATCCAAACGTCGTCCCAAAACCCTTACAGGACTCTGGAAAGCTGTTCAGGAGGAATGGGATAGAATACCTCTTCTGACACTTCAAAAGGCATTATTATCCTGGAAATTGCGGTGTCGAAAGATAGTTCAGAATAAGGGATGTCAAATTGAACTTTTAAAACACAAGAATTTTATGTAATTTAGTTTTGTGAATACAATATACATCGTCTAAAAAATGTGTGAACAGCCTCTGTATATATATATATATATATATATATATATGTATGTATGTATTCCTCGCCTTATGACCGCTCGCACTTACGGCGGAAATTTTATTTATATTTTTTTTTAATCAAAAATATTGTCCCTCAAATTTACAGTACATACCTATATCTATTATATAATTATTAAAATATGGGATGCAATAGTGAAAAAAAATGATGGCCCAATAGCAGAAATGCACGATGCAATAGTTTTGATATCCACACGATAAACCTTTATTCGCGAGTTAACAAAAGAGGTGCGCAGTCGTCATTATTACTGCATAAAAATGTTACTATTCTGTATTCTTAGATATGTGGTGATTCGATTTTTATCTGTGAACATACAGGATAGTATTCCCAGTATGGCTGGAAACAGTAAAAGTGACAAGACAGAAAACAAAGGAGAGAAGTGTAATAGACTTAGAAATGAAACTTAAAATAACCATGGAATCTGTAAAAAAGTGAAGTATATAGAATGTGCGTTAAGATTACCTCCATCTCCACAATTTAAAAGTGTGCAAGGAATTGCCTTCTAGAATTGTAATTGCAGATAGTGGAACCACGCCTTCATCATCACTACTACAGTGGTGGCAAAAAGCCCTGAACACACTCATTTTTTGGCTTAATTTTTGTGTTGGACTTAATTGTTCGTTATGAAATTATCGTACTATCTTAACTATTGTTATTGATTCTAATGTATATTTTCATGCTGATTTCAAACCTGTTACTAGTTATTTAATGCCGCAAGCAGGGCCCGATTTAGAAAATTCTTGACTTAGGCACAACTCGGGATGGGGGCCCCCTAACACTGATGTGGGCGTAAAATTTCCAAAATTGAGACACAAAAAAAATAATCATCAATCATTGTGAAAGTACCATTTTATCAAGAATTGGCTATTTGAAGTGTAGAAGCCTAGAACATTATCAAATAACAAAAAGCAATACAACATATAAACTTCATCATTAAAACACCAATACAATGCAACCAAAAAAACTTATTAATCCCTTATACAGGGTGAATCTGAACAAGTGGGCAAAACTTTACGGGGTGATAGAACGCAGCTATACGAGCAATATTCGTCATAGAATGTATGGTCGGAACGCAAACGGTGGGAAGTTGAAAGGTAGTTTTCCACTGTCACATTTAAAGAATTAACACAAGAATGAGATGAGATACCGAAGAAAACATTTTATTAACAGGAATGTAATTGATTTACATGGTCAAAGAAATTGCTCAAAAGAGCTTCCGCCAGCTGTAATGCAGGCTTCACACCTGCGGGATAGGGACTGACGCACTTTTGCGAAGACACCAGGCATTTCCTGAATATCGCCGGCAACAACGGCGATCCTGGCGACTAGTTCCATATTGGTTTCAATGGGGCACTCGTAGATTAGGCTTTTCATATGTCCCCACAGGAAAAAGGCCAAACACGAGAGATCCGGCGATCTTGGTGGCCAAGCTATGGGACCACCTCGACCAATTCATCTCCCTGGGAATGTTGCATCTAAATTGTTCCGCACATTCAAGCTGAAGTGTGCAGGCGCACCGTCATGCTGGAACCACATTCTCGACTTGATGGGGGTTGGAATCGGACGGAGCAGCTCCGGCAACATCTCTCGTGGGAATGTGTGATACGATTCGCCGTTCAGACGGTGTGGCAGGAGGTATGGGCCAACCAAATTGTCATCGAGGATCCCTGCCCAAACATTTACGGAAAACCGCCGCTGGAACGAATGAGGACGTGTGGCATGCGGATACCATTTGCAGCACCACCTAGCGCCTTGCTGTTTGCGTTCCGTCCATACTTTCTATGACGAATATTGCTCGTGTAGATGAGTTCTATTACCCCGTAAAGTTTTTCCCACTTGTTCAGATTCACCCTCTATACACTATAACATACATATGATGAACTATACATATAACTATACATATGATGAACCAATCAATCAATCAAATTTGAAGGATATATATAAAAAAATTGCTATTAAAAAAGGTAAAATTTAAAAGAATTTGAATTGGGAATCTTTTCTTTTTTTTTTCCTTTTAAAATTAAATTTTTTTTTTTTTGGGGGGGGGGGGCAACATTTGGGGGCTCCTAGGCCCGGGCCTACCGGGCCTAATGGAAAATCAGGGCCTGGCCGCAAGTATTTTTTTAAAGAACAGCTGCCTGAACACAAGAATGTGTTGTATGTACAGAATAACACAATGTAGAATAACATAATAAACGTAGTAGAATAACACCAAAATTTTTACGAATACGGTACATTTGATACGCATTTTCAAAATTTGGTTGTTACATGTTTGAACATCAATATTTTATGGGCCAGCCGTTTGCTTTAATTACGGCTCTACATTTTTTTGGCATGGAATGCACCAATTTCACAACAAGTTCTTTCGTGATAACATGGTTGACAGAAAATATTAAAGCTTCAATTAACTCACGTTTGTTTGAAGGTTTTTTTCTTCGAAATATTAAAACAAATTTTATGCCATAGGTTCCCTATCGGATTAAGATCAGGAGACTGTCCTGGCCAGTTCATTCTATTCATAGTATTGTCTTCGAACCATTTCTGGACTCCCTTTGCACGGTGACAAGGAGCATTATCGTCCTGAAAAATCCATGACTGATCCCCAAAATGTTCTCCCGCTGCTGGTAGTAATTTATTTTGCATTATTTCAATGTAATCCCTGGCTTTCACTGTTCCGCTCATGAAGTAAAGCCTTCCAACACCACGAGAAGACATGCAGCCCCATACCATCACTTTCGTCAGGTGCTTTACTGAGGGCCTCAGACACTGAGGGCTGAATTCCTCATGAGTGCGTCGTCTTAAGTAGGCACTACTTTGGTTACCAGAAATACAAAACTGACTTTCATCGCTAAATATTACCTTTTTCCAGTCTTAAACAGTCCATACTGAATGATCCCTTGCCCACGCCAATCTCTTCTTGCGTTGAAAGTCGGTCAGTAATGGTTTTGGGCGAGCTTTGCAGCCTCGTAATCCAATTTCCAGCAGTCTTCCTCTCACAGTTCTTGGGCACACATTCACATTCGATGTCAAAGTCCATTGTTTCAAAATTTGTGGTGAATTAAGCTTTCTGTTTGAAAGTGAAATCCTGTGCAATACCCTGTCTTCACGTAAAGTTGTTTTTCTCGGTCGTCCAGATCGCTCCCTGTCCGCAATAGAATTTGTTTCAGAATATCTTTTCAACGTTCTCACGACAGTAGAAAGACCACATGGTACTTTAGCGGCAATTTGGCGCATAGAATAACTTTCTTCCTTCAAAAGTATTATTTTGTACCTATTATTACCGGGTAGAAATGAAAATTTACCCATAATTCCAATACTTTCCACACACGCACTTCAAACTGCAACACAGAACTGCTTTCAATACACGAAAACATGCTGCACATTCTCCTTTCAACCCTTCGTCAGTGCTGCTCTCTGACTGGTTGGAATAACGGTGCATTTCATTGGTTGAAAAAACAGTCACTCATTATTACAGTGACCTTGTGCTTGTCTTACCATGTTTTTTTTTCAAAATGTCGATGAAACTATTTACTTTACAGGAATTCTACAGACAGATTTGAAATCAGCATGAAAAAATACATTAGACACAATGACAATAGTTAAGATAGTACGATAATTTCATAACGAAAAATTAAATCAAACACAAAAATTAGGCAAAAAAAATGAGTGTGTTCAGGACTTTTTGCCACCACTACTATAAACAAACATGGGATAATCTACATTCTCTGAAACACTCACTGATAACATTGCACTCAATATTTTTTATTCTTTTCAGATTTAAAGTTTATTTAAAAAGTTTAAATATCTATATACAGTGGCTCCCAAAACTGTTCGTACACGTACGAATTTCAATGAAATAGGGGTCTATCCATTAATTAAAATGAATATTTCAGAATGGGTATTTAATAATAAGATCTATAATCTATTCTTAACAAAACTACATGAAATATTTTGAAAACATAGTAAAACTTTATTTTGAAGAAACCAGTAATCAAAAAGTAACAAAAGCTTTATCTCACAAAAGTTATCGTACACTGAAATATTTTCGGATAAATTCATAATTAAAATTATCGTCTGGCACTTTATTTTTATTTTTGAATTATGGTGGCATTTAAAATATCGTTTGGCTTTAATTTTTGCTTGCCTACTCCGTAATATTCTATTTATTATTTAAAAATGGCTCGTAGTCGTAAAGAAACAACAAGCAGCATTTGAAAATTGATTATTTTTCATCATAGTAGTGGTAAATCAGTTCGGAATATTGCTAAATTACTTAATTTATCCCATTCTACTGTGCAGTATGTGAAAAACGCTTTAAAGAAGAAAATAGGATCGAAAACAAGGTAAGAAAAGGCCGTCCGGCAAAGTTAACAAAACGTGATCAGAGATTTATAATTAGAAAATTTGTGAAAAATTCACGTTTGAGTGCTGTAAAAAATTCTGCAGAATTCAATGAAACATTTTCTAATTGTATGGAGAAGAAAAAAATGAGGAACTTAATCCCAAGAACTTAGTAGGAACAGTTAATCATGCCGGTGGAGGTATCCTTGTGTGGGGGTGCATGTCAGCATCAGGACTAGGAAATTTTGTAATTATTGATGGCATAATGAATCATGCTGTTTATATAAATATTTTAAGAGACAATTTAAAATTATCAGCCCAAAATTTGGGTATTGGAAACAACTTTGTTTTTTATCCAGATAACGATCCTAAGCACACGGCTCTCAATGTTCGCCTCTGGTGTCTCTATAATCGTCCACAGGTTTTGAAAGCACCACTTCAATCACCAGATTTAAACCCAATAGAACATATTTAGAGAGAACTGGAGGTTCAAGTACGAAAACACGACATTCACACGAAAAGCGAACTAAAAACAATTATGATGGAAGAATGGATGAACATTGATGCAAAAATTACAAAAGAACTAAAGCAATCTATTCCCAGACGTTTAAAAGCTGTTGTGGATGCTAAAGGATATCCTTCTAAATATTAATTTAACGAAAAATTAGAATATTTACTAATATGTAGAGATTTTTTTACAAGTGTACGATGACTTTTGTGACATGAAATTTTTGTTACTTTTGGATTATTGGTTTTTTTAAAATAAAGTTTTGCTATGTTTTCAAAATATTTCATGTAGTTTTGTTAAGAATAGATTATAGATCTTATTATTAAATACCCATTCTGAAATATTCATTTTAATCAATGGATAGACCCCTATTTCATTGAAAATCGTAAGTGTACGAACACTTTTGGGAGCCACTGTATATAAAACAGTTCCGTAACTGACTGACTCACTGACTCACTGACATACAACGCACAGACCAAACCGCTGGACCTAAAGGGCTGAAATTTTGCATGGCGATTCTTCTTATGGTGTAGGGGTGCACTAAGAAAGATTTTTGAAAAATTCTTCTTAGATTTTTTTAAAATTAAATTTGTAATCTGATTTTGTAACTTTTTTTCAAGTTTACATTTAAAATAATAATTTGAGGGTTATAAAATTTATATCACGAGAAAGATACTAAAAATTCCTTTAAAATGAAATCATTTTCGAACCTTTACCTCGATGTTCTGGTTTTTGGTGAATTTTTAAAAATTCATTTTTAGAATTTGATTTATTAAATGCCGATCACGTGATTTCTTTTTCTGGTATTTTAAATAAATATGTCGTCACGTGCATAACAACTAAATAGACAAAAAAATATTCTTTTTCTTTCTAATGCAGCAGACGATTGGATATTATCCAAAAAAAATAAATATCCCTTACGATTTTTTTATAAATAAATAAATAAATATATAGATAGATATATATTTTACATCAATTGTATACATTGATCGTCGCATTTATTATAAATATATATATATATATATATATTTATTTTTTTTGGCATTAATTGCATACGTTGACCGTTGTATTTAATTTGAATGTACTCCGTAGCGAAGCGCGGATTTTCAGCTAGTATATATATATTGGAGTGCGTGCGTGTGTATGTACTACCTGAAATCGAGATAATCCGAGCGGATCTTTTACCACGAGTCTGAAGAGCAATTCATGCGTATATCTTTTTCGAACCGCCTCGACACGAATCTCTTCAACTCGAGACGCACAGACATTTGTTTACCTTTTCGGGGTCTGGCGGAAGCATCGATCTGGTGCCACCTCCCCCCTGTCATTCTCGCTTGGCGGCGGGAGGCACACCTGGTGATCGATTTCAGAGAGACTCTTCAGTAGCTCGATGCATAGCGAATTTCGGAGGGGGAGACTGCATTTGAAAACTTCTCCCCCAAACGGAAAATCCCCCCCCCCTACCTTCGAGATACTCTCTGAAGCTCAAACCAAAGGGTGCGAATCCTTTTCCTTTTCAACGGGAGGAAAGTCCTTAGAAAAGATTTGCCGTGACTGGACTATCACGATCCACTCCTGCTATTGAATCTAAATCCTCTTTCTGTGAGCCGGTATTGAGATGCTACATTCTTCCTTCACGACCTGAAGCAAGCAAGCTTAAAACCATGAAGCTCTGTAGCTTCATGCTTAAAACCAACATCATAGATATTCTGGTATTCGGTTTCTGGTAGACTCCCACCGTTAGGGCACAAACAGTTTATGCGATTGCCCTTTTTGCCAAAGCAATTGAACGGACGCACGGAAAAACAATTTGTTTAGACCAGGGGTTCCCAACCTTTTTTATAGTACCGTACCCATGAAGCTCTGTAGCTTTATGACCGTACCTGTACGTTGTAAACAATTTGATGACGTACCGGTAGACCAAACATTTTGAAATGGGGAATAAAATGCAATGGAGAACATTTGTAATAAAGACAAGTAACTTGGGATATATTTTTATTGCGAGCATATACGTAAAATATAATAATCACTTTAAAAAATATATAATTAGTGAGAAGGTTGAGCCTGTTTATTATTAACTATAGAAGTTATATCGGGCTCAATGTTTATCAGTTTAAGGCGAAGATCTGATTCAATGTCCAGCAAAGCTCTATATTTGGTTTTCATCGCAGTCATTGCAGAAAATCCTTTTTCACATAAATATGTGGTCGCGAATGGCATTAAAAATTTTACTGCTTGGGAAGAAACTTCTCAGACACAATTCGCAAACACAGTTATAGACACAGTTATAATTCGCAGGCGAGTGCCAAATTTTTATGGGGAGGTCATAGATAACACATTCAGGTGTAGACGGCATCTTTTGAGATTAGGTAAATCCCAATAAAGTATTACAACACAAACAATGGATAAGAAATTCCAAACTAAACTATTAAAACGTATGGATTATTAGTTATTATAGTCATTTCTTTTCTTTTTTTGTAATACAGATTTTTAATAGATTTTCGTTTTAAATTGTAAAATCATTCGCGCACCGGTAGCTGCTTGTTCGCGTACCAGTACTGGTACGCGTACCCAAGGTTGGGAACCACTGGTTTAGACTAAAATATATTTTCCTTCCCCTCGAAGAACATTTTATGAGTGATATTTTTCTTTGGCATGCCTTTTTTAGAGTTGAATTTTATTTACTCAATTCTGCGTACGCAATTGAATTGCATAGGACAAAATTCTACCAAGCTATCGAGTGAATGCTCCTCATTTGGCTCATAACTTAAAGCTTTAAGTTTTCTATTAGCACCTTACCCCATTATCCGAAAATATTTTAGCGTAAAGCTGAAGAATTTGCTATTGTTTCTAAAGACTGAGGTTGAAGGGTAGAAAAGAATTCATTCGGCAAAATCAGGTTTTTCAAATAAGGAATATAAGGAAAAAAGAGAAAATATAAGTCATTTCAGACATTCTCCAACTGATTTATTTTCAATGAACTATAGAAAAAAGAAAATCATTTGCTAATTGTATCTTTTGTGATAAACTGCACGAGAGCAGAGATTGTTTACAAGCTCAGAAACTTACTTTGGGTAAAAAAACAACAAGTTTTAAGAAATAATGTTGTTTTTCCTGTTTTAAAATTGGACATCGTTCAGAGTTCTGCAAACAATTGTGAGACGTTTACTTTGCAGTAAAAGGCATTTAATTTTGATGTCTCCTGAATTGTCAGCAAACGAGACACAAAATAGCAAGAATGATTCAGAACCACAAAACCTGCCAAATATTAGTTTATCTGGCCATTGCGCTTCTGAGCAAGTACTCCTTGTAAGGACTCTGCCTAAAACTAAGACTGACAGCCTGTAATATTTACAAAATGCTTTATTTGCATCCCGATTAAATATAGGCTTTATACAATAATTACAAAAAAAGATAAGCACTATCTGAGGCTATTTCGCGGGGTTCAGGACATCATGAGGGGGTTACAGCAGGCTCTCCGTCTCTGGCACACGTCCGACGATGGAGGATGTTCACACCTGTAAAAAAAAGGTCATCTGCCCCCATTTACATCAAGGTGGCGAATATATATCCTCGCCCCTCTTTGGGTGGTTCCTTACAAGTTACCGCTTGCCGCTTTGTTCCTTCAAGCGTCTGACCAGCCGACACTAGCCTTTCATCTGGACTCCATTGTCAACTAGGGAATCGTTTCAAAAGAGGTTCCTTTCTTGAAGTGTATCGAAGAGTCACTACGACACGGCTTTGTGTAACTAAACGGAAGGTCACCTTTCGGCACTGATAAAACACCTTAGATGACAAAGACGGGTGTCCCTTGGAATTTACCCGTAGGGACCGTCAAGTCATTACAGTCTAAATTCCTCCCCTCCCCAGATGTTTTTCTGCAGAGAGTTTCACCTGCAAAAAAACAGAACAAAAACATGGTCCTTCTCAGGACAATTTCAATTATAAAAACTTTTCCCGAAGGCAAATGCACACCCAATTGACATTACGAGTAGACCGCTAATTTTGATCAAACTCTGGCTTTACCTTCATGAAAGAAAATTTTTTAACTGTACTTCAAAGTATCATTTTAAAAGCACATCAAAAGGAATTTATAATTAAAATTTACGCACTTTAAAATCTCTAATAAGAGAACATGCCGTAGCAAAGAAATTATAAAAATTACACAATAATATAACAAGTCATGGCAAAAATTTTAAATAAAATCGTATACTAATACATGTCATATCAAAAAACTTTAAATTCATAGAACACTAGTACATACACATGACACTACATAAAAAACATTATAACTAGTAAATCACTCAACTGGGATCCCATAATTTACCTTAATTGTGATCACATGACACAAATAAATACTCAAATCGATATTAAACACAGTTACAATGAAGCAACTTTACCCAAATAAAATTAAATACAAATCCAAAATGGATACTTAAACTTCATACAGAACATATCATCACGGTTACTAATACACATGAAAATTTTAAATTTTCTTACTTATCTTTTTAATACATTTAACACTTATAGCCATAAAAACAATTTAATACTCGGCATTCCGTAAATCCTGGATCAGGGAACTTAATTCGTTCACGATTACCTGTGATCCAATCTGCCGTTTCCATTTAAGTGGACAGTCATCAGCGACCTAAATTTAAATATTCATTTTATCCTACTATAGGATTCACAATCGATTTAGGGTCTAATTTTTCAGTACTGACTGACATAAAATTATAACAAAATAGCTCATTGGCTCATTCCTTATCAAAAAACTCACAAACTTCACATTCCTGTAATCACTTGGATTCTTTGACAACACTTACATTTATCTGTTGTCGTAACAACTCTTCAGACAAAACTTATCGATTCCACAATAAATCATTCAATTGCGGTATTCAAACACCGTACGGAGTGCATTTTGACTCCAATTACTACCTTCTTAGGTATACACAAAAACATACACATCTGCATTTAAAAGTTAGCCCTCACCTTTCTGAGGCATTCTACTGGCTTATGCAACAAACAAAACAGAACATAAAATGTTACAATTGAACATTAATTAAAACCTATCTGAGGCATTCTAACACGGCATACATAAAACCGTCATATGGCGTTTGCCACTACAAAACCGTTATATTATGATAACGTCAAAGGAATTTCACCTGAATTTTCCTTTAAAGCAAACTCAACTTCTATGGTCGAGTCGTTCAAATTTACAAACAATTACATGTTACAATTCATAAAAAAAAACATTACTCAAACGAATACACATTAATTTCTGGTCACATTTTTACACTGAAACTACAATTAATCAACATACTTATAACATACATTTAAACTTTTACTACTAAACTTCGGCTTAGCCTGGTGTTCGGCGGGAATTAACACGGTTAAGACGTTTCATATTATTCTTTTGACATTTGTCACAAGCCAACACGTAATCATTTATGTCTAAGTGACAATATGGCCAATAAAAATACTGAGTTAATGATTCTTTCATCTTAGCAACGCCTAAATGAACATTAGTATGTTCGTGGCAGAGTCTTTTTAGTTTCTCTCGATACTTTCGAGGCACAATAAGCAGGTTTCTAGTGGTTCCATCGTTATTTTTTTTCTGGTAAAATAACATCTCGTTTACCACCACGTACTTATTTTCTTCGGGCGTCTTCTTTTTCGCTCTATCAAAAATTACTTTTAATTCTTCGTCCTCACTTTGTGCAACTCTAAATTCTTCGGGTGAAGTCTTTAATAAGTCGGGAGTAATTATTCGTTTCTCCTGGAGAGACAAGATAGTCGCGCTCTCTTCAGCAGGGATTTCTTCTACCGCTTCTGCTCCGGGGATCACTTGCTCTATTTTCGTTTTTTCATCTCCCGTGTCTAGTCTTTCTCTATCAAATTTTAGTTTTTCGGCCCGAGTTTGCACAGTAATTTTCACCGGAACTTCTACATTCCTGTTGATCTTCTCAAGCAAGGCTGCCGTTTTATTTCCTAACAAATAGTGTTTCTGCTCGAATTCCGTATTGCTGACAGCTGCTCTAGTTCTGGTGTGGCCCCATTCACATTTTAAATCGACCTCTGCTATAGGTAAGCAAACGGATGAATCTAACACAGGTGCACTGACATAAACGTGCTCTCCTGTGTACATATGGGGTTGTACCAAATTTTTAGAAATCAGATCAATGCTCGCTCCTGTGTCTCTCAGAATAGACGTAGATTTTCCATTAACGACTCCCTGACTGATATATGGAGTCATCACGCCACTCGAGTCTCCTCCACTAGTTTCTGTTGCCGCGATAATTTCCGTCTCTTTAAGTTTAGGACACTGTGGTCGCAGATGGTCATAAGAACCACACTCGTAGCAACGGAGCTGTTTTCTTTTCTCAAAAATTCTTTCCTTGTTTTGTCCACTAGAAGCTTCTTTTTCCACATCTTTTTTTTCTTTCTTCTCTTCCTTGAAATTATGGTTATTTTTAAATGGCTTATTAAATTTATCTGTGGACTTTTGATTCTTTGGGAATTCTCTTGTTCGGAAACTGTCTTGCAAGCTTTCATACTTATCTATTTTTTCCGCTAATTCCAAAGGAGTATTAATCTGCATCCACTGCTCCAAAAAATGATCTTTTATATCGGCAGGTACCCGTCTCTTCATCTGTTCCGTTATGTGTAGGTCTCTCAGTTTCTTAAATGTAGTGATTTCTAAATCTGCTATCCATTCATCATAATAGCCACTAAGCTCATGGGCATAATTCCTCCATGACTTATCTGCGAGTTTAGGATGGCGATAAAACAGTTGTTTTAATTTTTCTGTATTCATCCTAAATCTCTGGAGAATCATCTCTTTTACGTAGTCATAATCTTTTGCCTGTTCTGGCGATTCTCTGGCCATCATGTTGGAAATTTCTGGGGTTAGTACCCCTAACAAATATGGCACCCAATCTTGTTTAGGGACTCCCGCCATCTCTGCTCTTCTCTCAAAATTAATTAGATACAGGCCCATTTCGTCCCGTTTCTCATCAAATTTCTGCATGGTTTTAAGGAGCTGAATGTTCTGAGTTGCGTCTGCATCTCTGTCCCTCCCATTTCGGGCTCTATTGTCTCCATTAATTCCTAATTCCAGTCTCCTCATTTCGAGAGTAAGTTGGTCTTGACGAATTTTGTCTTCTCTTTCTCTCTCTCTCTCTTCACGTTCCTTTCTATCTTCAATAATACGCTCTAGTGCGAGTCTAGCGTCTTCTTCGACGTAATTTTCGTTTTCTGTAATGATCTTCTTAATTTCGAAAATCTTAAGCGTATCGTCAGCTAGTCCTCCTAACTCTTCTAAAAGTTCTAAAAGGTCCCCTTTCTTACCCTTATTTAAAAAGGACATTTTTCCAAATTTAGGGTTTCTAATTTAGGGTAACCACTAAAATTTTCCTCGGCAACTAGCTATACCTTCCGACGGTATGTGTCCTAACCGGAACTAACAAGTTCAAAACTGATCAATTTTATACCGAACTATAATTTTAGCCCTTATGAACACCAAACTAGCACCGCACAATATAAACATTCACAATTTACTCAATACCTATCAAATCAAAATACCGAACTCTTATACAGAATACACATAAACAGAATTCTCAAATTAATCACCACTCTATATAGATTTCCCACACAGTAATATACAAATACTAAATTATCACCGTTAATATCAAAGCATAAGAAACTTAAATATATCTGTTACTATTAAAAGAAAAAAATACTAAATAAACACTGTTATTATCAAAAGCGAAAAAAATTCACTTTCTTTAAAAATAGAGAAAAACATACAGTATTTGCAATTAACAAAACACAGAAATTGGCTAAACTTATTGCAATTCCTAACAAACAAAATATTGGTTCTTTACTTGAACACTAGCTGGTTACTCATTCATATACCATAAAAACACACAGAAATTGGTTTTACTTATCACAATTCCTCAAAACAATAGTTCCTACTTAGAACTTCAAATGGTTAACTCATACACCATTAAAACACAGAAATTGATTTAAATCATCCAAATTTCTAATATAAAATATCAGTTCTTAATACGAACTCTAAATGGCTATTTATACATATACCATCTAAAAAACACAGAAATTGATTTAATTCATCAAAATTTCTAAAATATCAGTTCTTAATACGAACACTAAATGGCTATTTATACATATACCATCTAAAAAACACAGAAATTGATTTAATTCATCAAAATTTCTAAAATATCAGTTCTTAATACGAACACTAAATGGCTACTTATAAATATACCATTTAAAAAAAACAATAAAATAATTTTTTCTTATTGCATTTATACAAAACCATTATTTAGTTTTTAAATCAAAGCCAGAATCTGATAAAAAGAATCGGCCTACCTGTAATCCTTTCGTTCATCACTGATATCCTATCCCACTTCTGACACCATTTAATAACAGTCTGTAAGGACTCTGCCTAAAACTAAGACTGACAGCCTGTAATATTTACAAAATGCTTTATTTGCATCCCGATTAAATATAGGCTTTATACAATAATTACAAAAAAAGATAAGCACTATCTGAGGCTATTTCGCGGGGTTCAGGACATCATGAGGGGGTTACAGCAGGCTCTCCGTCTCTGGCACACGTCCGACGATGGAGGATGTTCACACCTGTAAAAAAAAGGTCATCTGCCCCCATTTACATCAAGGTGGCGAATATATATCCTCGCCCCTCTTTGGGTGGTTCCTTACAAGTTACCGCTTGCCGCTTTGTTCCTTCAAGCGTCTGACCAGCCGACACTAGCCTTTCATCTGGACTCCATTGTCAACTAGGGAATCGTTTCAAAAGAGGTTCCTTTCTTGAAGTGTATCGAAGAGTCACTACGACACGGCTTTGTGTAACTAAACGGAAGGTCACCTTTCGGCACTGATAAAACACCTTAGATGACAAAGACGGGTGTCCCTTGGAATTTACCCGTAGGGACCGTCAAGTCATTACATCCTTCAAACTTTGCAAGTGAAGATAATATCAGAATGTAAAGAAAGACGAGTGAGGAGATAGAGGATCTCAATGCTAAAAAAGAACGGTGAAGGAAAGGAATTTCAAACCCGTCGGAACTAGAAGTTTGGCTCATGTCTTATTTGGTGGGTCCACTACGAAGAAAGAAGATCACCAATTTTATGAAATAAAGATTGGTGATTTATGCTTAAAAAAATATATATTTTAATATTCAAGTCCTTGATCAGCGGGTTATATGTGGAAAAATCCCTCATCTCAAGACAGGATCCTGGGAAAAGGAATTAAAAGGGAAGACTTGTTGATAATGGAGAAGGTTGTTTTGATATAGCGATTCTGATAGGTGCAGACGCTTGCGGACAACTTTTTACAGGAAATACGCATAAAATGAAATGTGGAGTGGTCGCATGTAAAACTAAATTAGGCTGGCTAATCGTGGGAAAAAATTCCTGGTGAAAAATGTGACAGCATTTCAGTTACCTTGTCACTTCTTTGTTGATAAATAGCAGGTCAGCTGCTGATCTTTGGGAACTTGATGCGTTGGGAATCAAAGACCCCACAGAGACAGTCGAGGTTAGAAATGGAACAAGCTGCCATGAGACATTTCCAAGAAACTGTAACAAAAAATGAAGAAGGCGATATGAAGTTTTTTTGCGCCAAAGCTTGGCGATAGTAAAGGATCTGTCAAGTATAACCTCGATATCATTGAACGCCACTGTAGCTCTAATACTGTCAAACTATAAAGGGAAGAGAAATACCATGATTATGAGGAAGTTTTTAACGAATTGGGAAGATGAGGGTAAAATAGAAGAAGTGCCGAATGGTGAAATAGTAAATACATGCCATTATTTACCCCATAGAGGAGTATTTAAACAAAACTCTACCACCAAGGTTAGGCCTGTATTTGATGCTCCTTGTAGAGGAAAAAGATCACCTTCTATAAACGACCATCTTGAAAAGGGACCAAATCAGCTGGAACAAATTCGCCCCTCATCCTTATGGAATTTTGAAAAGATAAAATTGGGGTAGTTTCAGACATAAAGAAAGCCTTTCTCAAATCTAGATGGTGGGAGGGTTCAGAATGGCTCAGTGTTGCCAACTTGGGGGTTTTCCCCCTAAATTTGGGGGTAAGTTAGATGAAAAGGGGTGTTTTTAGGGGCCAGATTTTTTTTAGGGGAATTTTGTGGGGGGGGGGACATTTTTTAATATTTTGTACAATAGAGACGCGTTTTTTTATTAGATTATAAGTTCCATACATATGTCAAATGTAAAGAAACCACCATTTCATTATGTAAATGTGTATTTTCTATTTATTTCAATTTATCTCTCAAACAGGATGCCTATTTGGAACCAGAATTTCTTTTAGGAAGGTCTAGGGGGATCTCAAGTTGGTGTTAGGGGGAAACAGGGGGATTTCGAGATGGCGCTAGGGGGAGGCGCTTCGTAGAGGTTGGCAACACTGGAATGGCTGATGGATAGTTAAAGTCCATAGTTGTTTTTCAGAAGAAAACTGACCGTCACCAAAAATCCAAATTAATGATGTTTCAAAGGAGAGGAAGAAAGAAATAATGTCATTGATAAACACTACTTTACGGGAAAATTGGTACTTGCAAAATGCTTCTCAAAATATTTCACGCCTTGGCTGCAGCGTTTCATTAGAAATTCTCAAATAACAAAATCAAAGGATGTGTTCCAGAAATTGAAGCTGCAGAGAAGAAAACTAATGAAAATTATTCATTAATGAAACTTTCTTGCTGAACATGTGAAATCCAGGCTGAAAAGCCTCTCTGTTTTCATTGATAATTATGGCTTGATTCGTCTGAAGACTAAAATTCTCAGAAGAGATGATGAAGAAAACTTTAGATGTCTTATAGTTTTGCCCTCAGCCCATCCAATAGTTTAAAAATTGATTATTGATCTTCATCTGTCAAATTATTCTCTCTGAAGTTCGTCAAACATTTTGAATTTTAAGAGGGAGGAAAACTGTAGAAAGGGTAATCTGTCACGATGCAAAAGATTCGCAGCCCAAAACATTGAATCTATTCCTGCTCCACTTCCCGAAGGTAGAGTGCGTGACTCATTGGTTTTTGAGGTTACAGGCGTGGCCTCGTAGACACGATAACGGATTTTAGTTTTAGAATCGTTTCGTTTACAGTAACCTGTGTATTTTGTTTTGCACGTTGCCACTTTGCGGGCGGAAACCGTATACAGGAAACAACCGAATCGGTAGCAGATGTCGTTCGTTTTTTGTCTACCGAAACCGTAGAGAGGGAACCGCCGCGGGGCCGTTTCGGTTACCATTGGCGTAGAGGGGGAGTACACACGATTCGGTTGTTTGGAAGGAAACTTACATTAGTGCCGATCTAGCTACAGTCGAATGAAGTGGGTTTATTTATTTTATTTATTTATTTTCTTTTGAAGGGATTGTTAGTTGTATTTTACAGTTTTTTCCAGTGTTCTTTTTCACAATGGAGAAAATCGACACAGAAATTTTCAATTTCTTTGGTTGAAGAAAGACCGACCATTTGGGACAAAACATTACAATGCTATAAAGATGAAAAATGCTGCTTAGAGGGAGATATGTTCATCATTAAGAAAGAATTTTCAGGAGTTGGATCAAAACTTTTTCTCGTAGTTGTATCATGCTTTCTCAAATTTTCTTCCACTCTTTTTAATAGATTATCAAATGTATGTATCGTCATACGGAAGTGGTTGAAAATTTTCGTTTCATCTCTTCTTAACTGAATGATAAGCGTTTGAAAAGATCCCAGAAAATATCCCTCACAATAGGATGTACTCAGTACGTTCTATTATTTTTTAAAATTTTGCTTCGACGACGACGGTACCAGTACATTACAAGAAAGGTATTTACATCCATCCTGCAAAGTGAACTACACTGCAATGATTGTAAAGGTGTTTTGTGCGGACGGGAAAATCGTAAACGGTAAAAGAAAGACCGAATCGTGTGAACACAGCTTTTGGTTGACACCGAAATGATTATTAAACCGAAACAGTGTCGTCTGTACGAGACTTTAGTAGGGCCTCTTCATTTAAAGAATGGGAAAAAAAAGGCACGGATTTTACTATTTACCTGCGCCGTGTGTCCATCGAGAGCTCATACAGAGCCTCTCAACCAATAGTTTTCCTTTAGGTCTTAGAAGATTTATAGCCAGACGTGGAAGACCAAAGAAAATATACAGTGATAACGAAACTAATGTTGTTGGTGCAAACAATTTAATGGACTCTCTTGTTTGGAATCAATTCGTAAAACATCTTGTTTAAGAATTCAATGGAAATTCAATCATCCTACAGCTGCCTGGGAGCGAATAGTCTAGATCAGCGGTTCTCAACCTGGGGGGCGTAGAAGAATTTCAAGGGAGGCGTGAGTTTAAAAAAAAAATTAAAAGTAAAACTAACTATAATTTTCTGTACTCAATTTTACGGTCACAATGTAACCGTAACGTATTTTCGACAGTCAACTTTCTGAACACGAAGCTACAATGTCAGAAAAACATTCTGATGACGTATGATGCAGTTAAGGGTTTCACAAAGAAGATAGCACTTTGGAAACGACGTCTTCAGAGTTCAGAGCCAAACTTTTCATCCTTTCCAAAACTGAACGACCTCCTCGATGATAAAAAAAAATCTCCCGTTGCAACAGATAAATAAAATGCATTGAAGGACCTTATATCAGGGTATTTGGTAGGTAGCATTGCAAAATAAAATTGCAGACTATTTTCCAGATATTAGTTCAGAAAATTGGGAGTTTAAGTTAACAAGAGATCCTTTTAAAATCGACATGGATGTACTTCCTGATCATGTCCAGGAACGGACAATCGACCTAAAATGTGATTCTCAAGCAAACGCGGAATTCGAAAACATGGATGTTGAAAATTTTTGGTTACGCTATTTTCCTGTTTACCCAGAAGTTGCTTTGGAAGCTTTGAGGTTGTTAGTGCAGTTTTCATCCACATAAATCTGTGAATCTGGATTTTCAGCATAAGCGTACATAAAGTAAAAATATCGAGCAGAGCCGGACGTTGAAAGTGACCGGAGGTGTGCTTTGTCACAGTTACAACCTAATATTCAAAAACTTGTGAAGGACAAACAATGACAGACCTCTTATTAATGTTGTGAAAGTGACTGGCATTACATTCCAAACTCACCTAGATCTTTGATTACCTCAAATATATTTGATCTGTATTTAATTCTTTGATTTCCTATGTTCTAATAACAATATGTTCCAAATTAAGATAAGTGTAGTAATATTAAATTTTGTGTATGAAATTATCTATTTTATATTTTCATTTAATAACTAGCTTCAGTTTCAAATTCCGATTGTACTACTTGTATTGACCACATATGGTGGTAGTGGTGGGGGGGGGGGGAGGCGTGACCTCACATCGGTGTTCAAAGGGGGGCACAGAACCTGAAAGGTTGAGAACCCCTGGTATAGATGATAAAGGAGGAAAAGTTTTCGGCAAAGCTTCGCTCCACTATGAAGAGATGTCAGCTATCTTATGTGATACGGAAACAGCAATAAATATAAGACCTTTAGCCTATCTTTCTGAAGACCCGAAAGATATGATTCCTATCACGATCAGAAATGTTTCTCCAAGATGATGCGAGACGGCGGGAGTTCCAGATCTCATGTAAATATAACCAAGAGATATAAATATCAGCAAGACTGCGATACAACTTAGCCCGTCTGCACACGGAGCAACTCAAAAGAAACTGATAACTGACTCAAATCACAAACCAGTCCGTGATGAGTCATCATCATCACGGACTGGTTTGTGATTTGAGTCAGTAATCAGTTTCTTTTGAGTTGCTCCGTGTGCAGACGGCCTAAAGGTGAAGATTTCGAGATGACTATTTGGGTTGTTAGTCGAACAATCATCCAAGAACACACCGAAGCAAATGAATATAGGGGATGTTGTTCTAGTTGGATGCGACTCGATTGGCCAATGGGACGGAACGTGGAAAGATTTCCTGGAAAAGATGACATTACTACAGTTGTTAAAGTTAGAACAGTAGTTGGGGAACTTACGCGTTCAGTACAACACTTGTATCTCTTGGAAGTTACAAAAGAAGACAGTTGAATCGAAAGATCCGGAAAAAAAGAATTGACTGTTTCTGATGTTCCCAGTAAAAACATTGCTGCTAATAGAACTCAAATGATTGTTCCTCGTGAGAATTCGCTTTTTCAAAATACTGTCAAAACCAGATGTGGGAGGAAAATTGCAATCTCTTCACGATATAATTGATTTATCGTGGCTTTTATTTATATTTCAATTCACTGATAGTGATTTATTTTGAGAGTTGTAATTTCGATTTTCATGTATCTTCATTTTAGAAAAATCAAAGGAGGAAGGATGTACTCATACCGGAATATTTTTGAGAGTAGATCAAGTTTAGACTTGGTTTTTTTATAACAAGAAAATTAGCAAAGGGTTTCGGACTTTAACGAAAAAAAAGAATGTGAATTTAGATTTAAATGGGAGATGCAAACGTAAGCTAGCAAAATTATATGTATGTTAATAAATTTTATTTGGAAAAAAAGGATGAATGAATTAATATTCAGATAGAGTCCCGCAACACGCACTGTTCCTGAAATTCAATTAATTCAGCCGCTGGGACTCTTTCTATGCAGAAGGAGTATGCAGTTTCAGTTCATTTTGCTGCAGCTATTGGTCTATTTTCTTCAGTTTCACTTCGAGTTCCGTATCTGTTGTTACTTTATCCACAAATTTTTCTATTCTGGTCCTTTTGAAAGGAAGTTTTCACTTTTACAATTTTTTCGATCGAATCCATTTTGTTAAGTTCAGGGTCCGGCTCCACGGACCAAGTGTTGCGTTCTCTATTTCAAGAACACACAAAAATAAAGTTCGACGGACCACAGCTGTCTTTACTGTTTTTTTTTATTTTGCATTTTAAAAGACGACACACATACTATGTACAATATACAGAGAGAACTGAACATTAATGAGTTGTAGCAATCGTGGTTGTCAAGATAATTATTAATTTCCCACTTCGAATGATTGATAGTCAACTAACATTGAGCAGTCGGCTCGGGTACTGCGCACGCGTGAACATTTCGCCTCTCTTCAGTGACGCACGAGCGGCAACAAACTGCTTTCAATGCAGTATGGTCGAATTCAGTAATACTAACTATGATAGCTATGTTAAGTTATTAAAATATCATTTTGGCCGCAAAGATATGGTAATTAATTCGTTGAAACTGCAATGTGTTATTCATGTAACGTTTTTGGTTTGCGATTTGGTCAAGCTGTATGATGAGCTTGATATTTCCGTAAGAAATTTAAGATTCCCTACAAATAAATTCCAAATCATATGGACCCTTTTAACACCTATTCTCTTAAATTTATTGCCAAAGACCTTGTTTTTAGACTTTAGACTTTAATCGAAAAAGATCTCTAAAGAGAATCCAGATGTATCGGAACTTGTTTCATTTTTGAAAAGTGAAATTGAATGTGGAGAAGCGGTATCTTTGGCTTCGAATGATAGGAAAATCAATCGGCGTTTTGAAACTGGAAAAACGAGCTTTCAAAAATACTGCAACTGCGTTTAATGCGCAGATGGGTGCATTTTCTGTTCCGCCCCTTCAAATGCAAGATGTATGTCGTCTCAAAATGAGTTTGAGATTTTGAAAAATTCGCATTGCTGCTTTAAATGTATTTTAAAATATGCGAGTACAAACTGCCGATCAAACAAACTTCCTTGACTATCACAGTTCTTCTTGTTAAGCCAAATTTAATTAACGGGGATGAAATATTGGGCAAAGTTCTAGGGCACATTCAACTATTCTAAACTGCGATATCCATGAATTCCAGAAATTATCATCCCAGTGTCAGGCGGACTTATCGTGCTGTAAAAACGTGTATTTACAACTGTTGTTGTTAAATCAAAATTTAACTCAAAAATGACCAGAATTCTTCTAGATAATGGAAGCCAGCAGTCTTTTATAAGCGAAAATTTGGTGAACAGTATAAAATTAAAACCCATAGGCTATGAAACGTTTATTCCTTTGGAATGAAATAGGCAACCGAAAAATTATACCCAGCAGTTACAATCCAATTAAAAACATAAAAATTGAAAATGCGCTGAAGAACTTCTGGCGCCCGAATCTCCCCTCCAGAGACGCGAGTTCATGAAAAAACACATCTTAGATTATATACACAATCTGATAAATTGATAACAAAAAACTATGCAAGTGGAATTTCGTTTTATACCAGCCGTTCAGCGACCTTATCTTTTCAAAAGAAAAATGACTCAGCGCCTCCCTGCAAATTTGGTAAACAGTCTAAAATTAAAACCCATAGGCTATGAAACGTTTATTCCTTTGGAATGAAATAGGCAACCGAAAAATTATACCCAGCAGTTACAATCCAATTAAAAACATAAAAATTGAAAATGCGTTGAAGAACTTCTGGATCCCGAATCTCCCCTCCAGACACGCGAGTTCATGAAAAAAACACATCTTAGATTATATACACAATCTGATAAATTTATAACAAAAAACTATGCAAGTGGAATTTCGTTTTATACCAGCCGTTCAGCGACCTTATCTTTTCAAAAGAAAAATGACTCAGCGCCTCCCTGCAAATTTGGTAAACAGTCTAAAATTAAAACCCATAGGCTATGAAACGTTTATTCCTTTGGAATGAAATAGGCAACCGAGAAATTATACCCAGCAGTTACAATCCAATTAAAAACATAAAAATTGAAAATGCGTTGAAGAACTTCTGGATCCCGAATCTCCCCTCCAGACACGCGAGTTCATGAAAAAAACACATCTTAGATTATATACACAATCTGATAAATTGATAACAAAAAACTATGCAAGTGGAATTTCGTTTTATACCAGCCGTTCAGCGACCTTATCTTTTCAAAAGAAAAATGACTCAGCGCCTCCCTGCAAATTTGGTAAACAGTCTAAAATTAAAACCCATAGGCTATGAAACGTTTATTCCTTTGGAATGAAATAGGCAACCGAAAAATTATACCCAGCAGTTACAATCCAATTAAAAACATAAAAATTGAAAATGCGTTGAAGAACTTCTGGATCCCGAATCTCCCCTCCAGACACGCGAGTTCATGAAAAAAACACATCTTAGATTATATACACAATCTGATAAATTTATAACAAAAAACTATGCAAGTGGAATTTCGTTTTATACCAGCCGTTCAGCGACCTTATCTTTTCA
This sequence comes from Dolomedes plantarius, assembly GCA_907164885.2. Lineage (NCBI taxonomy): Eukaryota > Metazoa > Arthropoda > Arachnida > Araneae > Dolomedidae > Dolomedes > Dolomedes plantarius. The sequence goes on along the minus strand of OU015491.1, from coordinate 232,200,813 downwards.
AAAGAAAAATGACTCAGCGCCTCCCTGCAAATTTGGTAAACAGTCTAAAATTAAAACCCATAGGCTATGAAACGTTTATTCCTTTGGAATGAAATAGGCAACCGAGAAATTATACCCAGCAGTTACAATCCAATTAAAAACATAAAAATTGAAAATGCGTTGAAGAACTTCTGGATCCCGAATCTCCCCTCCAGACACGCGAGTTCATGAAAAAAACACATCTTAGATTATATACACAATCTGATAAATTTATAACAAAAAACTATGCAAGTGGAATTTCGTTTTATACCAGCCGTTCAGCGACCTTATCTTTTCAAAAGAAAAATGACTCAGCGCCTCCCTGCAAATTTGGTAAACAGTCTAAAATTAAAACCCATAGGCTATGAAACGTTTATTCCTTTGGAATGAAATAGGCAACCGAGAAATTATACCCAGCAGTTACAATCCAATTAAAAACATAAAAATTGAAAATGCGTTGAAGAACTTCTGGATCCCGAATCTCCCCTCCAGACACGCGAGTTCATGAAAAAAACACATCTTAGATTATATACACAATCTGATAAATTTATAACAAAAAACTATGCAAGTGGAATTTCGTTTTATACCAGCCGTTCAGCGACCTTATCTTTTCAAAAGAAAAATGACTCAGCGCCTCCCTGCAAATTTGGTAAACAGTCTAAAATTAAAACCCATAGGCTATGAAACGTTTATTCCTTTGGAATGAAATAGGCAACCGAGAAATTATACCCAGCAGTTACAATCCAATTAAAAACATAAAAATTGAAAATGCGTTGAAGAACTTCTGGATCCCGAATCTCCCCTCCAGACACGCGAGTTCATGAAAAAAACACATCTTAGATTATATACACAATCTGATAAATTTATAACAAAAAACTATGCAAGTGGAATTTCGTTTTATACCAGCCGTTCAGCGACCTTATCTTTTCAAAAGAAAAATGACTCAGCGCCTCCCTGCAAATTTGGTAAACAGTCTAAAATTAAAACCCATAGGCTATGAAACGTTTATTCCTTTGGAATGAAATAGGCAACCGAGAAATTATACCCAGCAGTTACAATCCAATTAAAAACATAAAAATTGAAAATGCGTTGAAGAACTTCTGGATCCCGAATCTCCCCTCCAGACACGCGAGTTCATGAAAAAAACACATCTTAGATTATATACACAATCTGATAAATTTATAACAAAAAACTATGCAACTGGAATTTCGTTTTATACCAGCCGTTCAGCTACCTTATCTTTTCAAAAGAAAAATGACTCAGCGCCTTCCTGCAAATTTGGTAAACAGTCTAAAATTAAAACCCATAGGCTATGAAACGTTTATTCCTTTGGAATGAAATAGGCAACCGAGAAATTATACCCAGCAGTTACAATCCAATTAAAAACATAAAAATTGAAAATGCGTTGAAGAACTTCTGGATCCCGAATCTCCCCTCCAGACACGCGAGTTCATGAAAAAAACACATCTTAGATTATATACACAATCTGATAAATTGATAACAAAAAACTATGCAAGTGGAATTTCGTTTTATACCAGCCGTTCAGCGACCTTATCTTTTCAAAAGAAAAATGACTCAGCGCCTCCCTGCAAATTTGGTAAACAGTCTAAAATTAAAACCCATAGGCTATGAAACGTTTATTCCTTTGGAATGAAATAGGCAACCGAAAAATTATACCCAGCAGTTACAATCCAATTAAAAACATAAAAATTGAAAATGCGTTGAAGAACTTCTGGATCCCGAATCTCCCCTCCAGACACGCGAGTTCATGAAAAAAACACATCTTAGATTATATACACAATCTGATAAATTTATAACAAAAAACTATGCAACTGGAATTTCGTTTTATACCAGCCGTTCAGCGACCTTATCTTTTCAAAAGAAAAATGACTCAGCGCCTCCCTGCAAATTTGGTAAACAGTCTAAAATTAAAACCCATAGGCTATGAAACGTTTATTCCTTTGGAATGAAATAGGCAACCGAGAAATTATACCCAGCAGTTACAATCCAATTAAAAACATAAAAATTGAAAATGCGTTGAAGAACTTCTGGATCCCGAATCTCCCCTCCAGACACGCGAGTTCATGAAAAAAACACATCTTAGATTATATACACAATCTGATAAATTTATAACAAAAAACTATGCAACTGGAATTTCGTTTTATACCAGCCGTTCAGCTACCTTATCTTTTCAAAAGAAAAATGACTCAGCGCCTTCCTGCAAATTTGGTGAACAGTCTAAAATTAAAATCCATGCCATAGGCTATAAAACGTTTATTCCTTTGGAATGAAATAGGAAACCGAGAAATTATACCCAGCAGTTACAATCCAATTAAAAACATAAAAATTGAAGATGCGTTGAAGAACTTCTGGCACCCGAATTTCCCCTCCAGACACGCGAGTTCATGAAAAAACACATCCTAGATTATATACACAATCTGATAAATTGATAACAAAAAAACTATGCAAGTGGAATTTCGTTTTAGACCAGCCGTTCAGCGACCTTATCTTTTCAAAAGAAAAATGACTCAGCGCCTCCCTGCACATTTTCCTTCCTTAAAGCTAACAAACGGAGATGCAGTGAGAAATTGACGTTCTTTTATGTCCCTCAACATAGCAAAGAAAGATGTCGTCAATGAGACACCTTGAAGCGTGAAATTATAAAATTATTTATTGAAACCAACCGTAGTAACAGTCGCATGACACACAGAAAACGAAGGTAACGAAGGATAATATTAAAGTAAAAATGACGAAGAACTTAATGAGGAGGATGAAGTAACCCGGTGTGCTGCTATCAGTTCATCAAGGTTTGGCACGATTTTTGTCAGCAGGCATTTTTAAACCATCGAGATTAGCTTTTGTCGTCTGTTTTTAATAAGCGACTACACTGAAACCATGTTCCCCTCATCAGGATTAAGGAAAAGCACCTGACAAACTGTGTATCGGTATCTGATTTTGTAGCCACAACTGTTGGTAGCTGAGTTTGAGCGCCCCTCCATTATAGCTTGGACCAGCAGTGCCTACTCAGCGCCCAGCAGACGAACGAGTTAATATAAACAAAAGTTTGAGTGCAGTGAAAGCATCAGTGGCTGATTGCTGGCACAGATTTTAAGAGAAATAAAAATCGTTTACAAAATATTGCCGCCAGGAAAAACATCCTTTTAGATTATTTGAGAATATTTTAGGACTCAAGTGGAATCTCTGAGGAATCTGATGAATTATCACGAAAAAACACTGAAATAACTGAGCAGTTTGAAAAAGGTTTGACTTATAGAAATAACAGGTACGAAACAAAATTACTTTTGGAATCAAACTCTTGGACACTACAAGTAAAGGCAAAAGACGGCGCGACACGAGACGAAGGATCACAAATTTGAAGCAACACTGTCGTGTTTCATGGAATTTTGTGGATTAAAGGTGCGTCGTCCGGCACAAACTTTGGTAGATTCGATAAGACTTTGGTAGATCCTCCTCGCGTCGTTTTTCTGACATTAAAATAATCCATAGCTCATGATCAACTGATTACTATTCTATAAACTAATACATGTGTCTTAAAAGAAAAAAAAAGAAAAACAGTTAAAGAATGATAGAGACTATTGGTTTCATTACAGGAGTGTTAATTCCTCGGTCATGAAGGGAAATCAGGAGCTTCGCAAAATGTTCCAAGGATAGCATGGTATGGTTGGTTGAGCTACACAGGGTTCATTAGCCTTCAGTTTGTCCCCAGTAGGACTCGAACCCACAGGCTCTGGACTTTCGGCTACCGCCCTATCGATGGTCAGTTTTGACAAAAATGTTATTCATAATGAACGCGCACTGAGCGAGCTTGTATTTTTTGTAACATTTATTTTGCATTGGCTTTCAGACTACGGGCTCTGAACCTTGTCATTAAAATGGAAAAACGCACGTCATGGGTTGTCCAGCCAACCCATGAAGACAATGGTGTGCAATGCCAGGTGATTGCGGAATGGATAGGGCGCTGGCATTCTGTTTCAGATCCCGCGGGTTCGAGTGCCACTGTTGGCATGGATGTTTGTAGCCGTTCGGAATCGGCTTTAAACTGTAGGTCCCGGTCTAATGAGCTCTCGTGTAGCAAAAAGTTGACCGTAGCGCTCGAAACCAAACCAAATGTTTAACACAATTCCCTAGCTTCAAATCTTCCGCCCCATTTATGGAGTTACTTAATAGACAAGAAAATAGATAAACATTTTCAACATTTTGACTCCTACTGGCAACTACGAATAAATGGATACCAAACAATGACACGCAATTTGCTTTTCTGATAAATCTACAATCATTACAGATAATGACTATTAAGCTGTTCTTTAGCCCTCTGCAGCTATTTAATGTGTCCGAGTTAAAAGAAATTGTTCTCCACTGAAACCAACCAGGGAATGGTGAAACCTGTCAATAGTGTCAACTATCTTTAAGCTACGAAATATCTGTTACCGAAATTCGATGTGACACTTTTTTTTTATATTGAAATGGGAATAGATTCCACTCACGTATATAAATTATTCTGGGACGTGCTAACAGCATCAATGGCAATATTAAAAAGTTGCACTCAGCGAAGTGTTACAATATTTTAGAATAAAGATGTCGAACAGTTTTAAATTTCATTAGGTACAAATGTCATTTTTAAAATTCTATATTCTATGTCCGCCGATCACAAAAAGAAACTCAAAATATTTTTCCAAAGGATTTCTTGCAGTGGTTTTGAGAATAATTTTTCACGTGCAATCATGATTGGTTGAGAACTCTGCGGTCCTCTTTTGGTACAAGAACTCTCGTGCTGGCAGGGGAATTCTGGTACCATTCGGTCACGTGCAACTGTGAGACATTAAGCGATTATTTTCTTATACAGTGGTACCTCGACTTACGAGTTTTTCGAGATACGACCATTCTCTCCGTAGATTTTTTGCTTCGAGTTACGAGCTAAAATTCGGGTTACGAGCAAACTTCAGATATCCCACCGCTAGTTTGAGCAGCGAATGCCATGTTACGTGCTCATCAAATGAGAACACAAGAAGCATATAATATTTACAACCTTTATGTACAATTATTATACAATTGTATACATATAATTTGGAGACTACTATCCAGTCTTAAACCGAGAGATTAACACTCAACAATTACCACCCGGGGCAGCTTGCTCTGCCCAAACGTGAGTCGCCCTCTGAAACCGAACAGCGCCCAATCTTTCGCAGAGATAGCTTCAATTCTCTCCCCACACTGGAACTCCCATGGGGTCTAAGGGATGGGATGACCTTAGTCCTAGGATCTCAAGCTCTCCCCCTTCTACGGATTCTGAGAAAACGTTCTTCGGATTATCAGAAAGAAGAATCTAGACATTACAGCCACAGTGAACGATGCAACAATTGCCCAGCTTCCGTGTCTCACTCGTTCACTTTAAGAGAGTAGCTGGTAATAAAAGCGAAAGTGAGGAAAGCGGGGCGAAAAGATAAAAAATCAACGAATAAGATTTAATTTTTCAGTTCAGCCTTTCTCCCCCTCTTGCATCAGAACCTTCAAGTCTGATCTCCAAGGTAAATGTTGTACATTACACTTAATAAAACAAATTTATTGCAGTACATTCTATTGCATTGCATTTTTATACAATGTTCGCCGTTTATAAGCCCATTTTTCTTATTTAAAAACATGTAACAAAAAATTGCGGTGTTTTGGGGGAGCCCGGAACGAATTAATGGCATTTCCATTTATTTCAATGGGAAAAACTGATTCGAGATACGAGTATTTCGAGTTACGAGCTCGATCATGGAACGAATTAAACTCGTAAGTCGAGGTACCACTGCATTTTAATTCCAAGGAAAAGTCAAATGATGCACGGACAGAATACGAGGTTTTGACGTATATTAATAGATTTGTCACTTTTGAAAATATCTCGTGGAAAATTATCTCGTATCAGGTTTTTACACTGGTGAGACAAATTCTGAGAACGGTTGATTTTTCTCCGAGCTTTTCACGCTGTTTATTACCAAATACGGTAAACAGCTGTCGTCATAACATAATCGAATCAGAATTTCCCGTGGCAATCAACTTTGATATACTTTCAAATAATTTTGTATTTTTTTCTTTACATAATTCAGTCAGTGTTTGCGATTATTTTTCAGTTAAATAGTCGATTCATTATTTTCGACAAACCCCTTCCCTTGATTCAGTCCCCATTTATTACGCGGGAAAAATTCACAAAATAAAATGTTGGAGAACTATTCCTGAAAATTCGTCAGACAACGTTGTGACTCACAGAAAACTTGTTGCATAACGAGAGAAGTATCTAATTAGTCCATCGATAAGCCGATGGACTCCATTCACGAATATGCTTTTGATGAATTCGCCACCCCTTTCGTTACATTGTGGAATTAAGAGGTTGTGTACATGATTGAAAGAGGAGTGGAGGTACACAGAGGGATTTTGGGGGACACCTGCTCTACACACAGAACAGATAATCTTCTGCCATCTGAAGCAAACCTGTTATTTGGTGACAATAGAAAATCTTTTCTTTTTACTCGGAGAGTCAGATTCGAAAGCAGCACTCGGTCGCCGCTACAGACCGAAATTTTTCACCCCTGCCTGGCTCCCCACTCTCGGGCCTGTCTCTTTCAAAAGCCGCATCTCATTGTTTCAAAATGGATTCAGAGCGCGTGGGAAACTTTTGTTTCTATTTCTTTTTTAAAACAAGACACACGCTGATCAAAAATCGTATTTTTACCCTTATTTCGTCATATTACATACATCCATTTGTACGAGTTTCCTTACGAATCGTATTTTTAATCCTTATTTATGATATTACTGCATACATTGATCATTTCTAAGAGTTCGCTATTGAGAATTTCAACAGCCATTGAAGTCATTTAAGTAAACTGGTCAATGGTCCACTAGAGGTGGTTTTCATACGCATCCTGCAACAGTCAATAAAGAGAATTATTACGCACAACCTTCATAGCATTTTCTCACAAATGGCCCAGTCGCAGAAACCGTAGCTGATCCTAGAAAAGAGTGCACTCAGATTTCAACGGCGTTCTTGATAGAGAATTACAGTACCCACCGCTTATAGTGATCAGTGGTTATAAGAATCAACCGTTTATAAGAATCAATATCGCAAAAACAAAAACAAATGTATTATTTCCATGTAAAAATTTTCGCTTTAAAGAATCAATCCACCGGTTTTAAGAATCAGCTTACACTCTTCGCTTTCCTTTCATTTTTCCAAAAAAGCCAGTTAAACACTCAAAAGTCATGAAGTTCTTTCTTTATCTTTTTTTTTTTAAGAAAGAGTGATAAGATGGGATGGAATACAATCGTAAAATGCATCCCTTTCTTTGTTAGACATAACATAATAGTTTTAGCTAAACATTATCCTATTAGCTTGACCCATGGGCAACTCTACCCGTCAAGGTCCGATTTCACTTTCCTCCACTGACAAACAAAGACAGGGACTCTTTTTTCCCACCTCCCACATCCTCGTTGCGGCTTCCTGGACCCTGAAACACATAAATCTTCGGCGAAGTGTCCACTATCACTTAGGAAAACGTGACATCATTAGATTCAGCACGTTATCAAACCGTGAAACGTAAGCTAGAAGGTGAATCTTCGTCTGAGACTATTGATATTGAAAAAGGTATAAACAGCCTTCTAAAAACTTCATTACGTCAAACTACCATAGAAAACTTTTTCTTGCACCCTTCCTGTAGTTGAAATGTTAAACTGTTAAGCAGCTATGTTGTAGCAAATATTGGATTTTTTTCTTCTCTTATTATAATCATGTGTATCTACTTATAGGTCTAGAAATTAAGTTGTATTTTTAAAATTATAAACAATAATTTTAATAAAAGATAATTAATGTAAATTAAAGAGTGTTTTATGGTAAATTATCTAATATATGTATATATAGGTGTGTGCGTGCCTGTCCAAAAACCTAAATTTCGGCTATAAGAATCAACCGCTTATAAGAATCAAAAACAGTAAATAACAAACGTGATTCTTATAAGCGAAAATCACTTTATTTATAATTTCATCTTTTTCTTTTCTATGGATTTAAAACCTGAGGATAAATCAGGCAGGATTAGGTATAAATGTCTTAGCGAGTTGACTCATAAGCGCAAACTTGAATCTAAAAACAAGAAAAATGTCACTTAAATTTTAATAATTTGAGATCCATATAAAGACAGTTTAAAATCGGGAAATAATTTAAAAGGCAAAGTAGGAAAAAAATCAATGTGTCAAAGAACTTTTAAAATCGGAAATAGCTTGTAAAACATCAAAACATTTCGTATCAGCGTGATAACTGCGTCTGGTGGTTTATCAGAAACAAAGATCTGAAATCGTGTTTCTGTTTGATCAATCTAAAAGCTTTGAAGGAAAATTATTGAAGTAAAAGATTAACATTTCATGATTTATATAATAGTCTTCACAATAAAACAAATTGTATGACATTTTTTTCTTGGAAAAGAAAAAAATGTCAAATGGAATTGACTCTATGCGGTAATCAGAAAGCAGTTACTTATCGCACTGTCCAAAGTTTAAAGCAACTGCATTCAGTTCGAAAGCAATAAACATTGCTTACAGCTTTTGCTTATTATATTGTACATTACATTTTTCTAATTTGGCCATTTCAGTAATTGCCTTTGCTAGAAAATGGATTACTAGTTTTAAAAGGAAAGTGGCACGTCAGACAAATTTTTACTTGATTTGAACCGAATCGGGCCGGCCTATTAGTGATTTGACATCTTAAATAAGGAACACTGCTGGGCTTAGCATTTGTGTTTGCTGTACTTTGCACGCATGAGTCAATAAATATCTGACAGAGTTGCAAAGCCGGTTCGTCGAAATTGGGTGCAACAGGAATCTAAGATAGAATTTTTCTATTTTAGGTGTTATTAATAAAAAACATTTATTTTAAAGTAAATTTATAATCTTGACCAAAACACTTGTCAAGGTGAACCTACCAAAAGTTTCCTTTTAGTATGCGATAGAACAATATGTCTGACGAAAAGAATATTACTTAAAATTTTTCGTCTTCTTATTGTGAACCAATGACGTCAATTCAATGTTCCAACGGAATTATTTTTGACATAATGTATCCTAAGGATGTATACCACATCCTCTGAAACCCATCTTTAAATCCATGGGTCTGTAAACGTAGAAGATCTATCGAATTTTGAAAATTCTGCGAACCAGAAATGAACGTTAAAGACAAAATAAAATTGTAATATTCCTCAAATTAAGAGACGGTATTAAGATAGTATTGCGATTTAAGGGGGTCCAGGACTCAAAATTGTTCGAATTTTCGAAAAAAAATATTTATTGCATTAAAACTTTTTGTGTTCTTTTGCGCTTAAAATGACGTTTAAATCATGTTTCTATCTTAATTAGAACAGGAGAAATTATTATTATTTTTTTTTGCAACATTCTAATAGTAGCCAAGTGTTGTTTAAACCTGTAAGTGCGTTTGACTGCATGATGGGTTTTTTCCAAAATTTCTCGTCTTTAAATTGTTATAAGTCAAGAACCATTAAAGATAAATGGTTGAAACTTGTAACATGTCTTTTTCAACTATTTTACTTTAATTTTGATTCAGCAAATTTGAAAAAAATATTGACTTTTGAAAATATGGTTTTTTAAAAATAAGTTACATAATTTTTTTCGTAATTTTTAATCTAAATATTTTCAATTTTTTTAAAAATTAATAGTTTAAAAAAATGATGAATCAAAATTAAAGCTTAAATATTTCTTTTTAATTAAATAAAACAAATTTAAAATTCGACAAATACTATTTCGAGTTATAACGATTTTAAATTACCCCACTTTTATTAAAAATTTTAAATTTTAAAATCTTTTAAAAACTTTTTGAGAAGTTTTATGATGGGTTTTTTTTTTTTTACAAATTATATGGTTAACTATCAGAAAAAAATTCAAAATTTTAACTCAATAAATAAAAAAAAAATTCGAAATGTGTCCCGTACCCCCTTAAACGTTCAAATTGAAAAAGAGTTGTTTGAAAATTTTGTTGAAAATTAAGCACCAAATGTTTCATTTGACTAAAAATTCCCGTGGAATCAATTTCTGCTATTAGAAGTGCAGGTCTGAGGTCTGCAGGTAATGCACATCATCGTTTTAAGTAAAATCGGGCCGAAAAGACGCCAACCATTACACTTCTACTTCCTAAAGTCCCGAATGGCTAGGGCCAACTATTCGGAATTGGCTTGAAGCAGTAGGTCCCGTGTAGCAAAAATTGACCTCAACGAACCCCCCCCCCCCCCAAAAAAAAAAAAATAAATAAAAAATAAAAAAAAAAAAAATCAGGTAGCCTCTTCTAACGAAACTACCGCGGGTTACTAACGTAGGATTATTCATCGTTGCTTAATTGCGTAATTCGAAATTAACAATTCGCACGAAGCGAAGATCTTTATCTTTAAAATAGGTATCTTTTTGTACTGTAAACTGTATCTTTTTTAATTGTCCTGCATCTATAAGTAGGAAATAAATATTTGTTTCATATTGTGTTTTTCAGTAAAAAACTTGGACTTGGTTCGCTATGGCTATGAACATTCTATTGCATGGAAGAATACTAAGTTAGAGATTAATAAAGAAAACTACAATAATATACATTATGTGAATGAAAAAGAATAAAAATTTAATTCTTGATTCACTTTTCCAATGCAAACAAAAAATAACCTATGACTCATGCTACCATTTAACTTTTCTTAATCACAGTATGCAACAGTATCATCATCATCCTTTTTTACCGAACTAATGTCCTGGAGCCTAGTATTTGTTTCCACGGGAAGGTTCTTGAAAAAATGATGATGGATCAGTGGAATGAATGGAAGGAGATACATCATATCTTTCATTTTGGCAACACTAATATTTCTCCTATGTTAATGGTGACTATGTTGAAAAGTGAAAAAATGCTCATATTTTAGTTTGTGATACAATTAATGTTCATATTTTAGTTTGTGATACAATTAATGTTCATATTTTAGTTTGTGATACAATTAATGTTCATATTTTAGTTTGTGATACAATTTACGTTCATAACTAAAGTTTCTCTTACTCCATTACAAAACTGTTCTTACTTAAAAAATGACCCTCGTCGAACTCTAGCGTTTAGACTCTGAGTGCCTATAATATAGACTGACTTTCAGCAGCTGAACTTGTTTCCCGCACGTCATTAGAGTGTATAATCTACTGTATTGGTAATAATCTTACATCGAATTCATCTCACTATAAATAAATCATTTCATTTAATATAATACTTGATTGTATCGTAGTCTTTTTACGCTACCATTTGGCGAATTCTTTACAATATATATATATATATATATATATATATATATATATATATATATATATATATATGTAATGTATATGTATGTAATCTACACATCACTGATTCCGGAACGCTGGTCATATTGTAGTAACACGAGGTGGAGATGGTGCTCCCATATAGAAGGCAGTCGCTGTTGAATATGTAGTCATGAGTGTTTGATGAGAGAAGCACACTCATATAGCCAGAAGTACACGAATGACACAGTGTAACTCATCTTATTCAGCAGTAAGAGGCCATTATTCCAGCACATCACTACAAGGTAGGTTGACGAACAGGACGCAAACAATAGTAGCGTCACCGGATCCCGCAGTTGGAATACGGAAACTCGATTACGTCTTGTTTGATGGACACCGCATAATGGAACAGCAGCGGAATATATCTCGAAGAGACGCGAGAAGATAACAGCAAAGCAAGGACGACACCAGAAGATAGCAAAGGAGGCAGACAGAAAGAGCCCGGGGAAATCCATTTAGGACCTTTTATATCCAAGGGGCGCTACCCTGGGTATAAAACGCGCTAATGACGCTAGGTGTTAACAAATTCTTTAATTGGGCAGAGCCGAACTTGACCACGTGAGCCATAACTCAAGATTCCGAACATGCGACTCAAGGCGCGTGTCTTCTGAATCATCCTGAATCATGATCGCCTGACTTTCAGCGCCTGCATTAAGGGGCAAATTAGTTAATTTGTTTAGTTCTTGGTCGCAATTTGGAAAAGGGGACTGTGCTTTATTGAAACGATAACAAGATAATTTAGAATACGCATTAGATTTAGGACAATTTATAATAGTGGGGCGTTATTATTATCTACATATATATAACTTTGTTGTCGTTGTAAAAGGACGATGTAAAGATAGCTTTTTACACTCTGCGAAATTTTCTCTTAAATTGAAATAATTCAAAATATTTTCCCGCTTATACTCGGAATGATGTCTCTTTTTTTTTTTTCTCTCAAAATATCGGCACATCCAAAGTGTATGTGTGGAACAACCTCACTCTATTTTCAAATTTTTCCGTGGAATAGTTCTCTCCCCAAGAGCCTCGGGGGGATCTCGAGTCGCTGTGATTCATCGACGGGGGGAGAGGGAGGGAGGAGACTCTCCCAGAAATGAAATCACAACGGACCATCTTTGCCATTGGCGATTCTGTTGGCAGTGAAGAACTGCGTATTTAACGAGGGCGTGTGTTTGCTTTGATTTCCCTCTGCAGCGACTCTACAAATGAACGCGGACGCTTAATTCTGAGGGTGTCATCGCTCCATTACCTCTCATTTCGAGTGTTCGGTTTGCACACGGTAGATGCGCTCCGGAAGACACCGTGCACTTGAAAAAAGAGGTCTTCTGATACCAGATCTTTAAAACCGGTGCAAAAAACAAACAAACGTAAAATAATAGGATTCGTACAAAAGACTATATTTAAAAATATTTTTAAAAGTCAAATTGAATTCGTATGTATTCCAGAAGCTACAGATTTCTAACTTCGCCACTTTAAATAGTTCTCATTGTTCAGACCCAAAATCTTGCCTGGCGACATGGATCCCGGGGAGTATCTCATTTTAGAAATACAGTCGGGCCTCTATTTAACGAAGTCGCTAAACCCCGAAAAAAAGTTCGTTATATGGAAAATTCGTTAAATAGAGATTCACCTTTTAAAATACTTTAAACTATAAAAAACAGATTTTAAATTCATAAACACTAAATGTCATTAATAAAAGTCATTGATCCCACCTTTATTTTGTAAATTAATGTTTATTTGTTTTATATATCTTACCCATCAAACAGAAATCTGCAAGGAAAACAAGAATAAAACAAAACATTTTCTGGGAATACACAGCATTTTCAATTAAAAAAATTATATTAAAATTAATGAATTTTAATGACATTATCGCATTTATTATAACAAGTAATTTTAAGCATACATTACCCCATGCGTCCTTAAAATTAATTACTGATAAAGTCTGTTAATTTTGTCTGAGTTTTTTGTTTGAAAAAGTGTTTTCTCTCGTCATACGTCTCTCATCGTTGCAATGCACCAAAAACCCCTTCAGGCGTATTTTCTTCAAACTGCAACCCGCGTCGGAATGTTTTATAAGAAAGTTAATGTGTTAAATGTGTTAAAAGAAAGAATAAGTTTGAAATGTTCAGAAATATTTTGAGAAATATGGAGAAAAAAAATATTGGATCACAAGAAAAAGTTCGTTAAATAGAGAATGCACTTCGCTATTTGGAGGTTATTTTACGAAGAAATTCGCAAAATGTTCTTGGTTCCAAGGAAAAGTTCGCAAAATAGAGGTTCGTTAAATGAAGGGTTCACAACCATAGTGGACCAAGTCCGTATTTTTAAAAAATGGAGATAGTTCATGCTGGAGTAACTTAAAAACATGTTCTATTTATTGCCATAGTGAATCAAGTGATTAATACGTTTTCTCTCCCAGAGATGGCCCCTGTAGCAACAGTGGGAAGAGAAAGTTCATGAATGCTTCATAACCATATTAAACCAAGTCCATAGGACATTTTAACATCGAGTACAGCTGAATAATGTATTTTGTTTTAGCAAAGTTGGGGCCGTGTTTATAGATGTTTAACCAAAGGTGATGTATCCGCCATTGTAGACTCCAGAGGCAGGCATAGCCTTGGGAACAAAATTGACATTTCTTATGTTGTGGCACACATTAAATCATTTCCTGCTTATCAAAGTTAATTCTGAGAGAGGGATTCCAGGAAAGATAATTCTGAGAAAAAGTATCTTCATCATGATCTTTCCATTCAAAAAATGTATGACATATATGGAAAGGAATGCAGAGATAAGGATAAGTTCCCCGTGAAAGAAAAATTTTATTATAAAATTTTCACAATGAAGTTCAATTTAGATTTCAAGTTGCCAAGTACAGATACCTGTCGTTTGTGCGATGAAATTTCAACACAGTTGTCAGCAGAGAAAATACCATAAAAAGTCTTGAGACCAAAAAGGAACTCTATTTGCGGAGAGCAGAGCAGGCTAGAACCGAAAAAAAAAAGAGAAAAGGAAAAAGCTTCAGATGATAGATACTGCTGTACTTTTGACTTACAGAAAGCACTTCTCTTTCCTAAACTCACAACATCAGTAGCTTATTATAAACGTAATCTCTACGTTTATGATTTTGGGATACATTCTTTTAATGATAATATTGGATTCATGTATTTATGGGATGAGACAGAGGGCGGAAGAGGCTCTCAAGACATTTCAAGCATTCTCTTAAGACATCTTAAAAATAATGCTGCATCTCATAAGGATATTGTTCTATTCTCTGATGCCTGTTGTGGGCAAAATCGGAACATCAAAGTGGCCCTTACACTGCTGAAACTAGTCAATAGCACAGACATTGTAGCACAGAAAACTGACCACAAATTCATGGTCTCTGGTCACTCCTTCCCTCCCAATTATGCAGAATTTGGAGTGATGAAGTAGCAAGTCCCAAGAAAGACCATATTTACGTTCCAAGGGATTGGAAGGAAACTACACTGGTGTAAGAAATTAAGAGAATTTGTACACTTGGTCGATTATCTCTAGAACTACTGTACCGATTTTAATGAAATTTGATATGTACATACATTGATACAATACAAAACAAATAACCATTCAATAATTGTATTACACACGCATAATCGTGCGTAACACTCGTTGGAGTCGGAAGGTATGAAACAGCGGTTGCAGAATAAACAAAAAGAAAATGGGTTAATAGATGGGTTAATTTTGCAGCAATCGGTTAATTTCAAATTCTAACAGTAAAAATGAGTAACCACCAACGTTTAGATGATGGAATGAGGTGGCGAATTGTGGGGAGGCTAGAAGCAGGCCAATCTCAGGTCCAAATTTGTAGAGAGTTCAATTTAACGCCCAGCGTCGTGTGTAACTTATGGAAACGGTTCCAGGATACCGGATCCATCGAGAGAAAGCCTGGGAAAGGTCGTCCAAGAGCCACGACGGCCAGAGAAGATCGCCATTTGTCGATTATAGCGAGGCGTAACAGGAGTGCTACAGCTTCTTAGCTCTCACGTGACTTGTATGCAGCCACAGGAACCCGTGTATCAAGGGTGACTGTTTCCAAAAGACTTCATGAAAGAGGGTTGTTTGCAAGAAGACCTGCTGTTTGCGCCCCGCTCACTTCTACGAACAGGAGAATCTGTTTATCACGATGCAGAGAGCATAGAAATTGGAGTATGGATCAATGGGCGACCGTTCTCTTCACTGATGAGTCCCGGTTCAGCCTAAACACCGATTCTCGCCGTACGTTCATACGGAGAGAACCAGGGACCCGCTACCTATCCTCCAATGTCCGCGAAATCGACCGTTATGGAGGAGGAGGTTTAATGGTCTGGGCAGGCATCATGTTGGATGGCCGCACACCTCTCCATGTCTTTGAAAGATGCACTGTGACTGGTGTGAGGTATAGGGATGAGGTCTTGGAGCCCTATGTTCGCATTTCAGGGGTGCAGTTGGCCCTGAGTTCATTTTAATGGACGATAACGCGAGGCTACATAGAGCTCTTCTGGAGTACGAATTTCTAGAGAGTGAGGATATTCGCCGGATGGATTGACCAGCCAGATTTCTAGACCTTAACCCTATAGAGCATGTCTGGGATGCTCTGCGGAGGGCAATTGGAACTCGCAATCCCCCTCCGAGAACCATCCAGGCAATGAAAACAGCGTTGCTGAACGAGTGGGACCAATTGCCACAGGAAATGATAAACTGCCTTATTTCAAGTATGAAATCACGCTGCGAGACCTGTATATCTGTAAGAGGGGACCATACCCTCTATTAACCCATTTTTTTGTTTATTCTGCAACCACTGTTTCATACCTTCCGACTCCAACGAGTGTTACGCACGATCATGCGTGTGTATTACAATTATTGAATGGTTATTTGTTTTGTATTGTATCAATGTATGTACATATCAAATTTCATTAAAATAGGTACAGTAGTTCTAGAGATAATCGACCAACTCTGCAAATTCTCTTAATTTCTTACACCAGTGTATAATAAATGCAAAGCGAAAACATCCTAAATTTACAGTCATTTATATTAAACATTCTGATTTACTTTCTACAAGATCGTTAGAAGATAGCATCACAAACAGAAAGAAGGACACCGAGGGAGCTCCTTTAAATTGGCTGAATATTTGATGGTTGCGAGTTATGAGAGGTTGTCCTTTCATTTTACAGTTTAAAGAAACCGTGAATGAAGATGTACCTTTCCGGGAAATAAATTTGCAAAAGAAGGCTCGTGGACGTCAGTTGCTCTCTCTGTCATCTGTTACTCAAGGAACATTGTGAGAGGTTAATGGTGACTATGTTGAAAATGTCCAGTTGTCCAAATTGTCCAGTTGCGCCTTTGTTCTTGCCGCAACGTGAGGCAGAACTTTGTCGTGAAGCAGAATGACGCCGCTATAGTGGCGTCTCCGCCGTCGATTTTGACAATTTTCATTGGGAATTACTCAATCATCCACCATACAGCCCTGACTTAGCACCATCAGACTCTCATCTGTTTCCTAAACTTAAGGAATTTCTTGGTGGAAAGCGCTTGGAAAATGATGACTTGTTGAAAGAAACTGTTACTAACTGGTTTAACGGTCAGGCGGAGAGTTCTTTGATGATGGGATCCAAAAGCTGGTGACACGACTTGACACATGTTTAAATGTTAATGGTGACTATGCTGAAAAGTGAAAAAAATGTTCATATTTTAGTTTGTATACAATTTACGTTCATAACTAAAGTTTCTTTTACTCCATTACAAAACGGTTCTTAAAAAAATGACCTTCGTATTTGTGTGGTGCGTCTAGTTACGGGAATAAATGTGTTTCTGTGTAGATTCGCCTTTTCCTTGAATTTTTGGCCTCGACCCGTCATTTTAGGACGATGCGTAATATCGGGTAGAAATTACGGTCGTATTTGTGAAATTTATTGACGTCCGAAACAGGGATTCGAGGAATTTAAGTGTGAAAGAGCGAAAATTTAAGTTTGAATACTGCTATGGAGATTTTAAAGTCTAGACGAATACCACTTAAAACAGTGTTTACTCAAGTTTTTACATCTTTGAACAAAGAACTGGAAAGTAGAGAACCCGATGCAGAAGTATTGGAGTCATTGCTTGATCAATTAGAAGATAAATTCGATAGGATTCGTGAATTTGATAATGATATTCTTAATCAGTTATTAGAGGACAGTGCTCCGCAAGATATACATAACAAAGAATTTGAGGCTTGTGAAGCATATGTTGACAAATTTATAAGTTGAAAATCCAAAGTGAAGAAGATTAACTCAAAATCAAAAATACAAGTGCCAGAAATAGTGAGAACAGATAAATTCAGACCTTATAAAATAAACTGTGTAATCACACGTAATATGTAATATTTATGAAATAACGTTTTACTATGCAATTTAAGTATATTTTAAGAATGATATCGCTTAATCCGAAAAGGGTCTGGTCCCAATCAATTCGGATTATCGGGACTCTACTGTGATACATTTGGATATCATACAAATCTTGTGCCGACCGTATATGCGAACACCGGTATAACAATTTTCAACAAAACGTCTTTTCCTTTTTATTCCTTCTGGCGAACCAAGAACCAGTGAATCAAGTGATTTGAAATGAAAAACGCACATTATGATGCAAATATTTATGTAATTAAAACGTAAAAAATATACTTAAAGTACAAAAAAAAAACTTTGATGTAAGTTTTGATGTGTAGGTGATTGACAAAATAAAAATAGTAAACATACAAGGTTAATTGAATTTGCTGCGTTTGAAAGTAGAAGCTGACTGGAGCAATTGGTCCGATTGAAAGTCTACGTCATCCATAATGTCTTCGAATTCGTCGTCATTGTTAGGTAGCATATCCTCGTTGTCGTTCAAGTTTGATTCGTCATCAATTTCATCTGATATATTGGTGCAGGACGCTCCTCTGCAATTATAGCATATTGGGGAACATTTCATCCCTTGCTTCCTGCAACCACAAGAGCACCCTTTCGAACATTTGCAGGCAGTATTATTAATCAGTTCCTGCGGGGCTTGTTCGGCTGTTGATGGTAATGGGAGTAGCCCATGCTTAGTAACCTTCCATCCCCGCTGAACTGGGTCCATCAAATGACCATTCCACAAATTAATTTGTAGGAAAGCCCTCATTGCGTGCAGTCGAGCAGCTTCTTCAGTTGGAGGAAGAGTAGCCAAGTTGAAAGTATTCTGTACTAAGGATTTGGTGAACAGTTTAAAACGTGTTTCATTCAGAGAAGAAGACTGAAGAAACGATCCGGCATACAAAGCAGCAATTACTTGTTCGCCGACAGAACCGACTTCATCTGCAGGCGCATCATGGTTTTTAAATATCTCCACAGTCCTTTGTACCTCCGCATCTTTGTCGAGAAGTTTTGCCAACTTCATCCTCCCCTGTCTAAAAATGGCAGATATTGAATCGCATCAACTGCAAGCGTGAAGAAATAATATATTTTCTTTAATTTTGTTTGACATTTTGAAGTGTGTCGGGGAATAGAAGACGGTCTCGGACTTTCCTTTTCCAGGCTTCATCAAAAACAACCGATCGCTGTTAGGAACTAATGAAGTAATAATTACCTTCTATGTCTTCTCCTACCACAATCACACATTCAGGGAGTGTAGAATTTTCTATAGCCATTCTGAGAATGGTTGTGTCGGAATCCTCTGCAGCCTGTTCGACAGCGATATTTTCATCACCAAATTTTTGAATTAGCATTGAGATGAGTCGTTTTTTGTTCCCTTCATTCGAGAGAAATTTGTCTTTTGACATTGTCAGTAACATTGTATCACCGAATTCAACGTTTGCTGCAATATACCTACTTGTTCCTTCTAAGGCGTTCTGCAGATTTTGTTCTCTTCTCTGTAGGGTCTTATGGATTGCCATCAAATACTATGACTAATTGCGCCCCGAAGTATTTTTTTACATACTCCACATATTTGTTGAGAACTGAAGAGAACTCAACTCCCACGGTACTTGGTGAAGTAGAAACCCGCCGTCAATCACATAGAGAGCACTTCCGATATTTGATGGGGTGTCCAATGGTTAAAAAAAATCATAGTAAATAGATTCACGTGATTTTCTTATCATTCCTTGTTCATCAAATAAAGATGGTGGGCAAGGTGCCAGTTCATATGTAAAGTAATTTCCGAGTTCGGATTCTGTTTTTTTATGAAATGCAATTCTCCTGAAAATGGTGTATGGGTCTATTGACAGTACTTCGTCATGCAACTTGACACTGTTGGTGAAGCCTGGCATTGGTAACACTCTTTTCTTCCTGGAGAACTTCACTTGACCAAAATTGCTTCCGATAATGCTTTCGAGACTGGAATTTCCGATTTGGTCTGACAGATGGCAATTTACGTTTTCATCCTCCACAACACCGGTAGGCAGTGACATTACGTACTCCCCAACTGGAAAGGGATTGTGGCAAAGGAACCAATCTACGAATTTATTGCAGTCACTATTATCTCTAGTTATTCTGGATAACCTTGCGTCTACATGTTGTTCAGTAGTGCAGAATGAAACACCACAAAAGCTCTCCACAGGCTGGGATACCTCCATAACTGTAAGCATAGTCGCAACCCATTTAGCCAATGTGCTGTACGTTATTCCTCTTCCGTGAGTCAAACATCCAGTGCTTTTCTTAGCTCTCATCAAGCTTTGTTCAATGGTCATATCATACCACAACCCTGACCAGAATTTATCACATCTTCTGATAGTGAAAAAGCCGTTTGTCACAAACATTTCATGATCATTGGAGTCAGAAGGGAACCTAGTTCCAACATATCCTGAAGATATAAATGGCATAATTTTGCGTATAAAAAAATGCCCATTGGCGTCAAAGTAAGGTAGCATTTCTCTTATGCTTTAAAGACGCAGGTACCAATCACCGGATCTTTCAGCTTGGACAAATTTCTTGATTATCGTTACCATTTTGAAATACTGGACCCATAGCCTAGCTGCTGCTCCTCTAGACACCAACACCTCAAGTTTGCTTGAAAATTTGTCAAGGATATTTTTTACTTCAGGAGCATACATACTGGCAGAAACACTGTCACTCATTATGTCACTCGTATGCTTGAAAAAAGCTGACTGTTCTTCCTCTGCTATATCCAGCATGGACAAGACAACATTGCCAATTGCAAGGTGAGCCAAAATGTGTGCCCGCAGAGCTCTGGAGTAGGCATGCCCCGTCATCATCTTGTTGGTTGATGAATCTGCTTAAAGCTCGCTAAACAATTCCTGTAACCGACAGCCCCCATAAATGACATGAGTAGATGGAAACCGCCGAGCCTGACGATTACTGAACTGATTTCTGAATCAGGACCAAATGAAGCTACAAAATCTCGTGCCTTTATATAAAGGGATTGATCAAAAGTTACGAAACAGTTGTCCTCTTCAAGTGATTTGCAGCATAAAGCAGTGCTGAGTAAATTGTATCATAGTTGGATGGCGGAGCATTGATGAACGGTAGGCAAATTATGCCTGATTTTGAATAAGTTCGATCCTTAGTCACTTTCTCCATAAATCCATTCCAACCTGGAACGACGTCTTTGATGTTTGACGTACGCCTACATAAAATCAGTGGCCAAAGGCTTTATTTTGAAACTAGTATAATTGTTCGTCAAGGTTGAGTATGTGAATATTACAGAGGCCTGCACTGGCTACCTTTTGAAAAGCAACGACTGGTATTGTCCCAAATTCTCCCAAAGTTCTTGCACCAGGGATCTTTTGTCCCTTCGGCGACACTCATTCTGTCCCTCGGGGAATGCTGGTTTCTGGTTCGCCAGCAGAAATGTAAAAGTACACGACGTTTTGCTGAAAATTGTTGTACCGGTGTTCGCATACACGGTCGGCAGTTGCGCACCCAGAGGGGGGCCCTGCCCCCCCCCAAAGAAGTAGAAATAGTGATTTTGCATTATAAATATTTTTATTCGTTCATCTCGCCCCCCCCCAATGCATTATAAATATTTTTATCCATTCATCTCGCCCCCCCCCCCCCAAGAAAAAAATCCTGGGTGCGCCACTGACGGTCGGGCACAATATTTGATACTATATGATATCCAAATGTATTATTTATTTCATATAATACATTTTACATTGCGGAGATAAGGTTTAAAAATTCAAAACACGATTCTTTTTGAAAAACGAGAAAAAATTGTCGTTCTTTGAACTCGCTATCTTCCTAACAACTTCACGTAATTTCAACATATTGTGCTCATTCGACGCAGAATTTTATGTACTTCAATTTATAAAGCTGTAACATTTTTCCTAGAAATGCATCGTTTAGGAATTGTTAGTGAAAGACTGAAAAAAGTCCGAAAATTTCGAGGTTTTTGGGACACCCGTCGTAGAGTACAAGCAGAAAATTGGTGCAAACTTCAATAAACTCTTTTTACATGCAAATGAAGATATTAAAACCGTTTCCAGCTTTCCGAGAATTATTTAGCCTACACCCCCTTTTTTGGCCTATGTTGCCTGGCCTACTACTACGCACATTCATTTCCGCTAAAAATATCCGCATTCTAAGGACAAAAGACGAGTAGCCAAAATTAAGAATTCTCATTCGTTAAAAATGTAGAGTCAAGTCAAAATCTAATAAATATTCTGCTCATTAAAATAAAATAATAATAATAAAAAAATAAAAACACACACACACACACACACACACCCTCTCTCTCTCCATTTTAAAGGTTTTAGTTACCGATGAGAAATTGTCGCACACACTGATCGAGTGTAGGGATGTTTCGTCAAAATGAGCCATTGGGGCTAAGAATGTGTCCCGATACTGGTACATCCATTAGCAGTAATGTTACCGTTCCAATCAAAATATACAGCGCATTCTTTCAACAAATCAGTTTAGAAATATCATAAATGACGTTTAAGGCTGCTATGTACTAACCCCATTGGATTCGCTCACCTCAATGTTAACCTATGGAGAAAATTTGTCCACGGATTGCCGACTTGGATTCAAAGTTTTTTTAAAAAAATTGTACTCCGTCATAGAGAAGGAAATTTTACATTTGTGTACATTTTTCGTTTTTTTTAAAATACAATTAATATTTTAAAATTTAAATTATTCGAGGGAAAATCTGGTATAGTGTGTTTTAAACGCTCCTAAATTCCTTCGGTGGACGAAATTTATAAATTTAATCTTGTAGCGCTTTTCAGAAAAGTTCAGGCTATCTGACAATACCAATTTTATTTGATTATCAGCATTTATGTACCTGTAAATAGTTGACAAAAAATATATTTTAAACAGAAAATTTGGGGGCAGCGCTTAACCTCCCTCCCTATAGAGAGAGAGCCATTACAATCCCTCAAAATGTCTTATAAAATGAATCCCGTAGCGCTTTGCAGAAAAGTTCAGGCTATCTGACAATACCAATTTTGTTGGATTATCAGCATTTATGTACCAGTAAATAGTTGACAAAAATATATTTTAAATAAACAATTTCGGGGCAGCGCTTAACCCCCCCCCCCTATAGAGATAGAGCCATTACAATCTCTCAAAATGTCAATCCTGAGGGGTGTGGAATTCTGGAACTGTCAACTGGACTCCTCCCACCACAAGAGTCTGCAAGAAGAGGAAAAGGGAAATAAGATTTTTTTTTCTTAGTACATAGCAGCTTTAACACATCAGTAAATAAAACGAGTGCCTACAGTAAGAGATGGAGAGAAATTGCATCGCATCGCCTGAAGATACCGCGACAACCTGGAACCGAAGATGGCCCAGTGGAAAGATCACGTGTTCAACCGACACCGTGCGAGCCCAATAATGAGATCGAACGAGTGTCGATGAAGCGCTTCAATTTTACGATCCTTCCCAAACTTTTATTAAGGTAACCTATTTAAACTTGGCCTTCCCCCTCTTCTCAATCGGTCTGTGGATCTGACAATTATTGCCCGGACATTTTCGTTTTATTCGGCGGTACAAAATAGGGCCTGTGACGGGGACCGCCGGGTGGTGGTGGAGTTTTTGCCGATCCCAGCCATGTTTTTTCACTCGGAGGATGATAGGACCGATACGAGAAGACCGTCTCATTTCTATTATTCCATACGGTCAAAGGATCTCGAGGAACAGAAAGCTGTCCAAGGACTAGTATATTATAGAGTAATATCAGTCATCGGAAGGCCTTAGTCCGGCACGGCAGTGGGCTAGAACCTCCCCAAAACGACCATTTGCAGAAGAAACTGTACAGGGTTACTACAAAAGAATCATTCATTTTCAAAACCCGATTTATTCAAAAGTATTATACTTACAAATATGATCGATATATGAAAATAACCACAAAATATTCAAGTTTTATGCTCACTCTACAAATGTTCTATGTGTGCCCCCTTGGTCACACGACACACGTCCAGGCGGTAGCGCATATTCTAGGACGCAGAAACTATTTTCTCGCTTTTCCTCCATTTCGGGAGAGACTGAACTGAACTCGTTAGGATAACTGAAAG
The DNA here is from genome assembly GCA_907164885.2 of Dolomedes plantarius. Classification (NCBI taxonomy): domain Eukaryota; kingdom Metazoa; phylum Arthropoda; class Arachnida; order Araneae; family Dolomedidae; genus Dolomedes; species Dolomedes plantarius. Next base: position 232,176,956 of record OU015491.1, on the reverse strand, counting down.
ATACTGAACTAGTGACCAAGGGGGCACACATAGAACATTTGTAGAGTGAGCATAAAACTTGAATATTTTGTGGTTATTTTCATATATCAATCATATTTGTAAGTATAATACTTTTGAATAAACCGGGTTTTGAAAATGAATGATTCTTTTGTAGTAACCCTGTATATTCGCTCGGTGAAATTTGCTTGTCGAACGTGAATAATAAGCCCCTTGGAAAGGAGTTACTTTCTTAAAGGAGCTTGTAAGCACGAAAAAAAGTTTCATTTTAATTTACTCTTGTTAATTAAAATGAAACTTTTTTCACGCTCTAGGAGTGGGGGGCCGGAGATGTTTTACAATTACTCTTGTTAATGGTATCATAACCCGAATCTCGATAAATAATTCTAACTGCTTATGAAAAATAAGCCCAGAATATCAAAACTGACGTACATTTCCTTAGTAGGAATTTATTGCATTTGACATAACCTATCGTACAAAGGAACTCGGTTTTGGGAAAATATTTTTCCCTTTTATATAATTTCTCGAATGATATCGTACAGACATGATGAAAAGAAATTAAATAATGGGCAAATTCAATTTCCCATGCCGTGAAATTTTTTTTATGGCCCACAGTTAAGAAAAATGCAAACACTCTCTCTGACAAACCCCATCTCTGCTGTTAAACGCTGAACACTATTTTCGATTGTCTCTCATTTCGCTGCCGAATTTCCCCAGAGAGCAAACTTTCACAGTCGAAACGTGCATTTCGCGAAATGAAATCGACACGGGATATGACGTACAGTTCAGAAGAATGGCTCGTCCCCATAGGAAGCACGTGTATGCCATAAAAATCATAACACGTGGGGTAAGTTTGTCCACCAAGCGAGGCCCAACCCCACACCTCCATTTTGACATCTGGAGAGCCCCCCACCCATCAAGGATTGAATCTGCCTAGACACGAAGGTATTGAATGGCATCCACTGTCAGAACACAGCTAGTATTTCAACGTGCTTTGTTCCCCTGCACAGAAAGCCGGTGAGAGTGAAAACGCGCCAAGAGTCTGGTGCCTCAGCATCAACTCCTTAGGCAACATCGGTGGCGCGCCTAAGATTGGACTTTCAAGTCAATTTATTTAACACTAGCTGGGCTTCGCCCGTCTAGCCGGTCGGTTTAGGGACCCGCTCCCTTCAGCAATCATTGTCAGAGAATGGAAACACTGAAAAACAACGAATAAAGGTATTTAAATTTTGTGGTGCAACAATAAATAGCGCACAGACTGTGATACAGCGCATACTGTATCAGTCTCGTGGCGTCATCTAGCGGACCTTAGCGAAAATAGAATCAAATATTGCATAAAAAATTGAATCAATTAATTTGAAGTGTGTATATTAAACCATCTTAATATTATTAAGAGAAGTAATAAGATTTTAATCAAATTTATTTCTTTTATAATAGAAATGTTTTTCGGTGTTTTTAATTGCATAATCACGCTGTGAAGGAATCACGCTTTGTTTACATCTTATGATCTCAAGATTAGAATCCAAATAACTCTAAAACTATTGAAGTAACAGATTAAGTGTACGCAGAAAAAATTATCAGTTTTTAAAGCTCTTTCCATATATGTAACATTTATGTACTTTCATGAAAAAAAAAATACATCGATTTTGACATTTTCAAATATCGCCGAATTTGAAAGGGAGGGTCTTCCATTTCTGGATTTACCCTTCAAAAATTGTTGTTTTTTTGTTAATTAAAAATTAACGGTAATAAAATTTAAAATTCGGGCTTCGAGGTGCACATGATCAGACTCTTCACTACCCGTGTGCCAAATTTCATAGTTGTAAGTTTCGTAGATTCGTCTAGAGGCAGCACACAAACACTTCCTTTTATTAGTATAGATAATTTAAAAAAACAAATAACAAGAACGTATGCAAGACATTTTGTTTGTATGCAATGTAAATATGTATACAAAATCTCTTATTTTTTTGTTTACATTAAATAATAGTGTGTATATATATATATATATATATATATATATATATATATATATATATATATATATATATATATATATATATATATATATATATATTGCTACGCCCAAACAATTTTCATTGAAAGAAAGTGGGTAGAAGAAAAACCCTGCAAAATGAGATGGTTATGTAAAAGTGGCCCGCTTCAAATGCAGCTGTGATGGCGGTATGCTGTGTAAAGCATATAGCCTGAATTCTCGCATATTGTTTTCAATTATTTAATAGAAAATTTTCGTGTAACACTGTGAGACTCTCACATAGTCTGAAAACAGACTCAATCCTAACTTTGGAAAATCTAGTACAGATGTGACCTTTTGTTAAAGGAATCGGGCAGACCGTTAAACAGACAATGTTGCGGTGCACACTTCCCTAAGTGGAAAAAGGGTTATTCGTTAGGAAAAGACCATCAACGCACAAGAGATGTGCAAGGCCCGGGGAAACGCAGGCCTGGAGGTGACCAGGCGACGAACCCCCTGTGAGAGGCACACGAGACAATGGAACATTCGAGAACGAGGAAAAAGGTATAAATGAAGAAAAGACTATTAGACAGGGCTTCTTTTTTTCTTAGACTGGACCGTGATGATTGAGGTAGGGAGAAAAGAACAGACGTGAAGTCTAGATTGAACCGTGATTATGAACCCCGCTCTCAATAATGTTATCAGCGTTCTTCGGAACAAACTTGTGTACGTTATTATTAGTCTAGATATTTATTTTATATTAAACAAGATGTAAATAAGAGCCATTCCTCCATTTATGAATAACTCTACGAGACATTTATTTAACGGATCACGACAATCAGGTTTACAAACATTTCACTTGAATTTGAATAGCTCGGCAAAAGACGAGCGTGCTTTTTTCACGCTCGTCAGTGTTTTCGACGCACGTTTCAGCGATGCTTTTTCGAGAAGAAATCACCACTGTCACTATCATAACTCGTGTTATTTCCACTTTCAACATCACTTTATATATCTGATAACGCACAAAAATTTCCGCGCAAAAGACCGATCTTCCATTTTTGACATTACTCAATGAAACGTTTTCAATAAAATTTTAAAATATTCTCAATGGAATCATTCACGTATAAACTGCAAACACGCATTCATCGCGTTTCCGTATAACAAGAATTCTTCATTACAATGCAGTTTCGTAGACGCTATTGCATCGAGGCGCACCCCCCGTCATCAAAGTCTATAAACCAGAGGTGGGGAACGCGCGGCCTCTGTCATCTTCTTGTGCGGCCTTCATAAAAGCTAGCACTTGTATTAATTAATATTTAATTTTATAGATTACTACAATTTGCAAATCAATGGAATTAAATAAAGAACGGCATGAATGTATGTACGCAGGTTTCGCGTTACGAAGCTTGATCCAAATATTCAATTACTTTGACGCAAGAAACAAATGCAAATATCCCACTAGCTTAAATTTTCCATCGGATTTTAAAATTATTTTAGGAATTGTTGCTATGTCAGTTATTTATAATTTAATACTATTACTTTTCTATTGTATTTCTTTATAATGTTAAAATTATTTAAAAATACTTCTACTTTATTATTTTTATTTGAAGTGGTATTTAAATATGTAGTTGTTTATTAAAATTTAAAAATCTGGATATATATACGTGTTTACATAAATAAAAATACCAACAGTGAAACATAAAAAAATATACAGTGGTACCCATGAATTTTATAATTTTATAAAAAAAAATAATAATTAATGATTAATGTTATAACAAGTTTTTACCCTTATGTGAATACAAAAATATTTTATATTGCAACTTTCTAAGTCAAATAATAAATAAATAAGGACTTAATTTTTTGTTGTTATTTTACACCAAATTGTTAAAACTATACCTAACAATAATCTATATATATAAAACAGTTCCGTAACTGACTCATTCACTGACTGACATACAACGCACAGACCAAACCGCTGGACCTAAAGGACTGAAATTTTGCATGGCGATTCTTCTTATGGTGTAGGGGTGCACTAAGAGAGATTTTTGAAAAATTCTTCATAGATTTTTTAAAATTAAATTTTTAAGCTGTTTTAGTAACTTCTTTTAAATTTGCATTTAAAATAATAATTTGAGGGTTATAAAATTTATACCACGAGAAAGATCATAAAAATTCCTTTAAAATGAAATTTTTTTCGAATCTTTACCTCGATTTTCTGATTTTTGGTGAATTTTTAAAGATTCACTTTTAGAATTTAATTTATTAAATGCTGATCACGCGATTTCTTTTTCTGGTACTTTAAATAAATTTATCGTCACGTGCATAAGAACTAAATAGACAATAAAAAATTTTCTTCTTGCTAATGCGGCAGACGATTGGACATTATTTTGTCTATAAAAATAGCCCTTACGATTTTTTTTATAAATATATATATATATATTTTTTCTACATCAATTGTATATATTGATCGTCGTATTTATTATAAATATATACAGTGGACGCTCGTTAATTCGAACTCGGTTAATTCGAACTTTCGGTTAATTCGAACTAATCCAAAGGCCCCAAAAAACTTGTATTGGAGTTAATGTTAAAAATATCTCATTAATTCGAACTAAATTTTTATCACTTCGGTTAATTCGAACTAAAAATTTGACAAAAAAAATTTTCCTCGTTTAATGTAGAAAATACACACTGTATTTATTATTTTGTGTGTCAAATTTTTTTTTCTGTGTACGGCACATGCCTGCATTCCTAGACTATTGCATGTCCGCTAAACGTTAGTAGCTATTGTCCTTCTTATTAGTGCTAAACGGAAAAAGCAATTTTTCTTTATTTGGATCGATTTTCTTAGAATTTCAGAAAAACTAGTCTTTACTACAGATTCTAGGGAGCTGCATCAGTTATAACTGTAGTGCAGACAAGTTAATGTGGTCTAGTTTTTCTTCCTCATTGTGTGGTGTGAACGTGTAAAAATTCAGGATGTCTACACGTGGAAAGTACAAAACCCTAACTTTGGAGACAAAGGTAGAAATTTTAAAGAAAGTAGAGAATGGCGAATGTAAAACAAAGTTAGCAGCTGACTATGAAATTAAAAATAAATGCCTTGTCAACTAATTTGAAAAACAAGGAGTCAATTTTAGATTCATGGGAAAAATCAAAATTTGCTGGAGGAAGGAAACGCATGGGAAATGCGTCCCAAGAAGTTCTAGAAAAAGCTCTACTGCTGTTTCGGGATGTTAGATCTCGAAATTTTCCGATAAATGGACCCCTAGTGCTGACGAAGGCTGAATTGGCAAGTCGGATGGGTATTGAAGATTTTAAATGCAGTGATGGATGGCTTTTTCGATTTATGTCAAGGCAAAATATTTCTTATTAAAATTAGCTTAATAAGAATATAATTAGCTTATTGAGCTTATTCCGTTGTGGCCAAAGCTCTGATGTAAACGAAGACGTATGCACTAAATTCGGAAGGAAACTGACAGGGCTTTTCTCTACTTACCTACCGAAATATATTTTTAATGCGGCCATAATTGACAAAGCCATAATGGACTCTTATTAAAACTCTGAAAGCATTTATTCAGATGGAACCTTCCTCTGAAAATGAATTGAATTGTTTACTTCAAATCATGAAGCTGGCTGAACAATGTAGGCATCATAAACAGAACCAAACATCCATTTTACAGTTTTCCCCAAAGTGTAATTCATATTTTTAATAAAAGTTTACTTTATACTGCATATCTTCTGCTTCGTTTTATGATTAAGGTAAGTCTGTATTGCTTTTTAATATGTTTAACTTTATATAACATAGTATAATATATTTTCTGGGGTTATACATACTAGAAGAGTTTCTTCTTCAGTGATACACATTTAAAGTTATATATTTTCTCTTAACATCGGATAATTCGAACTTTTTTCTGAGAACCTTTGAGTTCGAATTAACGAGCGTCCACTGTATATATATATATATATATATTTATTTATTTTTTTGGCATTAATTGTATACGTTGACCGTTGTATTTAATTTGATTGTACTCCGCAGCGAAGTGCGGGTTTTCAGCTAGTAATTTCATAAAAGTCGCATTTATAGGTACATCAACTTATGCGGCCTTCTCTATTACTACCTAATTTACATGTGGCCTCTAATGGTAAAAAGGTTCCCCGCCTCTGGTATAAACAGATAACGAATCCTCACCGATGGAAATAAGACAGAATGCATACCAATGAAGAAGGTTTTTTTTAGCCAACGATTAGAAAATCTGAGGGAAATTCCATAATACGAGTGCCATGGCTCCTTATAAGGATACTTTTAATACAGAAAATGATGAAACCGATTCAACATTTTTTCCCCATCGCGAGCCTTAGAGGAGTACATTTATAAAAATTCGGAGTCCAATTTTTGCGGTACAAACAAATGGCACTTAAGAAATTCCAAAATTGTGTAGGTGCGGGACTGGTGAAATGCTATCCCCGAAATAAAAAATTGCAATAAATTTTATTTTAAATGCGGCACTAACGAAAAGCCATTCATTGGTGTGGGGCTGGTGAAATTCAATAAAAAATTACAATAAATTTATTTTAAATGCGGTACTAACGAGTGAGATATGTTTAGATTAAAATTCGGTTAGTTACGGGGCTGGTGAAATGTACGTGGCGAAAAGCAAACTGAATGATGTAATTATTCGACTACGCCATCTTCCAATGTATCTGGAATAATATCGATTCCCGTCTTGAACTTAACAAGGACTCAAAAACATCTATTTTTTTCTATGAAAATACATTTGTCGGAAAAACAAAAATTTACACCATGTGTTGGAACTAGATGACGGGTGGCGTCATAGGTTCCCTTCCGATTAAGGAATAAGTGAAAATGCTGCTTCACGCTCTCTATGACGTCATACGCGCGCGCCGGTAATCTTTTTGCATCGTTCAGAAGAAGTTGACTCGGAATGCAACTGGCATCTGAGCCAAAGATCTTAAAAGGAGGCGTTTTTCGTGTAGTGTTTATGTGACAACTGGTGAGAGTGTGAAGCAGTATTGAATCATTTTGTAATATCTTTAGTTCCACAATTTGCTCCAGCATAAGGTTTATGCGTCAAGTTATGTTTTTCTCGTCAAGAATGTGGAATAAAGCCGTTTGGATTATCAACCAAGCAGTTGCAATTTATTGCGTGGTGCATTCATCGTGAGGTAAGCCACTCTCATTACTCGTCACCAGTATTTTTATACAGTAAGCAATAAGTAGACCCACTGCGTCCTTTATTTTGCTATATATGTTCCTGCCCAGACCGGCTAAAGTCGGATAGACTTAGGGCCTGTTCACATAGGAGTCCGTTGCGTTGCGTTAAGGAAAAGATGACATTGAGACGAAAATAAACCAATCATATGCCTCCAAACGATTAGCAATGAAATTTTTAACGCCTATGATTGGTTTATTTTCGTCTGAATGTCATCTTTACGCAACGCAACGGACTCCTATGTGAACAGGCCCTTAGTTTAGTGTCCGAGTCAACGAGTGCCCATTTCGGTGGTACCGAGAGGTACTCGATTTCTTACACCATGTATGCATCAAATAGACGATCGATTTGCTTCATGAAGACATCCCAGATGAGGTATTTTCAAGCCATTTACGTGACATCTCCGGATATTTTGATGAACCGAACCAAAGTCAGCGATTCGATGCGTCGAAAACTGATGGTCTTCTCGTGTACTAGGACTTGTTTCGTAAACAGACGAAAAGGGTGAAATTTGAGATAATGAATCCCGTTCTCATCCTGGTGTATCTGCAAGAGACAAAAGAGGCACACACACACATGCAGAGAGAATAGTTTTCTTTTAAAACTTTACATTTATTGACAAACGTCTCACATTTACACTTTTCTCTTATGATACAAGTCGGGTGCTCCACCCCTGGCTGTGGTTGTGTTATAGAAATATTTACAACGAGGGACCGTCTGCCCTGGGATTGTCTGGAGGAGGGAAGGATGTAGAAAAGCCAGAAATATCATCAATTTCAGCGATTATGCATTATAAATACCCATGTTATGTACAACAAGCATACATCGATAAAATTAAGGATATACTCCAGAGATAATAGACTCGAATAATTTTTTTAAGCTCCCCATTCATAAAATCCAATGAATCAGTATAAAAAATGACTCATCGAGCAAACGGCGAACTTTAAGAACTATAAATAAAATCTAAATCGATAGTAATAGAAATATAAAAAAAAAACCTACTTGTTCTATTAACTTTCTATTCATTTGACGTTCTATTTCGAACGAGTGGCAACCCTAATAACCTAATATTCATCCATAATGAAGAGATATGCATTAAAATCTAAACAACACCGTTAAAAAAATATATCTGTCAGGTAGACAATAAATAGGATGAAACAAAACACCCGCCCGTTTAGTCCAGTCAAATTAGGTTTTCATTTCGCATTAAATGAAGGGGTTGAGATATTTTCAGGAATGTGTAGGGGATGGTCCCCTGAACAACGCCTAAAGTTCCCTCGATTTCAGGCACCGCGGGGAGTGTATCTGTGTGTGTGTGTGGGGGGGGGGTGTCCCAAAGGTCCCTTTTTTTCAGTTTTCGGCGTTTATCTCAAAAAGGTGCGTTGCACAGAAAATTGTCAAATCAAAAAATTAAAGCTGATAGAATTCCCTTCCAAATGGTATATCCATGTTTGTATCTAAGTGTTACCGTTTTCGAGATATGAGCCGATGAAAATTTTTCAAAAGAAGTGGTAGCGGTTCAGGTATCTCGTCAAACTTCCTTTTCTAACTCTTTCCCCTTCGATTTCTCAGAAAACTCGTGATAGAGAAAGTTGTAGAGCGAAATTTTTTTTTCAAAAATGTATACAGTTATGCTAATTTATCTTCACCCGGTAAATAGTTAGAGCGATTTGAAGTTATGGGGTACTTTTCAACATTTTGCTAGTAAAATGCTCGTCACTCAAGTTTCGTTTTCAAGGTCTACAGCTCATATTCAAAATATTAGAATAATTATATTTTTTTACAAATTGAAAATATCCTTTGGTAATTTAATGCAAATATGCAAATGATATTTTTATTAAGAACTTATTGTTGATTAAACTTATTTATTATCTTAAAATTAATATCATTTTTGAAAAGATTATAAAAAAATTATTTTGAAAAGTCAAATTATTAGAATATTTATTCAAGTGGTTCAAAATATTAGAATATTTCACATTAATTCTCCTTTAATTATCACCAATTCATAACTGGTGGCATCATTGATTAAATTCAGATAATTTTACTTAAAATAAGTATTCTTTTTGCAGTTTGTTTGCTTTTTTGACTTAAAATGGGTCGTGTGAGTGATATTCCTGAGTCTATTAAACTTCGTATGGTTGATTTGTATCGGCACGGTTAAAATCAATGTTACATAGTGAACTAGCTGAAAACCCGCGCTTCGCTACGGAGTACATTGAAATTAAATACAACGGTCAATGTATGCAATTAATTCCAAAAAAAAAAAAAAAATAAATATATATATTTATAATAAATACGACGATCAATGTATACAATTTGATGTTAAAAAAACATATTTATAAAAAAAATCGCAAGGGATATTTTTATAGACAAAATAAAGTCCAATCGTCTGCCGCATTAGCAAGAAAAAAATATTTTTTTGTCTATTTTTTTTGCACGTGACGATAAATTTATTTAAAGTACCAGAAAAAGAAATCACGTAATCAGCATTTAATAAATTAAATTCTAAAAATTAATCTTTAAAAATTCACCAAAAATCAGGAAATGGAGGTAAAAATTCGAAAAAAATTTCATTTTGAAGAAATTTTTATGATCTTTCTCGTGATATAAATTTTATAACCCTCAATGTATTATTTTAAATGCAAACGTAAAAAAAGTTAAAAAAAACAGCTTAAAAATTTAATTTAAAAAAATCTAAGAAGAATTTTTGAAAAATCTTTCTTAGTGCACCCCTACACTATTAGAAGAATCGCCATGCTAAATTTCAGCCCTTTAGGTCCAGCGGTTTGGTCTGTGCGTTGTATGTCAGTCAGTCAGTGAATGAATGAATGAATGAATGAGTCAGTTACGGAACTGTTTTATATATATAGATTATTTACATTGTTGGCAATCAAGCGTTAGTAAAATACTAACACAATATTAAAAAAATGGAAAATTTCAAAATAATCGCTGAAATGGTGGCCGAAAACCAAAAACATCTGCTAGAGATGACAGGAAACTGAAGCGTATAGTTAAGAAAACCCGTTTTAAAAGTGTGCGATTCTTGCACCGAAAATGGAAAGAAGCAGTTAAAGTTTCCAAATCGACAACATTAAGACGTCTCCATAAATTTAAGTTTGAATCTCATGTACTGAAAACAAAACCTCTCATGACTGCAAAATAAAAGCATATAAGATTGAATTGGTGTAAATCAAGACGTTTATGGAGCGAAGAAGATAGGAAAAAAAATATTATTTAGTGATGAAAGTATCTTTTGTGTTTCATATGGTAGTCAAGGTATTCGAATTTGGAGAATGAAGCAAGAAGCATTTGATAAAGAATGCCTTAAACGTTCAGTAAAATTTGCTGCTAGTGTCATGGTTTGGGGTTGCATGAGTGCAGAAGGACCTGGAAAGTTATGCATCGTCTACAAAAAGGTTAACTCTCAGATATGTCAAGAAATTTTGGAATATTACATGATTCCATCATCAGAAGATTTTTTTGAAGATGATGTCATCTTTCAAAAAGATGTAGCGTCACTGCATACCTCGGTGTCAATTAAGAATTGGTTCCGCCAACGTAAAATTAAGGTACTTCCTTGGCCACCAAACTCACCAGACATTAATCCCATCGAAAACTTATGGGGTATAACGAAGAAAAAACTCCAAGAAAATCCTCCTTCAAGTAAAACTGAGTTAGTGGCACGTATAAAGTCTATTTGTGCTTATTGATAGAAATGTTTGTAAACACCTTGTATATAGTATGCAAGATCGATTGTACACTGTTATTAAAGCTAAAGGGGATGCTAAAAAATATTAACTACTATTTACTTCATATTCATCAGGTAATATTTTTGCATAAAATAAAATATTCTAATATTTTGAACCAATCTAAATTTTATTCTAATATTTTGATGTGTTTCAGAAAGCTGTTGTATACCTAATTTTTTGTATTTTATATTTTGTAAATGTTAAAATCTTATCTAAACATTCCAGATTTAATTTATAAGAAATTTAATTGCATTTACTTAGTATAAAAAATAAATAAATGGAAAATAATTTCTTTCTTATTACTTTTTCTCAATTATTCTAATATTTTGAATCTGAGCTGTATAACTCTCTTAATCACTTTGTATGCTGTTTTAATTAGATACGTATAGTATTTATAACCCGTATAAATAATAAATTATGTATACCTGTACGTATAATGTATATCTCATATACAGAAGAACACTTGTAGTACAAAGGAGGAAGTAAGAAAACAAACCAAAATGCATAAAAGCGTCACTTTAGCTGAGATCATCTTGGAAAATTTAGATATCACACCATATGAAAAAGAAGAAGTAGTTCAGTTACTTCAGACCTCAGTAGAAATTACTCCACAACACATTTCCACAAATGTCTCCCTTGCCAGCATTCAGTGGAAATTGAGCAACGCATTGTCACGTCTCAAAGGTTATGGGCCAATAGCAGCTTTGTGGGTCCAGTACTTTGAAATGGTGGTGCTGATGAAAAAATTCATTGCAGCACAGCGCACTGGTAACTGGGAAGATCATATGACATTCGCCCAACTGACGATACCTTACTTCCATGCCAGCGGACATTTTCATTATGCAAAGTGTACTCACCTATACAGTACTGGCCAGAATGGATGACTCATTTCCCATTCATAGTGACGTATTGGCGCAAGATGTTCGTTTTGGCTGTCTGCCAAAGTGCAGGTGTTCTTGCTTGGCATTTCGTTAGTTCATTAGTTGTGTTCGCCGTGTGTTGACGTACAAATTTTTGCAGAAGGGTGAAATAATATAAAAATTCCTGGTAAAAGAATTTCACGCGAAATGCATGCACAAATAAAGATTCTGAGCGAAGAAGGTTATAGTACTCGGGAAATTGCTGCCAGATTACAATTGGCACAAAAGACAGTTTCCAGGTCTATAAGTAATTTCAAAACAACCGGAAATTATGGATATTCAAAGCCAAAAGGTCGTCCCAAGGGCACAAGCAAGCGCATGGATGAGTCCATAATTTTGGCAGCGAAGAAGTCACCCAGAAAATCAGCGAAAGCAATCCAAGCTGGTTTACCAAAAGATGTAAATATCCCTAGCCAAAGGACAATCCGCAGGAGGCTATTCAATGACAATTTACAGTCCTACAAGCCTGCTAAGAAGCCTAAATTGTCTCCCAAAAACATTGCTGACCGACTGACATTTTGTAAAAAGTATCAGGATTGGACTGTGGAGCAATGGAAACATGTGATGTTTTCAGACGAGACTCAAGTATTGCAGTTTTATGCATTTTGTAGAAACATACGACGACTTCCCAATAAAAGAGACTGTCAACGCTACATTATTTCCACCGTGAAGCATGCTGCAAAACTCATGGTCTGGGGAGCCATTTGTGCCAAAGGAAGATGTGGATCGTGGTTCATGCCTGAAGACACATCAATTAATGGAACTGTTTATCTCGATGTGCTAAAAGAGAAGTTACCACCGTTTATGAATATCAACCAGTGCACACACTTCCAACATGATGGAGCACCTTGCCACCAGACTAAAGCTGTTAAGACATGGATTGCAAAGCAGGGGGTTCAGATCCTTAAGCCGTGGCCCGGAAATTCCCTGGATCTAAACCCAATCGAGAACTGTTGGGTAATTTTAAAGAGCAAAGTTGCTGACCTCAACCCCACTTCACTTTCGGACTGAAGAGAAACTATAAAACAAGTGTGGATTACAGAAATTACACCAGACTATTACGAAAAATTATGTATTTCCATGCCTGATTGTATCTAAGCTGTATTTGAAAAAAAAAAAGTTTCCACACCAAATACTGAACTCTTTCTCAATTATGTATGTATACTGTAATTATATAACTAAAATTAATAATTCCCATAAAATAAATACTTAGTTAAATGAATTATTCTTGTGCATTCATAAACATCACAGTTTTTTGTGGTGAGTCATCCATTCTGAAAAGTGAGTCATCCATTGTTGAAAAGTACCCCATAACTTGATGCTCTATCTATTTACCGGGTGAAAATAAATTAGTATAACAATATACATTTTTGAAGGTAATTTTTCGCTCTACAACTTTCTCTATCAAGAGTATTCTGAGAAATGGGAGGGAAAGAGTTAAAAGAGGAAGTTTGACGAGATACCTGAACCGCTACCACTTTTTTTTTTGACAAATTTTCATATTCAACGGCTCATATCTCGAAAACGGATGAAAATGAATGTGAAACAAAATGAATGTGGAGTAATGTGTTGTGATGAATGTGATTCTTCCACTTAGGTAGAAACAAGGATATACCATTTTGAAGGGAATTTTATCAGCTTTAATTTTGGAATTCGACAATTTTCAGTGCGAAGCACCGTTTTTGAGATAAACGTCAAAAACTGAAAAAAGTGACCTTTGGACGAAAAGAGACGAACAACATCTGAGAGCATCAAGTAAAACATCAAACATCGCCAAAGTGTTTTATGACTCCAAATCTTCACCAGGAGACATTGCTGGAGCTGGGGAACGAATGTTCCTGCTCATGTTCCAGGCCCCGCCAAATGAGCATGATCTCAATCACCACAGGTACCTTTCATTTTTCTTTGCTCGAACTGACCCATTAAGTAAATTTAATAATTTATGTAATTCATTAGTATTCAATAATACGTTATACACTATCTGTTATAACTATACGTTATAACTTCAAGACGCTCTAACTATTTACCGGGTGAAAATAAATTAGTATAACTATATACATTTTTGAAGGTAATTTTTCGCTCTACAACTTTCTCTATCAAGAGTATTCTGAGAAATGGGAGGGAAAGAGTTAAAAGAGGAAGTTTGACGAGATACCTGAACCGCTACCACTTTTTTTTGACTGATCGATTGGACTTCATTAGGCGTTGTTCAGGGGACCAACCTCTACGCATTCCTGAAAAAATCTCAACCCCTTCATTTAATGCATGATTCGCCGTCATTTTGAGCTAATTTGACTAGACTAGTTACGTAGCAGTATCCTACACGATCGCCAGAGAGGACGCCACTAGGAGGTGCGCGTTCTATTCTACGTTCGGATGAGGAAAAGGTTCATGACCTTGGAAGCTACTACCGAGCTATTAATATTTCTTTTTAATCGTTGCAAAAATCGGTATTTAAACAGATCTTTGAAATCGCAAGTTTCCTAAACATTAAAGTCGTTTCACTGATTACTATTTCGATTGCATATAATGATTTAACATCGCACTGTCAATGAAGACGGTCGTACTTAAACCGCGAGAATCGTCGGTGACTTTCAATGGGTGCTATCGTTGGTCCGCTTCTTTACCGTATGAGATCACATCTCGTTCTATCGCATATTAATTAGAAAACCTCTAAGCGTTCCACTTGGTGACAGAGATGATCCATCCTTCGTTTGGAGTTCAGAGAGTACCATTTGGATGGTTTTGAATGCCAAACGAGGTGATCATCCCCGCTAGAAACGCCTTTTCCGGATGTCATTTCACCGATTAACGATAGGTTTGGGCTAAAGACTTCCTCCCCAATCAAGCGGGAGTGTCCCTCTTATTGATTTTCGAGACAGCACCCATTTCTGACGATTTTCAAGAATATCAAGTTATTCTATTTTTAAACTGGAAGTGGCCTCCTCTTTCGCGATCGGAATGGTTCAAGCAATAAACGAATGGTTTGCGCGCAACCTAAGGCTCAGAATGTTATTGGATAAAGAGCAACACGCAACAGTTACACTTCGAGTTACAATACTCGTTTTTTTCTTATTATTATTAAATGGAGACCGAGCAAGACTCATCATAAATTGAGAGGGCGCGTCCCATCTTCAAATGGCGAAAAAAGAAACAAATGCAACCACCTTATAACCGTCTCGATCGTGTAAGGATAACAGTTTATGGATAAGATCCACGGTCTTAACCGGAAAATATCAGCAAGCCGTTTTGACATCCAACGTTTCGAGCGGCAGCGAAATTTCCTGCCAACCGGGTCTCGACAATAGGTTAGGATACAATTCAAAACAAGCCGTGAATAGAAAGAGAGCGCGTCCCTTCTCCAGACAACGGGGCAGTCGGAACAGAATACAATCTTCGAGAACTCAACTTTGTCTTTAAAAATATCTTCTTCGCAGCAAAGAAGAGGAGGGGAAAAAAAAAAGAGCTAGAATTTGCGATATTAAAAATAAAATAAAACACAGCACATTTTTAAAAATAGTCTAGTTCCCGCCGATAACAACTGGCGGGCTCCTGTGGCCCACACGATTTTGTACTTTGAAAAAGAACGTCATACATGAAATTACGTATACGAGGCTCTTGCCAGTCGTTCGCCCACTGGATAAGTAGCACGGAACACAACTTGATTAATATTGCACAAAAAATCTTTTTTTCTCCTTTTTACAAATCATGTACACCTATTTACAAGGGAAGGGAGGCCTAGAATCTGTTTTCATATATTTTTTATATGTACAAGACAAGCGCACACAGATTTTTGATATATTTTCTTCTCGCCCTGCATTGTTTGATTGGTTTTTGATTAGGAGAGCCACAAGCAGAACGAAAGCCAGTTTCTCTGGGAAGCTCTTTTGTCGGAACATTTTCTCACGCGTTAGCACAAGGAAGGGAGAAGAAAAAGCCCGGGGGGGGGGGGGTTAAGCTCCATTTTGAACAAATGTTGACAACACACACGGGGAAGAAAGATAATGTCAATGGGTTCGATGAAGCTCTTTCTTCTTTGGCCCACCGAGCGAGAAGGGTTCAATTCTGGCTGGTAACTACTCTCAAATACAATTTTGGCCACTTATCCGACCCATGGAAGTTCCTAAACTGGAGAAAAATCTTCGCCGCAAACATTCAAAAAGATCTGTCTGATCATTTCGCTACACACCTTAAGTTTAAAAAAATTGATTGGAATCACAAAAATAAAAAAAGTGTCATCATTAAAAAAGTTTTCATACAACATGATATTTTAATGGTATTAACTCTGTCTTAATTCTTGCATTTCAAGTTTCATTTTTCTCCTTATCTTCCTGGTATGCAAATTCTGTAGTATACAAGAAAGAAAAATGAAAAGTTGAATAATCTAGAATATTTTTTCAGCTTTAACGAGATCTCTCTGATATATATATATAAATCAGCGTGTTCCCAAAAAATAAACGAGAAAACGTATGAAAGAGTACTTTTCCCCTTTAGCCCTTTTTTCTCTAAGAAACGTTTGACGGCACGATTTCTCCCCAGAGGGTCAAGGTCGCAGTTACCCCTACCAGCCACATAAGAACCCTTCCTCGGTGTTCGTGCCTCATTTCTTCTGTCAGTGATGGTGGTGGTGGTTGTTACTGTTGGTGGAGTTGGACATGAAGTCCAGGTTCTTGATGACCAGCTTCTGCCGGAATCCGTTGGGGTCGGGGTTGAAAACGGCGAGGTTGGCACTCCGTTTGAACTTGTTAAAGCCCTTGAAGGAGTCCGACTTCTTGAAGATTGGCACGCTCTGTTTGCTCTGCGATGAACTGGTGCTCGTGGTCACGGCGCCGGAAGTGGTCATCGAAGGGCTGCTGCTGCTGCTGTGCGGAGTGGGCGCCGGAGACGCGGACCTGTGGTGGGGGGACATCCTCAGCATAGATGGTGACGCTCGGGGGTGGGCAGGAATGCCCGTCGGAGATGTCGGCAGGGCGGCAGATCCCCGGCAGTTCGGCCCCCCTGCCAGCAGGGCTTCAGACAGTTTCCGAGAAGACGTCGTCGAACTCTGCAACAGAGACGAGGCATGGATGTAAATATTGAGTGTAGTTAATTGCACAAACTGGTAAAAATTACTTCTTCAATATACTTAATAATTCAAAATATTCAATGACATATCAACTAGAGCAGGGGTTCCCAAGCTTTTTATAGTACCGTACCTGTACATTGTAAACAATTTGATGACGTACCGGTAGACCGAAAATTTTGAAATGGGGAATAAAATGCAACGGAGAACAAAATAAATTAGGATATATAAAAAATCATTTTAAATAAATCTCCTGAGTTTAAAACACTTACCTTAACAGCTTCTTAATATTTATAAATAATACAATTACTATTGATTAATAATATGCAATTAATTTAAAGATGTTTGAAACACAATTTTTAGTAGAACTCAGACACAGTTATAGACACAGTTATAATTAGCAGGCGAGTGCCAAATTTTTATGGGGCGGTCATAGATAACACATTCATGTGTAGACGGTATCTTTAGAGATTAGGTACATCCCAATAAAGTATTACAACACAAACAATGGATAAGAAATTCCAAACTAAAATATTAAAACGTATGGATTATTAGTTATTATAGTTATTTCTTTTCTTTTTTCGTAATACAGATTTTTAATAGATTTTTTTTTAATTGTAAAATCATTTGCGTACCGGAAGCTGCTTGTCCACGTACCGGTACTGGTACGCGTACCCAAGGTTGGGAACCACTGAACTAGAGCATTAACAGAGCATTTCGAAATACATGGCAAATATTTCTTTGGGAAAAAAGTGCTTTGAATAGATTTAAGTATAGCGCGATACATAACACAGGAAGAGAGTAGTTTGTCATCAGAAGAGTGTAACTATGCATAGCAATACCACCCCGTGAAAAACTACAGCTATTGCTGGAGGAAAATTGATTTCTAATTCTTAGAAAGACTATCGCGTGATTTACATAGTATTAGGAGGTTTCTACCAGCTTTTAACAAAGTTGATGATTACCGAATACGGTTAAATACGAATGTATTACGCCAATGGTAAAATAATGAAATAAAACTCGGCACTAGACACTGAGTTTGAACCTGAAACTAAAGTTTGTACTTTTACGCATTCAGTTAGCAATTTATTTCTTTGGAATTTTGGGAACACTAGATGTGACTACACGTCTGCATTTTCTAGAAGACTCAATCTAACAACTTGCCGCCTTTTAAAACTTGATATTCGTCTTTCAAACTCCATTTTAAAAACAATTTGTTGACCGCAAAATAATACTCAATAAATTCCTTAAAGTACATTTAAGTTACTCATCTTAGCCTCCGTTTTAAAAACTCATTGTCCTCTCATAACACAGAAAAACTGGCGTGATGAAAAAATAAAAAAAAAAATTTGACAACCTATAAACATTAACATGTAAATAACATCGCAAATTCAGGAATGACACAATTCCCACAATTAACGAAGAGGGTCAGACAGGTAAAAACAAATAAAACAATAACAATGCAGGTATTCCCCGGCTTACTGCCGAAATTTTTATTTATTTTTAAATTATTTTTATTTTTTCTCAAAAATATTGTTCCTCGAATGCACAGTAGGGTAGACCGGGGATTGTTGGCCCATTTTTTCTTCAATATTTAAAAAAAAAATAATTTATTAAAATTCTTAATTTTTTTTCAGTTTGTACAATCAACACATCTTAAAGCATAACCGCGTATGAAAAAATTTGATAAATATTCATTAATAGTTTCTATATGAAGCTCGGGAGGACATCAAGTCACTGGGCCAACATGCCCCATCGAACGGGGCAGGTTGGCTCTCGAAGTTGATTTTATGTTCGGATTACTAACGGAAATGAAAAAAAAAAACAAAATATCAAATGTAATTTTAATATGGAATATAAAAGACTTAAAGGATAAGGAAATGTATCTTGTCCAACTTAAGTACTGCCTTCATCGATCTTTCTCATCATCACAATGAATGCAAACATAAAATATCGTGTCCCCAGTGACACGTGATTAATCTGCCCAACGATTGCACCTGGTACACTGAATCCAGTCTTTTCCTGATTTATTGATAATTTTATTGACTTTTATAGGCTTATGAATGTAGAAAACAAACTCTTGGACTGCGCGGCATCTTGGGTCAGTGGGCCAACTTGCCCCATATCGCCATTTTGGAGTTTGATCGTTGTATCAAATAATATTCTGTTACTATTTTTTCAAATCAGTGGGAAGAAAATTAGCTCTAAACAACGATCCTTTAGATTGCTATTCACCTAAGTGAAACTTTAATTTAGAAACAAATCAGAAACGATTATTTATAAGTGGGGAAAAAAAAAAAACCTCCAGTGAAAATTTGAAGTGTCTCTCGTTTGGCCATTTCTTCGCTGCTGACGCTGTTGTGGGTGAAATAGAACGCGCTAGGACACACGTCGCTTAGCTAGTAACGCAATCTACCGGATAGTTTGATAAATATCGCAGATGGGCCAACATGCTCCGGTCTACCCTACATGTACATATATGTATTGCATAATTATTAAAAAATATGAAAAATAGCTTGGATTACGAAATTAATGTTTGAAGACTGGTTTACGAATGTTTTTGTTGGTGAAGTAAAAATATACTGTAAAGAGCAGCACCTTCCCTATAAAATACTTCTATCATATGGCTTCAGCTTTTCACTATAATAAGAGACGACAACAATTAGAAGCAATGGATCCAAATGAAGAAAGATTAGCAAGCGTAAATCGTCGCATTCTGGCTAGCTACCAGACAATATACAAGGAAAAAGAGACGCAAACTGTTCAAACTACCTTGGATAACTTTGAAAAATGGGATGGATAATTTGCAACCTATCTTCTGTCGTAAATTCTGAACCAATGGATTGTACCAATATAATAAGTAGTGATGACGAAGAATAAGTTATGACTTCTAAATAAAGTACAATGCATTATAAATTACGTATGTATGTAAGTATGACAGTAATAAAAAATTGTTTGAAACTCGACATACGAGGAATATTTGTAATTAGACAATAAATATTGGAAAATTAAACGTAAGGTGAGACTATTATGCACTGAATTTATCATTAAACAATAAAATTAATATTGGTTTCAATGGGAGATATACCAAGAGGTATCAAAAGCATTGTCTATCAACAATGTACATACACGATAAAAGAGTCAACCTTGATGCAGACGCACTCTTTGCTGCTTGAAGTAAATGAACGATGAAATAAAATTTTAAATATTGTCAAAGCCTTTGAAAAAAAGACCGTGGCTTACATTTCTTAAACCTAACATGTTCTCACTGTTTCAAACTGCCACATGAAAACTAATTAAATTAACCTCGGAGGGGGGGGGGGGCGCGCTAGCAGTCACACGAGGCCATAACGTTATGTATTACGCGAAAAGTTCTTCCTGCGTCGACGAAACAACTTCATTGAAAGAATATCCTAAAGGATATAATGAACATCCTTTTGAAATAATAGATATAACTCTGCCCTTAAATTTACTAACGCGTTGGGTGTTTACAAGTTGCTAAAGGTTGGCACGTATATATATCGCGCTTGTTATATACTTGGGCAAAACACCCGTACAATCCATCAGTGGTGAGAGATTCGCAGAGTATTCAATTAGCACGGGAAAGAAAAGATGTAACTTACCCAGTTCTTCCTCGCTATATGACTGCTGAAGGAGGACATCTTGCTGCTTGAAGTCGGCGACGCGACGTCCTTCCGATGAGATGAGGTTGTGGAAGAAGGGCGGGGCGAGGCGGCCCGTGCAGCAAACCCCGCCATAGTAAGGCAGCCGGAAGCGTAGGGCAGCATCCCAGCCAGCAGACTCGCGGAGCCGCCCTGCTGCTGGACAGCGTTCTGGTGGCTGAACCTGTAGCTGTAGGAGGCGGCCAGTGGCGAGGGTGACGAAACGGCAGCCCGGTTGTTGTTGTTGTTGTTGGTGGTGGTGGTGGGCGGCGGGTAGGGCGAGTATGGGACCGGATGGTGATGATGCGAATGCGGCGCTTTTCCCGTCAACTGGGCTTGGAGGATACTGGGAGGATGAGTCGTCAGCTGGTGCATTAGCAGGGGTGACGAAGTAGGATGCTTCGGCGTTGGGACGCAGGCTGTGTGCTGGCGGACGGGCGCTGGCATGTACGTTTGCTGGCGATGCTTGATATCCAGGACAGGATTGGCGACCGCCCTGGGGCGTGTGGCCTGCGCAGGCGACTCACCAGGTTTACGTGTGCAGGTCGACAAATCAAGAGCGCCCAAATCGTCTCGCTGGGGCTGTTGGCCCGTTACAGCTGCAGGTTTCGGAGACGAGGAGGAACGGCCGATTTCGTGTTGAAGATACAGCTGCTTTATGACGTGATCGATGTTATTGGACTTAGCGTGGTGCTGGTGCGGGGTGACAACGGTCGTAGTCGTGGCAGGTGCTTGGTCAGTTGCCATGGGTGAACCCATATCTTCCTCGCATCGTGCCGGGCAGCTCATATCGCTAGCTCGTCCACTATCCGCCTCAGTGTCGTCCGTTTCATCCTCCTTTTCGGCAATAGCATTGATTTTCTTACGCAAGGCAGCGTCCGTCTCGTCTTCCTCTTCGTTTTCTGAGCTGTCTCCCGTCTTCTGCTCGTCTACCACCAGATCTGACTGACAGCCGAGGTCGTCGTTGTCGCTGAATTCGGCTGATATTGTGTCTTTAACCATTGCTTCCAAAGAAGACCTTTTGCTGTTGTCCACAGATTCCTTGAATTCCCCACTGTCGAGGACAGACTTGATGGACTCACTTGAATTCTTGTTATCAACCACTACGATAGACTCTTTGGAAGTTAATCTGCTCTTGTCATCGTGTCCGTTAAATGAACTGAAAGATTCAGATTTCTTATCTGACACAGACTCTTTGGTCGACGCATTAACGCTCTCTTGATCATTGTTGGTACTTGGAGATTCATGGAACCTTTTACCTACTATACATTCTTTGGGAGGTAGCCTGTCCTTGCTCGTAACACCACTGATAGCAGTAACGATGGTAGGGGAGAGAACACTCTTGTCTTCAAGGCTAATGACAGAACAGAGGGAAGTCATGGGATTTTTTAATTCCTGATTTTTTGTGGAACTGTGGGAATGAAGAGTGTGTTCGCTCGTCGATCTGATTTCTTCCTTCGTTTCCCGGAAAGCACCTCTTCCATCAGAATCGGAGTGAGGGATAGGAACTTCTGCCGACACAGGAACCTGCGGGTCCCCTGAAGTAGAGGTGACGACCTCGGAACAGTCTGCATCCCCTGTGGAGGACGAGACCACTGCCGCAGGTTTCGGCGAGGGAGAAACAGAACTGTCGGGCACATTAACGTTCGTCGGCTGAGAAACATAAACGGAGTTCGTGAGTGCCGACGTTTCGCCTATGGAAGAGTGGGAGGAATTATTTAGCGTAGGTTTATCCAAGTCCGAACGAACAGATATGGCTGTCGAACAGGGCGCACTCGACGGAACACTATGGCGGTCGGTTGGGGACGCCTCAGCGCTTAAAAGCTCTTTGGTAGGTACAGAAGAGTCCTGCACGGTGCTTGTCGTAGAACCCAGCGGACAGGCAGAGACGGTAACAGTGTTCGCAATGGAAGACAAAGAAACGGCGCTCTCTGCCGTACTCGGGAGCACCGTTGGCGTTAACAGAGTGTTAGGGGTTGTTATGGTACAGACTGCCGGCGACTGACCTAGAAAAGTGGACACGCTTGAAGCGTTGTTGGTCACATTACTGCAAACAGAGTTCGAGGTCGTTGAGACCAGAGTCGTGACGAAGGTGGGTGCCAACGTTGTGATCACAGAGGGTACTAGCTTGCCCACTGTCAGCTGAGACAGATGTTGGGGCGTAGTAAGACATGTTACTGGAGCAGCAGGTGGGGGATAAGGAGCAAGTCTTGCCAGACGCACAGGGGCGCTCTTATGCCGAGAGCTTCGGCCCCCTTTCCTGCCAGATTTCTTCGAGCCAGATTTTTTAGGGTTGAGCTCAGGATCGTGGATGAACTTGAGCCGGAATCCGTTAGTTGGTGAAAGTAGAGTATTAGGTTCAGGCGTAGACACCAACTTAACGCTGTTGTAAGTTGGTTCTGGCACCAGAGGGGCAAGGTTTGACTTAATAGGTAGACTAGAGTTAAACTGGACCTTGGTTTCTGATACGTCCATCCTCTGGACGTCAATTTTGGAAGACGTTGTGTCGAGTTCGGGAATGTCAACTTTTGCTTCTTCCGACGGAGCGTTTTCGACTTCCCCGCATTCGACTACGGACGACCTTGAGTCGACCTCCATACATTCCGGATCTGCCACCGTTGTTACCATAGGTGGAGCCTCAGGCACGTCGTCGGCTACACATTCATCGGGATGAACTGCTTCCGTTGCAGGCGGTAAGACGGTTTCAGGAGGAGGAGGAGGAGGGGGTTCCATGCACTTTGGAACACGTTTTGCGATGCTGTAGAAGAACTTCATGGGTTCAGCCTACGGGAAACGGAAAGATACACATTACACGACTTCAAAGCCCGAAAAACTCAACTGAAAGGGAAAATGGATGAGCCTCGCGACTGTCTCTCTATCGGAATGCACGGCGTGATTGAGAAAAAGGAATACGTACCCTTTTCCACGAATATATATAGGCCACATCCATCAGCGTGAAGCTGTCCTTCAGCACATGATCATCGTAGAGAACATCAACCTGCGGAGAGGATAAAGACCCTGAATAGACGCACTTTTTATAATCCGCTATTATGTAATCTCGGACGCAGAACATCCGACAGCAAGACACAGGTGGTTAAAATAAAAGTTTAATTAGAAATCTATTAAAAAATTTAAATGAATTTTATTCACTTAAATTAAACTTGATCATGAATACAAAAGCATTTTCAACTGAGAGGAGAGATAACTACAGAAACAAGTATTTCAAATAAATATATATACATCTGTATGTCTGTAAAATTAATATCAACCACTGGTAAAAAGTTACTTCAAAATTAAAAAAAGTCTTAATCAAGCATTTTACCTCGTGAAGCCTTCGTGATAATATCAACTAATTGTGAAGAATGCTCGTGAGCTTGTATATAATTGAAAATCCTGATAGATTTGGTATTTTAGCAGAAAATTATCTCTCACAAGGAAGGATTTTCTCCCGTAAATTCATTCCGTTACTTTGATATACAAGTCCTTCAGTTTGAGTCAGAACAAGGTTCTAAAAATACATGCACTCTTATGCATGGGATTTGGCAATGGAATCTGAACGCTCGGTCACAAGACAAGGTTCCAATTTACCGTCTCATTTTGATCGCAACGGCAGATTTATTTCGTGCAACACTGCGGAAAGAAAATGCTTCATCATTTGGCGTTTCTTAATTTTTCGTATCTCTAAGGAATTGGCAGTAATTCCGGTATTTTCCTTTAAAGAAAATCAAAATTCAGGGCTGTGAAGATGCCAAGATGCCTTCGATATCAGGCGCCACAGAATGCAGGGAAATACATTTTTTACTCGTTCAAACCTTTTAGAGCCCAAAAAGGTTTGCACGAGTTTAGAGCCAAAAGTATTCAACAAAAAAGACAGACCAGGTATGGATAGTTCTAAGGAATATTTTTATGGCTAAGCACTTCTAATCCCCAATCCTCCCTAAAAAAAAATAAAATAAAATAATAAAAAAATAAAAAGAAAATAATAATCCCGATTACTTAATTTAACCTAAAATCATATTTCTTCTATAGCGGGTTCCCCCAAACCTCATTCGTCCTGATTTCAAAATTTATCTCCTGTTTTAACGGACGCGAGAACAAGGCAGAAGCGGTTCGCCTCATCCGAAACGCAGATCGACGAAAAGACGGCTTACATTTTGCAACCCGTAACAAAAAGGGTTGGGAGAACAACACGCCCAGAAAGGACCCCCAGCTGATTGGGAGAGAGACAGACCGATTTCAATTTCCCGGACACATCATCCTGCGACTGCCCCAGAGATTTCGATCACCATGGCAACTGGAAGGGAAGAAAATCCTTTCTCGTGTGAGGAGAGGCCACACAAAAGGGAGACTCGATCTCGGGGAAAATTGTTGGCCGCAGATATTTTCGCGAGAGCTTACTATCTTCAGGCTGATTAAAAAACAAAAAGATAAATGAAAACTTCTATCAAAAGGCGACGCTGGAGAGATGCGTGGGTTGAAATTTTGATCCCGTTTTTTCTCGAGTGCACCAAAGGGTAGTTCATTCTCTCCCTCAACGCAGATGAGATGAAAGGGAAAAGAATGTCCACTGGATGAGCCGCTTTATATCGAGACAATAGGAAAATGAAAATGACAGCCATAGATCATTCTTTGCACTCAAAATTAATCCAAAATTGTCGAATGTAAGTCCATACACTTTATTAGATCGCAAGAAAAATTTCGTCGAAAACAGGAAAAAAGTAAGAATGTATACCGAGTTTTATGTATATCATCCTTTCTTTGAGTGTTTCAATGACAAAACAACAGTGAGCAATAATTTTACGAGAAGAATGAGTAGGACATGCTCATTTACCTCACACGTGGGCGGAAGACTAAACTTCAAGTGGATGAACTTCTTAAGGTGACCCACAGTGAAGGCGGCCGGGCAGTTCAGGTGGCGCGTCATAGGGTCCTGCAACATACATTTTCAGAATCGGCATTAGACTCAAAACAAAATGTTCATTCAACATTAAAGCAGCGGGGAAAAACAAAAAAAGGGCTCACCTTGGCCTCGGACTGCTCAGCTGACTTTGAATCTTTGGTGGACCTGCAAAACGTCGTAATAATTAAGCAGTGATAAAGTTAAAACTGTCGCTACAAGCACAAACAAATAACGACCACAGACCCCCAAGGTCCTTCGATCACGTCATGCCAATCAGTAATTGCTGTCAACATAGTCCAGACAAAACCTGGGATGATTCCATCGAAACTGACTGACACAACATAAGCCAAACAATATAGGTGATTTGCATCCTTGTAACGGTTACTGGAACTCATGCGGATGTACACGAATCATACCCGAGAAATGATCAACAGTACTCGAGTTCCAATTTCCCGATGCATACCCGAAATGAACCGCCAAGCGGGAAGGAATCGGAAATCGAAATTTACACCATTCCATCGATCGCAGCCACGCGTCGTCAACCTGTACACCAGGCAACGATTAATAGTGACTGCCGGAAGTTCCCTATGCTATATCATTACGAATTCCATAAGATGCTTTACAGATAATCAGTCGATTTTATTTTTTGATGCTCGTTTAGTAAATTTTGTGGAGGCGGCGTTTGATGAAAATGTGTATTGAAATCTGCAATGAACGGGAATATACCAGCTAAGAGGAACTTCTTAATAAATAGGAAGTTTCGAACTCACCAATAATTCATTAATCACTGCAAACAATTGAACTACTAATTAGTTCGAAACATGTTTGTCCATCAGACAGTGGTTATTAAGAAGCAGTCTATTCCTGTGTTTCAACCAACTCAGGCAAACAAGTTTATCGGCAGGAAAAATGATTTCAAATAATGCATGAAAGAAAATTTCTTTTCACTGGGAGAGGTATTAATATTCGTCATTTCACTGCTTTAACCATACGTTTCGCAATTTCTTGTATGAGAGAACCATTTATTGCTCATTTTAGCAACCTATCAAACCAGAAGGGGGATAGCGACATCAAAATGGTCGACACTTCTGGGAACGCGGAGGGAAATCAACTTCCAGGTCCGGAAAATCAACCTCGCACCTCAATCTGTGTGCATGGGGCGAAAGAAGACCGAAAACCGGTTCTCTCCGCCGGGTCACAGGCCGGCCAGCCAACCGAATCCTGACGACACGCCCTCTCGCGGGCGACCCCCTTGACCCCGGGTGGGAGGGGTACCGAAGAGGGAGGAGCGGACGGAAAAGGTACACCTCTTATTTTATTTTATATAATACACATAGATTCTCGTTCTCCCAATTGCTCTCTATGCATCGCCAGTCAGGTCAAACGCCGCCAAAAGTAACATCAAAATCGCTGAAACGTGCCAAAATAGCATCCTGAGGAGAACCAGAAAGGCTCACAGATACTTCTCTAATGTACAATTAGTAGGGCTGCTAAGCAATCCTCAAAATTTTTTTATAACTCAATCAATAACGAAATAATCGATTATAATTACAGGGAAGAGCATCTCATCCCCTGCTTTGCTTACGTCAACCCTTTCCTTTTCCCTCTTCGTGTTTTGTGCTTTTGTTTACGCAAAATTCCTATCATGCTGGGCTCGTGCGTAGCCAGTCATGGGTTCGAACCCCGACTGTCATGCACACAAAAAATAAAATAAAACCAAATATATATATATATATATATATATATATATATATATATATATATATATATATATATATATATATATATATATATATATATATATATATATATTTTAAAAACTTTTTAGCAAAAAAATCGAGATATGTTTCTTCTTAAATGTGCGTGTACCACTATTGTACTCGTCCTTTCTCTCCAACTTTTCACTATTTTTATTTACTGTATTCGTATAATTTTAATCCCCAAATTTTAATTATTTTACGAGCACTCTTATTCAGTATGTATCGAATGTAATACTGGGGGGTTCGGCATCACGCCAAGAAGTTCCCGCTGGGGAGGCATATACCTTTTTCAGATGGACGCCTGACTTGTTCTTTCTAGCTTGGACGTAAAATCTTGCACACTTCCATCTCGATTCGGATACCGTCGACATAAGGTACGACCTGGGGTGGGGGTGTAATTGATTACTTGTACTACACAAAGCATGCTTAAGGAGACAGGGGACCTTCAACCTGTTTCTTTCAAATTTTTCAATATTTTACTCTATATACAAAGTGCGAATACTTAAAGACACGTTCCGGATTCGTGTCCAGACACGTTCTGGATACGAATCCAGAAATAAGTGTTTTCTGGAAGAAAAAGACCAGTTTTCAAAAAAATCTTCAAAAATGCTAGAATTTTTCAAAATGCTCTACGCGCATTCATTTTCTTTGAATTTCTTCAAAATTTCTCAGAATTGTAAATTGAAGTGTTTACCATAAAACTGTGCAAAATTCTTTGAAACCACAACAAATATTTTTCATATTTATAGACCATGAAATAAAGCAAAAAGATAAAAAAAATAACAGGAAGATTAAAAAATAACTATTATTTATGGTTTTAGATTCATACAAAAAAAATCAATGCACAGTTATCTATATATATATACGGTAAATTTATATTAAAAAAATTAAGGTTTTAAATGATTTAAAATGCTCACGGAGCATTTGAAAAAATTTGAAAAACAGACTCTATTCTGTCAATAAATCCTTATATTTCGAATTCTAAGGGTCTTTAATGTAGTAAAAAAAGGAATACAAATTGTTATCATTTTGTATATAGAGTAAAAAAAAATGATAATTAAAAAATTCGAGATTGAAGGTCCCTTGTCCCTTAAGAAGGGAAGATGAATCATTTTCAGTTAGAGATTCCTCTTTATTTTCTCCTCGATATTCACGAACTGTCGCGTTATGCTCCATACCCTAGCGGACTTGGTTTCCACCCCTTTCATTTGGAACGGTGTTCATCAAATATACAATATCCTCTTGCCGCAGGAGAAATGACAATTCTAGCGCCTCCACGATTGTGACCGCAACGCTCTAAACCAAGGGTGTCCAACCTTTCAGCTTCCTGGGGCCACACAAAATTATACCTAACATTAAAAATAGTTGAATAGTAAAAAAAAAAAAAAAGTATAATATATACTTAACATATTTATTTCATTATAAATTTTATTTATATTTATGAATATAACTATAGTGGTCATAAAATGGATGTGATTTTGGCATTGAGTTTCAGAGACTAATGGATGAATATCTGGGTCAATTGAAGTGATGGCAATACTCAGGGGACTCTCAATATTTTCATCCGATATTTTGGTTCAAATTTGACTCTTAAGTGTGCTTCACTCTAGAAAATAGTTTTTCAAGATGTACGTGCTTCCAAACAATGATGGCATGAAAACACATGACTATTGCAGTCGAGAAATATTATGTCTGGGCAGGTATGATTTACAAACATAAAAAAAACTTGATTAAATTTCTCTTTTAGATGGATATCAGATTGCAACTCTCAACTTGAAAATTTGCTGGCAGCATATCTATATCGACTGTAAATGCAGTAGCAATGATGCAAAACAACTGTTTATTTTTCAACAAGCGGGATCTGTAATAGCCGCCTGCCATCATCGCCTAGAAGGGCTATTGATATATTTTTTTCGCTTTGAGCTCTCTTCTGGGCCACATTGATAGCGCTTCCACATACAACCATATCTGCAGTAAGCCACCCACCGACACCATTTTTGGGTCGATTAGTCACGCTCCAGGAGCGTGACCCCTCCCCGCCCCTAGGTCCTCGTGTCTCTTGATGATCTGTGGAGAAACCGCCCAAGAGAGAGATCGCTGTAGACCGGCTCCGCAGAGCGCTCCCCTAAATCACTCGTTTCTCCCCAGAACCCTGTGCAGTGCAGATGTGTGTGCCGTAGTATATACTTGCTTCGGGCCGCGGGTTGGGACACCCTGCTCGAATGGTTTGAAAGAGACTTACTTGAGCTGTGGAGGCTGAGACTGATGTCTCCATGGGAGAGAAGAACTGGGTTCGCCCCTCGCCGCGCTCTTCTGGGGTGCGGTCAGATGCTGAAAAAGAAAATTAATTGCTACAGTAAAAAATTCCAAGGTACACGCCCTAAATTTCACAAGTTCAAAATACCGGGTGGGCAAAAAGTCCGTTATAACTTTAAAAATTCATAGGAAATCGGAAAAATAACCAAAATATAAAAAAGGTCTGCAGGGTTAGCATCGCTCAGGTCACGGGATTCTTTAAAGACGGGGAAAACCCCCCTCAAAAAACAGCCGACAGGTGGCGCTGACGTACACAAGTCAAAGGGGTGTATCAATTCTGGTCCATTCAAATCTGTTGGAACTGAAAAGATGCGATCCGCCGAGAGGTGTCATGTATATATTCGGACCTGCTGCACTCTGCCGTTGCGGGATTTGTGACTCGCCTACAATGTATTATCCCCTGTGGTGGGGTCATGTGGAACACCTACCGCTGTAATAACCGATTTAGAAGCATTCCTTTCGTTAATTGCGTATCTTTTCTTTGACTTGTGTAGGTCAGCGCCACCTGTCGGCTGTTTTTTAGTTATTTCCCTCCGTTTTAATCCGTGACCTAGGGATGATAACCCTGCAAACCTTTTTTTATTTGGGTATTTTTCCGGTTTTATGAATTTTTTAAAGTTTTACGAACTTTTGCTCCCCTCCCCTGGTATTTATTTCAGCTGTAGCCTTAAGGCTACATGTACTAAGAAAAAAATCGTATTTCCCTTTTCCTCTTCTTGCACTCTTGTGGTGGGAGGAGTCCAGTGACAGTTCGAGAATTCCACCCCCCTTAGGATTGACATTTTGAGGGATTGTAATGGCTCTCTCTCTCTATAGGGGGTTAAGCGCTGCGCCCAAATTTTTATTTAAAATATATTTTTTGTCAACTATTTACAGGTACATAATTGCCGATAATCGAATAAAATTGGTATTGTCAGATAGCTTGAACTTTTCTGCAAAGCACTACAGGATTCATTTATGCATTTCGTCCACTAAAGGAATTTAGGAACGTTTAAAACACACTATACCTGATTTCCCCCCGAATCATTTCAATTTAAAAATATTATTTGCATTTAAAAAAAAAAAGTGAAAAATGTACACAAATGTAAAATTTCTTTCTCCATGACGGAGTACAATTTTAAAAAAAACATCTTTGAATCCAAAGTCGACAATCGTGGACAAATTTTCTCCATAGGTAACATTGAGGTGAGCGAATCCAATGGGGTTAGTACATAGCAGCCTTAACGATGTAAAACAATTTGATGCCAAGGGAACACGCAAAAAAGTAAACGAGCTGAGTATGATGTGACAGATGGGGGACATTTCAAAACTCACCTGCCTTCGTGTGCTCCGCGTAAAACTCCCTCCTGCGCAGCATCTCGTCTGGAGAAGAGAAAAATGGAATCAGGAGCGTTTCATACACGCACGGCAAGAAATATATATATAAATAAATCAACGCGGCTTACTTTGATAGAGGTCGGGCACCATTTTGTAGACCAAATCCTGCAGGGTCTGGTCGGACCTGAAACCAAGGTATTCAATGTCAGATTGATGCTTTTAGACTCTGGATCGAAATCAACAAATTCAATGCTCTCTGATGGACAGCCATTCAGGGGCGGCTCAGCCCAGAGTTTTTTTGGGGGCAACGTCAGGAGAGCAAAGTTTTTTGTGGGGGAATATATATAAATATATATATACAGTGGAATCTCCATCTATCGTTTTCCAAGGGACCGATTGAAATGAACGATACATGCGGAAACATAACAAAGCAATATGATCGTTGGGACTGGATAAAATGAACGACACATACGGAAAAACGATGGATCCGAAAACGATCGATCGAGATTCCACTGTGTATATATATATATATATATATATATATATATATATATATATATATATATATATATATATATATATATAAAAACATCGTCTCATTTTAAATTTAAACTCATTTAGTATTCAGTCTACGATTATATAATTTTAAGCTATGAAAACAAAAACGCCGGGCTTTTTTGGGGAGTGGCAATTGCCCCTATTACCCCCCCCCCCCCCCTGGAGCCACCAATGCAACCATTCAGGTCATAATCCTAAATGATCGAACTCACAAGCTGCAGGCGTACTGGGTCCCTTTTGTTCGTGCAGTCAACCGCATCTTAAAATTTTCGAAATGAACACTGCCAATTTCTTAACTTCTGTAAACGATTCGTTATTTTAATAAACTTCAAGAGATTCTACAGAAATAAATGACATCTTAACGATCACAGTTTAATGAAAAGATGTTTCGAACTCAGCAACAGTTCATCGTCGGGCATGCTCCTCGGCCTAATAATGCATTCACAAATATGAATGGATTATGGAGAAAAGAGTTGTTCATAGTTCAAATGCATCGTGAATTGTTCATAGCGACAATCACACCTACTGTAACAAGTCCTTTTTTTTTTCGTGTCTGCAGAAACTTGCTGTACCTACACAATAATTAAAGTAAGAACACTCTGCTTTACTTCACAACTTAGTTCACCCATCGCAATTTTACAACGTAAAATGTTTACCGTCACACACAAAAACCCACAATCAAAGAGTATCACAATCAACAGGGACGCGCGTAGGAAACAAAGTAATCCAATTTGTTTTAGTAATACCAGTCTCGTCGAAGGCTGTGTACTCAATCGTACGTCTCCATTTATAGAAAAGTTAGGACAAACTATTTTTCTCTCTCCAGAAGATTTAAAGCCCATCGAGCTATTTCGTCACACAGACCACGATAAGAGGGGCACAATGTTGGTCTTACAGGTGGTCGTGAGAAAAAAAAAAAAAAGAAAGAAATATCAGTTAGTAATATGGGGGACCTAAAATGCGCAAATGTTGGATCCAAACAAGTATCACGTTAATAAAAAAAAAAATTATTCAGCAGATTTATGTACACGCAAAAATCTGTATTTTTGCGTTTATTTTTCACGACCGTGATCAGTTTTTCTTGTGTACTCCATTGTAGAAAGTTTGCCTCCGTTAATAGATTTTTTTTATTTTCCCAGATGTTCCAATCTCAAAAT
This sequence comes from Dolomedes plantarius, assembly GCA_907164885.2. Lineage (NCBI taxonomy): Eukaryota > Metazoa > Arthropoda > Arachnida > Araneae > Dolomedidae > Dolomedes > Dolomedes plantarius. Next base: position 232,144,352 of record OU015491.1, on the reverse strand, counting down.
GTGTTTGTTACCTCTAGATAACTATTTTGATCCTCAATATACTACGGTTGTTTTACAAAGCATTCATCGGACATAATGCGGTGTTGAAGATGACTGAAACAACATAACCACGAAAATGCTGTATTTTATCGAATCATGTGCGACTATTTAGTATTGTACCTAAAAATCGGTTTTTAAAAAAATTAATCCTGCATAAAATTTTCATTCACAATCTCCAATTGGAAAGTACATGAGCTCTGTTAACGAGTATAACATGCAGACCTGCCAACCTCAGTAAGAGCAAAATCCTGCAATATTCTACCGTGCATAAAATAATCGACATAACACAAAACAGTATAGAAAAAAAAATCACAAAAGAATTATAACGTTACTTACTTATAGTTTATAGGATCTCCTTAATAATATTACATAGTTCAAAATATTTCCTTACTGTTCAGCACATCTTGAAATTATAATATTAAACAAAAGTATATATTTGGAATTTGTAATCACACACTTTAATGTACATCTAATTTACCACTAGCAGGGACCCTAGCAGTCTATATTTTGAGTACTTCTATTTCTTATAATGTTTGTTTAAATTAATTGCAGAAAATCTTGGAAATTTTTGGTAGCATTTACTGTAGCTGATTTTTGCTCTTTTTAAAAATTCATTGTCAAATTGTTCTTCATAACAGTGTCCTTGTGGGTTCGATTTGCATATTAGCATATTTCTAAGGTTTCCCTTGGCATAGATGACCTGAACTGAGCAGATATTTTTGTTATGTAACTAAAAAATCCGGGTAATAATAGTGCCCATTCCGGAAACCCTGAAGATACATTAAAAATCCGCATTGTCGGGGTAAATCCCGGAAGTTGGCAGGTCCTGAAAATCATAGCTCGATAATGCTCTCGTGTCAAACTCCATTTTCTCTTCTTTCGAATTTGCTCTACATAGCTAAATTTCAATGTTGTCAGAAATTATCGTCTGCAGACATAAAAATTTCAGTGTTATCCTCAAACAACCTGAACATGTAATAAACATTCACAAGAGATGAGATCAGAAAAATACCCACCTGATGCTGAGCAGAGGCTTCGTCTTATGAACCTGTACATCGCACACGGGGCAGAACTTGCTGTTCTCCAGGTATCGGAGATGCACGTACGGCAGACTGCAAGAGATAAACACACATGCACCGTCATTTTACATTCCGCTGGACTGCTTCGAAAAATCGAATGCGTTCACATCATTGCTTTGAGCTCTAGAAGCAATGCCTAACCCATTCTATACACTTGTTAGCATTGTACAGCCGTGGCTGACCGTTTCTCTCACATCGATATAACTGAGGCTAACCATTATTTCAGCCATCATCTATATATATATAAAACAGTTCCGTGACTCACTGACTGACAGACAACGCACAGACCGAACTGATGGACCTAAAGGGTTCACATTGTGCATGGCGATCCTTCTTATAGTGTAGGGGTGCACTAAGAAAGATTTTTGAAAAATTCTTCTTAGATTTTTTGAAAATTAAATTTTTAAGCTGTTTTAGTAACTTTCCTTTAAGTTTGCATTTAAAATAATAACCGAGGGTTATAAAATTCTTATCGCGAGAAATATCATAAAAATTCCATTAAAATGAAATCTTTTTTGAAATCATTAAGTCGTACCGCTGAATAAGACGCAATACTTTCAGGAATTTCGAAAAAATCCGACCTTGAAGCACGTGTCCACAGAATGGTCTCAAACTTCAGAGTCTGATGGTAGAAGCCGAGAAGATCAGACATGTAGACGACTAGAATTTTGATTGCTGCAATAAGAAAACCCCTCTGGCCTGGATAAAGCAGCGAAGTTCCTATTACAGAGGATTCACCATGCTGTGCGCAGCAGGTAACCATGAATTTACAAATTGTGAAAGAAATCAGATATCTGAAAACGTCAAAAGTCAAACAAAATTAACACCCAGTCAAATTCCATCAAGACTGTGAGAACATATAGATTTGGATGCTCTCAAATTGCCCTGAATAAACAAAAATAACTTATCTCTACGTAGAACAACACATTTTACGAATATTCGGATCTAAAATTTAAAAAGCGACGAATTAAGTTGACGAATGGTATCTTATCGAGACAGACTCATCATACTGCTACGTCATCCATGAAGAAAACGATTTACCATGGCTTAATAAGCTAACAGTCAGTAAGACATACATTGAAAAAATCGTTAAGTTTGTATCTGACTTTTACTTCAACGAACAGTCCCATTTTCTCTCGTGAACGTCCGTTTTAATTCAATTTATACAGTATTATTTTCACGTCTTAATGAGAAATGTCTATCCAAATATACTGAGTGTAAATCCTTTTACTTGGCTACCTTCATGGGTCTTATTTCCTTATATATATATATATATATATATATATATATATATATATATATATATATATCTTCTTTTCCCCTATTATATGGTAATAAATATCAATTCCATTCTCCCGATACTGAACTGATTAGGAGTTGGGGCAACAGGAAGGTAATGCCAAACAGATATACTTACAGGCATGCAGGCACTCGATGATGGCCGTTGCGTCCACCAGGTATCCGTCGCATAGGGTACAAACAACGTGCGGATTGACGTCGGTGACCTTCAAACGGTGCGGCATGTCTGGCGGGCCGAAGGGGCCGACCCTTGTGAGAAGAGGACCTGGAAAAATGCAATTCGTTACACGGCGTCTCGTAACAAAAGGAGATTCTTTCCAATATGCAGTACTCGAGTAGTACTGAATATTGGGGGGGTATTAGCTGCGAACACCTGAATAGACAGAATTATTAATCATAAATAACGATATTCAATTTTTAATCATAAATAACGAAGTGACATATCCGTCAAAGACCCGAGCTATCACACCCGTAAATTTACCTCCAATTTTTTTTTCTTTATGAAAGAACAATTCATTTTTCAGTTGGAAAGAAGTTATTTTGTAGAAATTTATATTTTTACGTACATATTGCTACCAAAAAATTTTGTGAGTTACAATCATATAACAAGGAAACCACCCACAAAAGCCGGTAGGGAACGCTCCATCTTTAACCATTTGGAAAGAAAATGCTATTATTATTCTGGGCCAAATAATATTCTTTTTTAATAACTTAAGTCATTAATAGAATTGTTTCATTAAAACTCCACCTTCTCAGTTTTAATGTAGTGCGGGTCGGTTCCCCGTTGTATAACAGTGTCCAGTTAAAACATTTAGCGTTTGTATATATTACTTGGAAATTATTTCTTCTTCTTCTTCTTCTTCTTCGAGAGAGGACGCTCTTTCGAATAGAGGACTAAACAGCCAAGTCGACCCAGCGAGGCCATTTCAGAGCCGATCGATCGTGTGTCAAGCATAAGAGTGAATTCTGATTTTGACTACGAACCTGCTTCCATCGGAAAAAGGCAAAGATATTCGGTTAAAGTCAGTATTTGAGGGAGTTATTATACACAGATCTGAAATGACATTTCATCCAACAGTTGACAAACGTCACGTCACCCAACAAGTATGATATCGGTGGCCATTCCTCGAGTCAGCATACCTCGCGAATCGCTTGTCGGGTGTCGAGACTGCTCTGGAGATTCCACCGATGCACTGACAATCAGTTTATGCGATTCTGAGACTAGGACCTCAGAAGGATTAAGACCCCTTTACAACAGTAATATTTTACATGGAAAAAAAATCGACAAAACGTTCAGCAAAACATATTCCGCAAGCATCACAATAACATATTGTAAAAGATTGCTTCTATTTTTTAGACGAGTTCTGTCTGCAGAAGAATGTTTAACATACGGCCAAGTCGATGAATGTCTATTCCACTCATTTATGAATTGGCCTGATGAAGCATTGATAATTTACAACCTGACCTGATGGAGGGTTGAGATCAAGATAAGCAACCAGTGAGACGGACAGACACTCTCATTGATAAAAGCGCTTACCCAACAGACGTCGATTTAAGATGCATATCTCTGTGCTGAGCGTTTGTATGTATACAAGCACGCATTAAAATTATAGGGTAAATGCACCTATAATGGGCCATCCTTTAGAAATGTCGAGAAATTAAGGGTCTTTTGTTACCTTAGGCAGTGGAAGGGGTGGGAGTCATTGGCTACTACCTGCGAGGATCCCTTAGCATTGGATTTTCAGTTCATTCCTTTACTTTGTGCGAAGTGTAAGGTGTATTCCGCTAGAGAGAAGAAAATTTGTGTTTGTTTTAACGTCTGCTTAAGAAATCTGTTAAGGTAAGTGAATTTTTCAAAATTTTTTATTTAAGTACTATAATGCCTGTTTATTGACTTAAACTATTATTCATTACGATAGTATGTATAATTCAAATTGTACAGTGATTAAGTGACAAAAACTTAGATTCCATTGTCAAAATAGCGTGGCCCATTATAGGATCACGAATTGTTACACTGTTCCTGTATTGGGCCAGCCCGTGTACTGGTACAAATTATTTTTTCGGAACTGACAATATTTGCAACAACATACCCAACTGTGACAAGTAAAGCGGTACATCACTGGCAACATTAACCACAATTTTTAAGTAAATTTAATTTTAGATGTTTAAGTTAATAAATTTATATTTCAGTTTTTATATATTTAGTGTAGTTGTACTGTAGTTATAAATGAATAAACCGGTTTTAAAAATATACATCATGTTTTTAGTTCCTTTTCTTTCCAATTTTATGATATTATAGAATTGATTTTTGTTCCATAACAGATTAAATAGATGGCCCATTAATGTTGTGATGGGCAAATTATGGGTACATCGGTACCCATAATATTGGTGGCCCATTATGGGTACATCGGATAAAATAATGGCCCATTATAGGTGCATCAGGTTGGTTATTATATATATATATATATATATATATATATATATATATATATATATATATATATTTATTTATTTATTTATGAATGCAGCCAGTGCGCTCCAATTGCTACTACAGATGTAAGACAGTTATTAAAATGGCAGGTAAAAATTTGGACCAGTTTGCTTTATCTACAGCTGTGAAAATTCAGATTTACTTCAATTTTTCTCTAAACCGGCCCATTACTGGTGCGTTTACCCTAACCTGGTTCACAAAAACTTTTAATTCTGTTCTTCAAACATAACATCAAGTCCTCGAAAACTTCCCTGGGTCGACCAGAGTTGATTTTCTCATAGTGTGGACGTTCGAATGAACGGGTGGGTCCATTTGAGAAGGACGGGTGTTTGCCCTTCTTCACGGGACGACCTTGACCCGGGAGAAAGACCACGTGGCCGTTTGCCCTCCATAACACTCGCCTGGTTCTTCAACTGAATTCCCGAGCGTGTCCTTCAATGGCATATAGGAGCATAACGAGATTCACTCCTTTATTTATACAATATTAGACAAATATAATTATCAAGAAATTATATTTATTTTTATAATTATAATCAATATTATATAATAACGACAAACGAAAATGATGACTAGAAGAAAAATATCAGTACAAGAAAATGCATATAAATGTAAATTTCCGTGCTTCAAAACATCCAAAATGTGACTGCAAGAAAACACATGTATTATCTCCAGTTTTGACACAACTCCGTTATCTTATGCCTTGTCACAAAAAAATTATTCAGGTTTGCATCACAAAATAGGTTATTTTCGGTTGATAAACATGAAATATTCAAAGAACAAATCCCCTGAAGCATTCGTTGCTACCACGGGAAGAGAATTCTGCCTGGCTTTCAAATCGCTTTTTAAAACAGCGCAAACGGGATTTTTGATATACACACACCTCAAGCTCAAAATTCAGTAGTATACAAACAATTTTTAAAGTATCGAGCTATTCAAGTCCAGGAACGAAGAAAATTGCCAGAAGTCAAAAAAGGAAAAACGCCTTCTTTTAAATATTCCGTCCCACGTCACTGCAGGACGAAATATTACAACGGGTCTGCATCCTTTCGCTATTAATTTTTGACCTCATTACACGGGAAATGTAACATAAATACATAGCACGCTAAAGTGTACTGCATTTACTTGATAAAACACCAGTGTGCGTATGGCTCTTACGATTTTCAATGAAATAGGGGGTCTATCCATTAATTACGATGAATATTTCAGAATTGCTATAAGATCTATAATCTATTCTTAACAAAACTACATGAAATATTTTGTAAACACAGTAAAACTTTATTTTGAAGAAACCAGTAATCAAAAATTAACAAAAACTTTATCTCACAAAAGTCATCGTACACTGAAATATTTTCGGATAAATTCATAATTAAAATTATCGTCTGACGCTTTATTTTTATTTTTCAATTGGGCTGGCATTTGAAATATCGTTTGGCTTTAATTTTTGCTTGGTTACTCCGTAATAGTCAATTTATTATTTAAAATAGGCTCATAGTCGTAAAGAAACAATAAGCAGCTTTCAAAAATTTATTATTTTTCATCATAGTACTGAAGAGAACTGATTTTCCGTGGTAAATCAGTTCGAAATATAGCTAATTATTTAATTTATCCCATTCTACTGTGCAGTATGTGATAAAACACTTTAAGGTACCCGTACACCTTTAAAACGGCATTTTCGGTCAAAATATCGTTTTTTGTTTTTTGCAATAACATTAAAGCCCAATCTTTTATCTTTCAAATTCCGTTTGAATTATGCTTCTATCTTAATTAGAAGCCGAATTACAGCAATTTAAATATTACATGTCGCAGAATTTTACAACCGGAAGTGTCATTCTGCAAACCGGAAGTAAGCCAAAATGTTTGTTTACATCGTTCTTTTTTTAGATTTAACGCTGAAATTGGGTTATACGTCAAAGGAAATACTTAAAAATAAAAATCAAGGGATTTATAAATATTTGGAAACATATCTGGCAACATAATTTTCACTCTTGTATTCCTAAACTTGGCAACAAACTTATATTTCAAAAGCGATTGTTTACATATCTGCAGATTTGCCGCGTTGTTTTATTGGCTTTTTAAAGTTTTTAAATCTATTTAGTTTTTACTTTTCTCTGGTAAAAATGGGTAAAAGTATTGGAAGAAGTCGAAAACGCAAGTTTTACGGAAATCGTTTTACAAAAAATGTCAAAAACGATGATGTAGATGAGTGTGTACAAAGCACTGCGAGTTGTATAAAGTCTAAAGTTGATACTGTTTTAGACTCGGATAAAACTAATAGAGCGATGTCTGGAAATAGAATTTTTTATTTAGATATTCTTTCCAGTGTTTTTTCTGAACTCTGCTGCCCAATGTGCTATTCTGAGAAGCTAGTTTTTAAAGAAGAAACTAGATATGGATTATGTTCTCATTTCCTTTTGAGTTGTGAAGGGTGTGAGTTTCAGAAGGGTTTTGCCTCTTCTAAAAAACATGTAAATTTCCCTGAAGTAAATACGAGACTAGTATATGGTATGCGCCAAATAGGTAAAGGATTTTCAGCTGCTTATAAATTATGTGCAACTCTGAATTTACCTAGATTGACCAAAACTGCATATACTTCTCATGAACAAAAACTGTTGAAAGTTGTTTCTGAAGTAGCAGAGGACTCTATGAAAAAGGCTGCAACTGACATAGTGAAGAAGCAGGAAAATCTTGGCAAAGAAATTGTGAAATGTGGAGTTTCAGTGGACGGTACATGGCAGCGGAGAGGCTATACTTCTTTAAACGGATGTGTTGCAGCAATTTCCATCGACACTGGAAAAGTATTGGATCTGGAGGTCATGTCATCATACTGTCCAACATGTAAAAAGCTAGAAAAGATGGCTAAAAACCTGGAATACGAGTCATTGAAAGCTGATCATGTATGCCAGTGTAACTTTCAAGGCTCAGCGTCAAAAATGGAAATCGTTGGTGCGTCACGTATATTCTCAAGGTCTGAAAACAGACGCCAGCTTCAGTATACTGAATATTATGGTGATGGCGATTCCAAAGGATTCATAAGCGTAAAAGACACATACGGTGAAAACAGTGTTACAAAATTTGAATGTATAGGCCATATTCAAAAGCGTGTTGGGTCCCGCCTGCGAAAATTAAAATCAAAAACCAAGGGTCTGTCTGGAAAAGGGAAACTGACCGATACATTTATAGACAGACTTCAGAACTACTATGGAATTGCTATACGTAACAATACTGGTAACCTAAACGCAATGCAGCAAAATATTATTGCTGCATTATTCCACTGTGCATCCAGTTCACGAAAACATATGCATGGGCAGTGTCCTCTGGGCAAAGACAGCTGGTGCTTCTTTCAGCGAGCACTGGCATGCGGAACATCTGTTAAAGATAAGTATGCTGGTCTACCAAAAGAGGTATTGAATGCTGTAAAGCCAGTATACTTAGATTTGTGCTCAAGAGAACTCTTGAGTAAATGTCTCCACGGTAAAACTCAAAATGCAAATGAATGCCTGAATGGCATAATATGGCAACGATTACCAAAAGAGGTATTTGTTTGTCTGAAAACAATGAAACTTGGAGCATATGATGCAGTACTGCAATTTAATGATGGATACAAAGGTTGCCTGAATGTTTTAAATAAGTTGGATATTAGTTATCCAGGATTTTTTACATTGCAAGCCTACAACCATTTAGACAACATTAGAAAAAATGATTCCATACGTCATTCTGTTCTTGCGTCAAAGAGACGCAGGAAAATTCTCAGAGCCCTTAGGCAAAAAAAAATAAGTGTTGTAGAAAGCCAAGAGGGAGAAGTTTATAAATCTGGTGGATTTTAACATGAAAATAATTATTTTTAAAGTAAGAAATGTGTTATAAAGTTATTTTTAGTGTTTTCTCAAAATGAATTTTTTCATCGTTTCTCTTAACGCAATACATCCTATTATAAAAAGTTACACATAAAATGCCTTAAAATTTTGCATACTTTATCTATATATATTTATAAAGGGAATAGTGTATGCTCATGATTGCAGATTGATTAGTTTTTTTGTTTACATTGGTATAAATTGCAAGTGACAATGAATTTTAAGTGATTTTTATGAACAACAGTACTTTAAGTGCTACAAACTTTGAGGTACACATAGTTCAATCTTGAGAGTAGACTATTCCCCACAGACAGTTATTATCTTCATTTGGTTATTTATAAAATGGTAATATATTTGTTTGTTTTTGAGTTACCATGCAATGCGGAATGAGTTACCATGCAATGCGGAATGTCAAATTTTGACCAATTTTTTCCAGTTTTTCCTCCTAAAAAAATTATTTTAAAGAAAAGTATGCTGGTCTACCAAAAAAGGTATTGAATGCTATAAAACCAGTATACTTAGATTTGTGCTCAAGAGAACTCTTTAGCAAGTGTCTCCACGGTAAAACTCAAAATGCAAACGAATGCCTGAATGGCATAATATGACAACAATTACCAAAAGAGATATTTGTTTGTTTGAAAACAATGAAACTTGGTGCGTATGATGCAGTATTGCAATTTAATGATGGATATAAAGGTTGTCTGAATGTTTTTAACAAGTTGGATATTAGTTATCCAGGATTTTTTACATTGCAAGCCTATAACCATTTAGACAACGTTAGAAAGAATGATTCAATACGTCATTCTGTTCCTGCTTCAAAGAGACGCAGGAAAATTTTCAGAGCACTTAGGTAAAAAAAAATAAGTGTTGCAGAAAGCCAAGAGGTTGAAGTTTATAAATATGGTGGATTTTAATACGAAAATAATTATTTTTAAAGTAAGAAATGTGTTATAAAGTTATTTTTAGCGTTTTCTCAAAATGAATTTTTTCATCGTTTCTCTTAACGCAATTCATCCTATTATAAAAAGTTACGCTTAAAATGCCTTAAAATTTTGCATACATTATCTATATATATTTATAAAGGGAATAGAGTATGCTCATGATTGCAGATTGATTAGTTTTTTGTTTACATTGGTATAAATTGCAAGTGACAATGAATTTTAAGTGATTTTTATGAACATCAGTACTTTAAGTGCTATAAACTTTGAGGTATACATAGTTCAATCTTGTGGATAGACTATTCCCCACAGACAGTTATTATCTTCATTTTGCAATTTACAAAATTGTAATATATTTGTTTGTTTTTGAGTTACCATGCAATGCGGATTGTCAAATTTTAACCAATTTTTTCCAGTTTTTCCCCCTAAAAAAATTATTTTAATGTAACAGCTAAATTTTATATATATTTTTTCAAGTTTTAACTTAAATGTCATCATAAAAAATAGATAAATAGACAAAATTCAAAAAATTTCAAAAAATCACCCCCGAAGGTGTACGGATACCTTAAAGAAGAAAATCGGATCGAAAACAAGGTAAGAAAAGGTTGTCCAGCAAAGTTAACAAAACGTGATCAGAGATTTATAATTAGAAAATTTAAGAAAAATCTACGTTTGAGTGCTGTAAAAGTTTCTGCAGAATTTATTGAAACGTTTTCTACTTCAATTTCATCTGAAACTGTTCGACGAGTTCTCAGAGCAACTGGATTACACGGGCGTTCTGCCCGTTGAAAATTTTGTGTGAGTGAGAAAAACAGAAAGGTTAGGCTTTCCTTCGCACTATCAATGATAAATAAACCCCGAACGTATTGGAATAATGTCTTATTTGGAGAAGAAAAAATCAGGAACTTAATCCCAAGAACTGAGTAGGAACAGTTAAGCATGGCGATGGAGGTGTCCTTGTGTGGGGATGCATGTCAGCATCAGGACTAGGTAATTTGGTATTTATTGTTGGCACAATGAATCATGCTGTTTATGTAAATATTTTAAGAGACAATTTAAAATTATTAGCCCAAAATTTGGGTACTGGAAACAACTTTGTTTTTTATCAAGATAACGATCCTAAGCACACGGCTCTTAACGTTCGCCTCGTGTCTCTATAATTGTCCACTAGTTTTGAAAAACCCACCTCAACCGCCAGATTTAAACCCAATAGAACATATTTGGAGAGAACTGTAGGTTCGAGTACGAAAACACGACATTCACACGAAAAGCGAACTAAAAACAATTATGATGAAAGAAAGGATGAACATTGATGCAGAAATTACGAAAGTATTATATTGTGCAATCTATTCCCAGACGTTTAAAAGCAGTTGTGGATGCTAAAGGATATCCTACTAAATATAAAATTTAACGAAAAATTAGAATATTTACTAATATGTAGAGATTTTTTACAAGTGTACAATGACTTTTGTGAGATAAAGTTTTTGTTACTTTTTGATTACTGGTTTCTTAAAAATAAAGTTTTACTATGTTTTAAAATATTTCAGGTAGTTTTGTTAAGAATAGATTATAGATCTTACTATTAAATACCGATTCTGAAATATTCATTTCAATTAATGGACAGACCCCTATTTCATTGAAAATCGTAAGTGTACGAACAATTTTGGAAGCCACTGTATATATGGTAATAGTACGACAATAAATAAAAAAAAAGTCGTAATTTAATTCAATAAGGAAATAACATTTAAAAAAACTATATTTTATCAAATTAAAAAGTTTCTATTTAGAGAAAGAAAGAAATCCTATTTTTGGTGAAGTAATGGCAACACAGTGTATGTAAAGAAATTGGAAGGAGATATTGGAAATAACCGGTTTCTGGACCGAAAGCTTTCAGACAAGAAGTTTTTGTACGTCAGTCCATTTTTTGGAAAATAAAAATTAGCTTCCAGCATCATTGGAGTCTCTGAAATGGACGAGAGCCATACTGGATATTACATTTCTTCAAGAATCCTTCATATCTTGCAGTAGTGGGGTTTGAAAAAAGAAAAACTAAATTCAGTGGTCACTGATGGAGGATTGAATATGGTTAAAGCCGTGGAAATTGCTTGTGGTAGGAAAAAACATGTAATATGTTTTGCCCATCTGTTCAATTTGGTCGCTTAGCGTTGAATTGAAGCCGTACCAGAGCTCGTGCCACTAAATGGAAAGGTGGAGAAAGTGGTGACCTGGTGTTCGGGCTTGATATGAATTGAGAGCAGAAAGTACTCTGAAACTCATGCAGGAAAATCCCATCCGGAAAGTCCCTCCATGTGATATGTGGGTGGGAGAAGGGTACGCGCCGACTGACACATTCTGCAGCTGCAAGAGAGACCTTGCCGAGCCATTTGTTTGCCCCCTCGTTTCAGGCCTCTTGTAAAGGATTCTCCAAATTGTGGAGTGCCTCGATCTGCAAGTTATATGTTATATCAAGGTACGTGTGGTTAAAATTTAAAAGGTAAAGATAAAAATTTTAAAAATTAAAGAAGTAATTACGGTATGGAATTAATCGAGAGAATAAAATAAAAAATTCAAATTTACAAATTAAAAAATTGAAATTCCACGGTACAGAATTTATTAAGATAGGACAATTGGTCCACGTTACTATTAAGACGTACTTAAATAAGAACCCTCTTCGGGGTCATGATTGCGGAGTTCCGAGGGGGAAAGCTAAATATAGCATGAAGGGAAAACCTTTCTTCCCACATTTTCAGATATTTTGTACGGATATCAAAAGGGAAAACAAGGTGCCCAATTTCTGAAACGGAAGCGTTCCACGTTTATGACAGATCCTTGTCCCCTTCGAACTGAATAATGACTGCCAGTTAAAGGCGCGATGAATTATGAATAGGCTCGGGTTTGTACAAGAATTGTGGGATCTCCTGACAAGTGGAGTAGAATTAAGTCCGGAGAGAAACAGTTTCCACGACCATCATCATGGCCCCTTTCATTTTAAGATGGTCCCATCAAAATCAAAACATTTAATGTGAGAGAAATCAAAACGGCTGACGTCGGTTTTTCTACAGAATTCAGTGGAAGGATTTTCTCTCTATTCCTAGCTAGTGTGTCAAAATATCAAACGCGATGAACTGAAAATTCGGGTCAAAAGAATTTGCTTTCACTCATAACGGGCTGGAGGGGGGAATCTCAAATGATAGAATGGTTTCTTCGCTACTCCCACCGTTAATACTTTCAGCCAAAACCTACTTTCGACTATCATGATGATAATATCAGGATTCTGTGATTTATTGCTAGTCTCTTTCTCGGCACACTTAAACCCTCTCACATCCCTTCTCGTCATCTAGAGAAACTGAAGATTTTCCATAACTCAAACTAAAAAAGGAAGAAAGGGCACGATAGCTTAAGATCTCCGATTGCATTTCATCGCGACACCCCTTTCAATCCATTAAAACGATTCAATTTTCAAATATTAAGGTAAATGCACCTATAATGGGCCACCCTTTAGAAATGTCGAGAAATTAAGGGTCTATTGTGACCTTAGGCAGTGGAAGGGGTGTGGGTCATTGGCTACTACATGCGAGGATCCCTGATGGTGCATACACATTGGACAGAGTTCTCTCCCCGACTCCTGTCACATCACATTAGTCACGGTAACATTAGACACGGTATTTAGAACCACCCCCATTCCCGCCACAAGATTTCTTTTGATGTGGTGTCCCCCCCCGACCGACACCATTTGACCCGCTGACCCCACTCTCTTTTTTTGATGGACCGCCAGAGGAGGCGATCCAGCGCATAGTAGAGAGTACAGAGAGACATAAATCACTGGCAGATGCAGAGAACGCTGTACCAATCTGTACGCGCTATTAGCATTGGAATTCAGTTCATTCCTTTACTTTGTGCGAGTGTAAGATGTATTCTGCTAGAGAGAAGAAAATGTGTTTGTTTTAACGTCTGCTTAAGAAATCTGTTAAGGTAAGTGAATTTTTCAAAATTTTTTTATTTAAGTACTATAATGCCTGTTTATTGACTTAAACTATTATTCATTACGATAGTATGTATAATTCAAATTGTACAGTGATTAAATGACAAAAAGCTTAGATTCCATTGTCAAAATAGCGTGGCCCATCAAGGGATCACAAATTGTTACACTGTCCCTGTATTGGGCCAGCCCGCGTACTGGTACAAATTATTTTTTCGGAAATGTCAATATTTGCAACAACATACCAGCTGTGACAAGTAAAGCGGTACATCACCGGCAACATTAACCACAATTTTTAAGTAAATTTAATTTTAGATGTTTAAGTTAATAAATTTATATTTCAGTTACATTTCAGTTTTTATATATTTAGTGTAGTTGTAAAATGAACTGTACTGTAGTTATAAAATGAATAAACCGGTTTAAAGATATACATCATGTTTGTAGTTCCTTTTCTTTCCAATGTTATGATATTGTAGAATTTATTTTTGTTCCATAACAGATTAAATAGATGGCCCATTAATGTTGTGATGGGCAATATTGATGGCCCATTATTGGGTGGCACATTATGGGTATATCGCATAAAATAATGGCCCGTTACAGGTGCATCAGGTTGGTTATTATTTATGTATATATATATTTTTTATGAATGCAACCAGTACGCTCCAATTGCTACTACGGATGTAAGACAGTTATTAAAATGGCAGGTAAAAATTTGGACCAGTTTGCTTTATCCATAGCTGTGAAAATTCAGATTTACTTCAATTTTTCTCTTAACCGGCCCATTACTGGTGCGTTTACCTTACGGTGAGTATAAGGAACTGAATTAAAAAAACACTGGCATGAAACACTTGTGAATTCCGGTCTTCGCAACTTCGGAAAATTCTGCGAGAGATTATGTTCCTGCAGCTACAACGACGACCATTTGAGGCACCAATATGGATGCAACTTCAAATACGAAAATTCTTACAGATGCTTCGGTGAGAAAGACATGAGACTACATCTTGGTATCGGCGAGACCGGGTGCCGATTCATTTGATAGAGGACTTTTAAAACTGGGAGGTGAATGTTTTGAGATGTGTGAGTTGAACTAAGGTACATACAGTGACAGTCCAGTGGAAACGAGACGAAAAACTGACCACCGGAAAGAAGACACAGACAAACATAGAGGCCCCGTTTCCTGCTCGTCGGTGCACTGAACCCGAGACCGGTCCAGACGGAGGAGGGGGGAGGGGAAGTAGCGCGCAGAGCCCAGACGTTTCGATTCGGTGGGCAGTGTCACTTCTCGACTCACATTTCAACGCGTTGCGATTCAATGACAGTCATTGGTTGTGTTAATCCCGAATAGAATTATTCTAGCTTCGTAAAACAGTCTGAAAAATAACATAACACCAGCATACGCTTTTCCGGAGGTTAAAATGAAGATTCACATTTCTTTGATTTTGTATTATCTTTCGTCTCGATCGCGATCGACCGGTGGACCACCAAGACTTTTGGGGTGACCGCCTTTACTAAGACCTAAGACGCGCATACTAAAAGAAATATACTTATGGAACACCGACGCGATTTCCTTTAAACGCGGTTTTAAAAGAGTAAGTTTTTTTTCTTGCATTTATGTAGGTTAGTACATATTCCACATTTATTATTAAGTTATAATAAATATTAAAGATCGTTTTTTTTAGCTCACCACACCTACGTCACTGGGTGGACCGCAACACCTTGAAAAAATTAGAAGTAGCCCGTACCTTGGAAAAGTCTGCCCACCCCTGGTCTAACCTATCGAAGATACAATACGGTGACTTTCATCCGAAATGCTCAATATTTCTACGACTGCAATATAACGAAAAAACTGTTGTTGCAAAATTCACTTCCTAGCAAAGCACACACCCCTTTTCTGAAACGCAACCTACGAATAACTTATTTGATAAATAATACTAGCCCTTTCAGCCACATTCAACGATCCAATTCTATAACGTGTTCAACGCCCCATCCTTTTAATAAATATGCCTCCGAAACCCGCTGCTGTCCCAGCCTGAATTCAAGGGGTATCAGAGCAAGACACCATCCAGCACAGAAAATGGTTGTCAGAGAATTTGTTTCACTCACATTCTTTTCAATAGAGTCGTTTCAAGTCGTCTAACATCGGCAGATGAAAAATTATATTAGAAACTTTCACGACAACTTCGTACAGCTACAGAACATGCCAATGAGCTAATTCGTATTCTTCGAGTTCAGAATGGAGATTTAGACGAAGATGACCCGGGCCATAATTCAAGCCAACCCAATGCAAATGTAATAACTGCTGATTTTGGTCGATAGATTAAAAGTAAATGATGAATTCTTCCTCAGTTTTGCATCCTGTACTTATACATTTACTTACTTTTGCATTATACTATTTACTTTCAAAGTATTAATAATACTTTTACAACGCTCATATAATTCTGACTGTTTTCATTCACTGTTAATGATTTAATATCCATACACTTTTACTTAGAAATGTGCAATTAATTGAATGATTGAAAAGGAAAATTTTTTTCCAAATCTCACATAGGGACATCTACATACAAGCGGAAGAATGGTCCCTATACCGAACAAAATAGTAAACACTTGAAACACACGAACGAATTAAATAATTCCTGGTGGTCCAAGAGGTCCGCTTTTCTCGTTATATGTGGCCACCGCTGAGTGTGCGGTCCGTCTCGGAAGAACCGTGCCCATGGTCTCCATATTATTCATTGCGTATTGTTACATAAGTGTGCGCGTAAAGAGCCAGTTCTGGGGTCTAATCTGTCGACAACCATAAAGAAAACTAGTTGGTACCCGTCAAAACATGACGGCTAGATAGTAAATAAATGTACTAATACACAAATTATACTCAACACACCATTGCCAAATGTTGAAAATCATAATAATGCGTAGAAACAAATTAATGTTTAAGCGGCCTCGTGCTTAGTGAGTATCGAAAGCCAGATTTAAAAATGTCACTGAGCATGCGCAGAAAGCACATTTTTAATTGTAAATTATCGCTCATTACAGCGCGAAATAAAGTGTTCCCACCAGGTTTAATCTTATATTTCACAAACATAATTATCATAAAAATAAAAATGGCAGAGAGAGATCTCTAGAGAGACTTTTCGGCATTGAAGCATGTCACTGACCATGCGCAAAAACAGTGAGTTTCTAAAGCCAGATTGAAACATGCCACTGAACATGCGTAGAAATCAAATTTTAATTGTAAATTATAGCTCATTAATAAAAATTGCAGTTACTAAAACCAAATTTGACAAATTTACAGATTACAAACTTTCGTTTAAGACCAAAATGAAGTAAATGGATGCAGTAGTTTTCTCTCACGGACTGCCCAAAAAGTCGGCTTAGCAACTTAAATATATAGATGTCGGGAATACGCAGGATTGCCCCCCATCTCTCTCTCTCAAACTGTCATCAACATGCGACACTGGCAATGGACTCCCATTCATTTAGGCAACTACGCAACACGATGCTTTTTTAAACCCATTCTCCCAGTCACGGGAAAAACCAAACGGCCTCTTTGTTATGGGATATTCGGACGAGCGAAAATCGAACCCGCAACCTGGCTGTGTAGTCACTCAGAGAATACCTGTGGGCCAAACCACTTGTACTGCATGGAAATCTCCATAGAAGTGGGATAAGATTGACATTCAAAAAACCGTTCCATCCGATACGATAAATTATCTGCATTTGAATTTCATCCTAACGTGGCACCCCGCTTGTTTTATGACGCGAGCACGTGATCGGTGAGCTAGCACAGCTTCCTACGAAGGGGCACGCAACAATATGGCCAGCTAGATTTCTTCTTTAAAAAAAAAAAAAATTCGTCGTCATAGCACTTCACGTCTATGGTTTTGAATAAAGGCAAAGTGCGAGTGCGCTTAAGAAGTGTCATTTCAACGAATCCGATAAGTGAGATTCAAAAACGAAATTTGGGGGGGGGGGGGGGGGGTATTTGAAAACGTGGCACGAAACTTGTTATCGGCATCTTCTTCCCCTGCTTTCAACTTCCATTCTAAGCAACGAATTATTCATCGGCTGTCACTGCATTCTTCAAAAAAAACGCAGCTGTCCGGATCCCACAACAAAATCAAAACATTCAATACACAGAGCACACATTAAGCGTCTCTCAAGGAGAGAGAGAGAGCTGTGGAACAAACTATTATTAGGACAGTCTAATGTTATTTACTATGAAATTGTTGTTAAAAATTATTGTAATAAATGAATCGCCCTAGAACAAAACTAACACATTTACTTAAAAAAAAAAAAAAGAAAAAAAAGGAAGATTATGCGGAATATTCCCAACCGGATCATCGGAGTATCTATCCCACGAGATTTTCAAACGCTGTGTCTCTGAGCTAAAAAGGGCGACGAATGTACGATTGGATCTTCCATCCAACATCGAATGCTCTCAGACTCGACGAAAGGAAAAATGACCTTCAGACAAAAAATTTAAATCATTCATTTCGCGTAACATCTCCATACTTTTTTAAAGTAAAGACCTTTTCAGTGCACCTCGTAAGCAAACACGCAAAACTGATTCATTAAACGGCCGGTGATTCGTTTATCGACACTCTTGGATATAAACATGCCATCGACGGGATCCAGTACCCACTCGATGTGAATTTAGAAAGCGCAAATCGACATCATTTCCCTTGGCTCTGTTTTCGACCGAATAAAAGCAGGAAGAGTTCCACCAGACATGTTTTATCCATCCCAATCGTCATAGAGAAACTGTGACAGTCTTGGGAACGCTCGAAAGGATATTTCGTCGTCCCTATATCCTCGTGAAATTTCGTAATTTATCGAAACTGGGTAGAAGTTTGGACGTAGGGGGGTGCGGTCGGAAGCACGAGGACATGAATCGCTACAGTATATGTTTCGCCGAATGGCCATACGGGTGTTTCTTTCGGACATACGAAATGTTGTAAGAAAGACGCGGAAGACCGTTGCAGATGTTCCATGACCGCCGATTCCAGCTGTGAGAATGTTTTGGCTATTTTATGACGGGAGCCCCTACAAGCAGACAGAGCGGAACCTCCCATGCCTCAGCCGGGGACCCCTTCGTAGAAGCTCGCGATGCCATCGGAAATGGGCGGTACAAAAGGATTCCAAATCGTCTACCCATAAAATAACTGTAAACCAGAGGTTCCTAAACAGTATGCCGTGGAAAATCCACGGCAGCCTAAAAAACGTGTCTCTCCCTCTTATTTTAAATAAAATTTCGAAATTTATATCTATTCCGTTCGGAAGAGACGCGTCATGTTCTATCAGCAGAAAAGTTACGAGGTTGGATTGAATCGAAAAACTCTACATACAGAAAAATGTTTTACTCACTCTTCAGAGAAGAATAGAGACATTTTCAACGCAAAAGGTGATTATATGGTATTTTTGTGCAAACTTGAAAGGGGGCAGTCGTGCGCCCTCCCGTCCATTTGTCTGGTAGCTCCCAGAAGTCCACATCAAGAATTCAGGAAACTTGCCCTGGTCTGGAACGCTTTTTCCGCATGCATGTAAATGTATTTATGCATATACGACTGAGTCAAAAAACATAATTTTTCAGTAGCAAGATATAAACTTTTTAGCTTTTTACATTGTCTCATTATCGCACTTTCCCGATGCTTGAACGCGCTGTTGAGAAAATCAACTGACATCTCAAACAGCCGATAGCGATTGTTCTCAACTTGTTCTGGCCATTGGACTCGACTCATCTGCACCTCTTTCCCCGGCACACTAGAACCACAGTGATGTAATCCGGAAAAGTAAAATCCGTAGCTAAAACATTCGACTTTCCTCTAGTAGAGAGATTCTTGAAGTGTGTCTGCCGCTGAAGAAATTATATTACCGGCTTGTAAAAAGAATGATCGGTGAATCAGCAGAAATTGACATTTGTAAAATACCACTTTCAAATGACACAATTCATCGAGGAATTATAGACTTGTCCCGAAATATTGAAGAAAATACTGATAAAACTCGTACGAATTCAAATCGACGGAACGACTGATATTGCGGAAAAAGCCCGCTTGATTGCATCCGGTCGATTCATTCAGAAAAATGATATAATTAACCAATATTTAATGTTGACGTGAATTATACGATTTCACAACATGAGAACATATTTTCGACGAGATTCAATAAACATTTTGTACAGAAATTTCATTTATATTTCAAGGAAAAATATTTCGTAGGATATTTTTACAAAATATATTATAGATACATCAATCAATTATCTCAAATACATATTAATATTTAAATATTAATCAGCTTTAGTCACATCAGATTTGCCAAAAGCAAGCGCAGACGGTACGCGAAATATTTTTTATTGTTATGCAAAAAAATAATATACACCCCAAATCTACAGTTCCAAGGATTTTAAAAATAGTTTGTCAAAATTTGCTTAGCTCTTTCTTTTTTCTTTTCGTTAGCATTTTCCTAATTAAAAAAAAAAATTTAAAAATTGCGACTACCCCCAAATGTTCCCTGGGGCCGAGTGATTATTATTATTTTTTTTTTTTTAAAGTCGCGGTCGAAAACAGTTTGCGGCTAAACGATCGTAATATATGAAAACATCTCATGGAGACAATCCCTTGAAAGATGAGGCGCATTCCTTTGTTTAAAAACACACAATACATACGGGCGTACACTAAAGTTAATCGCTGTTACGAAGCTGAAAATAATTTTCACATTTCAGCCCATTTCATTGGCCTCAGCTCAATAAATAAAGTTGAAGTAAAGTGAATTGTCATACTTTAAGATGAATGTCGTCATCATAACGTATTTTTACCATGTTTTTATTAACTCGCTTTTTTGCTTTTTGTGCGTGCGTGCCTTTGTCCAGTACAAATGTTGCAATTGATTTTTAACTAACTTCCCGACTAGCTAGACATTTGAAACTTTTAGAATATAGCTCAGAACACGATGACAATGCATTCTTTTGATACTTTTAGCCATATTTAAGCAGTATTGAATTCATTTTCAATTCATTTTGTTTTGTAGAATGGTGAAGTCATCTATCGGCCGGGACGGGAACGAAAAGTTAAACGCAAGTTAACTTCCAATTAACTTCATTTTTTTTCAAGTGGATGGGATAATTCATCAAAAAAAATTTTTTTTAAGTATTTATTAATGCATAGAATTGTCAAGTTTATATGATTCAAGAGAAAATTTAAAAACATAGTATATAAAAAGTTATTTTTATCTTGAAATTATTGAAACAATAAAACCCTTTTTTTTTTCATTTCCCAAGTTATTGGATCCGAAACGCTTCAATTTCAATATCTGCCGTTGCAGACCAAGTATTTTTTGAGTTGGGCTTTGTTCCCATAGCTCTCCTCCGCTAGCACCAAACCCGTGATCCATCGATGATGTGTAATCGCTGACGGAAAAGACTAACGTGGTAAAAAATACGCAAAACCATTTACAACATAAGAATCTGGCATGTTCATCAGAAATGTCACGATTGTAGATAGTGTAATTTCGAAATGGGATTCTTCCAGCTAGCTCGGCACACTGCAATATCCAATGAAATCTATTTACCAAACGTGGAAAATAATAACTCTTAAACGCGTATGACTCAAACATCCTAAAACTTCCGAACTTTAAAGAAAAGGTGCCTAGTTTACCAGTGGGTAGAATATCGAGAATTCCATTCAATGATTATCCGCAGGATTTCGGCCACCCTTGAATACGTTACGCGATTTTGACGTTCCATTTCTATTGACACGTCCAAAGTTTTTTTTTTTTTAAATTTTCATTCACACAGGAAATCTGTTTAATTTTCTAATGTTTCCAAATCATTCTAAAATATTCCAGGCATGACAGACATTCAAAGAGAGGCGAGGCGAGGCGGCCCAGCGCGCAGGAAAACGTCGTCGGCCGAGTGCAAAACCAGAAAATCGAAAACCTCGAGCGAGAAGCAGAATACACCCGGAAAAAGATGGGGCCCGGCATCACGTGACCGCGGAGCGAAAGAGACGGTTGGCACGGTGCCAACCGGCTTCTACAAGGTTATTCCCCCCCCCCCCCCTCGTGACTACTGAGGAAAGATTGACGGCCGCTACCGGCCTGGGAAACCCCTCCACGGGAGAGACTATCATGATGATCACGATGCCGTATGACATAACACACAAAATTGTTTACAATCATAGGCGTATCGTCAGGGGGGGGGGGAGATATGGGTGCCCCCCAATTTAACTTAAAATAAATTAAAACATAATAGAAGTTCAGTTAAAATCAGAAAATTGTAGAAAACTTTTAAGAAAGTTGATTTTTTCCGCCTTTTCAAAGTGTGAAACTGAAGATTCCGATTATGTCTTTAGCCTTAACATAGTTTTTAACAATGATATGATCCAGAACAAAAATTCGATGCTGTATTTTTTTCCTCATTTTATTTATATTACTTTTATTTTCCTCATTGTATAACTTTAGAATACTACTTAAACATCAATCCTATTGTTATTCAATTTCAAAAAATCATATGTCATACTTAAGGACCGTCCGGCAGTCAATGCACAGAGGAAGACACTAACTGAATTCCATTCATGCTAGGGATGGGATATTGATATCGATATTATCGAAATATCGATATTTACCCTTCGATATTAGGTATTATAATATCGATATTTGATTTCCGATAATAACGTAATATCTATATTATATTCCCGATATCATCGATTACACATTTCAAAAGAATTTATTTGAAATAATTATAATATATAAAAATTTGGGTTGAAAAATCTCAAAACCAAAGAGAAAAAATAAATGAGATCCAAAAAATTATACAGAAAAATTGTAAAATTAATAAATGAGGGTCTATATTCAACTGTTGAAATAAATGTATAAAAAAACTATAATACAATGTTAAATAAAAGTTATAGGCCAATTTCACCATGAAGTTTTCTTCCTCATAGTTTAATCTTTAAAGTCTTTTTCGTCAGATTTACTACATGTGTTGATGTTTACTAAGACAAACATCTTTTGAAGCTTTTGGTTTATGTTGTTTTGAGTTGGAGATTTTTAAATTTAAAGGATAAAACTTTTTTGATTTTAAATAAAGTTCTCCTATGACTTCCTGAAAACGAGCCAAAACGGAGCAAATTAATCCAGTAAGAATAAAAATTGATGGTGGAATTGGCCTATAACTGTTATTCAGTAAGAATTATATACCACATCATCCCATCTCACTAAGGTGTTTGAAAGTCAGTTCCACTATAAAACCTGTCAGAAAGTTTCATAGTGATCAAGTAAACAAGGCTAAATATTTTGAAATATCTTGAGTTTGGAATTTATTAGAAGTATAGAGTTGAAGACGGGTGAATTATTGTATCCAAATATAAAATAAAAAAATTACTTAATTAAAATATTATCATTATTTTAATTTATGAAAGCCCAGAAGTGATTTAAATTGTGAATAGCTTATCTAAAAAATGTAATTTAAAAAAGATACGTAAATAAATCAGGCAAAAGAATTAAACTTAAAAACATTATTATTTATTTCTTTAAATACAAATAATTTCTAATATATACAAAGAAATTTTTAATGTAAGCAATCAAAAAATATGTGAAAAATCAAAAATTGTTCAATATATACAAATAAATTCTAGAAAGAACAAAAAATGAATAATAACATTTATTGTCCTTTAATTAAAAAAAAAGAATTCTTCTCCCACTGAGTGGAGCAAAGAAGTTTATTCAATGTGAGACGATTTCTGGCTGAGTTAATCATATTGCTGGCTTGAGAAAAAATTCTTTCAGATGGCACTGATGTTGAAGTCGCAGCCAAATATCGCTTGGCAACCCCGCATAGTTCTGGGTATAATCCAATTGATTTACTCCAAAAAGAAAGAGGACACTTGTTGATGTCAGCTTCTGCAGGGGATCGCAAATAAAAGGCAAGCTCATCAGGAAAATCTGAGCTACCTAAAGAGCTCCGATGCTTCCAAGTTTTCTGAACCGTTTTGGAGTGTTCACCAAAGAAAGATGATTCAGATCATTCTCCATTGTCAGAATCGGAACTGTGTCCACTTTTCGGTGAATGGGCGCTTTTCAAAATTCCTTTCAGTTCTCGAATTGCTTTGGTAGTTGTTTCTGGGACCCTGAAGTATAATGTCTTCCATCGGGGGCCCAATAACGAAATTACGGCCAGTGCTATTACATTCTCAACCATGAGCCGTTTTTAGCCGCTTCCAAGATTCCTTCCTTCAGTTTGAGGCCAACATTAGACGTAGGTGACACCTTGGAAATTTTATTTTCTACCATGGTTGCTATTGGAATCGCGATACTGATTGTTGGGTATTTATCTCCTGATAACTGTTTTATGGCTTTTAGAAGAGGCTCAAGAAGCTGGATGATTTTCTGCAAATCTTGGTTCTCTGCAGTTGTTGTCATGCTTGGTGCCGATGTGTGTCAGTGGATGATAATGTTGAGTGTTTAGCTGAGGCTTAGAAAACGCTCGATCATTTCGCATGTAGAATTCCTCCATGTTTCCACATTATGCATGAGTTTCAGATTACTTTCTGCTCTCAATTCATATCAAGCCCGAACACCGTGTTTGAACCAGGTCACCACTTTCTTCACCTTTCCATTCAGTGGCACGAGCTCTGATATGGCTTCAATTGAACAGTAAGCGACCAAATTGAGGAGATGGGCAAAACATATTAAATGTTTTTCCTACCACAAGCAATTTCCACGGCTTTAACCATATTCGATAATCCATCAGTGATCACTGAATTTAGTTTTTCTTTTTTCAAACCCCACTACTGCAGGATATGAAGGATTCTTGAAGAAATGTAATATCCAGTATGGCTCTGGTCCATTTCAGAGACTCCAATGATGCAGGAAGCTAATTTTTCATTTTCCAAATAATGGACTGTGACGTACAAAAACTTCTTGTCTGAAGGCTTTCGGTCCAGAAACCGGTTATCTCCAATATCTCCTTCAAATTTGTTTACATACACTCATTATTGCCATTGCTTCACCCAAACTAGGATTTATTTCTTTCTCTAAATAGAAACTTTTTAATTTGATAAAATATAGTTTACTGAAATGTTATTTCCTTATTGAATTAAATTACGATTTTTTTATTATTATCGTACTATTACCATATATACAGTGGCTCCCAAAAGTGTACGTACACTTACGATTTTCAATGAAATAGGGGTCTCTCCATTAATTGAAATGAATATTTCAGAATCGGTATTTAATAGTAAGATCTATAATCTATTCTTAACAAAACTACCTGAAATATTTTAAAACATAGTAAAACTTTATTTTTAAGAAACCAGTAATCAAAAAGTAACAAAAACTTTATCTCACAAAAGTCATCGTACACTTGTAAAAAATCTCTACATATTAGTAAATATTCTAATTTTTCGTTAAATTTTATATTTAGTAGGATATCCTTTAGCATCCACAACAGCTTTTAAAAGTCTGGGAATAGATTGCACTATATAGTTCTTTCGTAATTTCTGCATCAATGTTCATCCTTTCTTCCATCATAATTGTTTTTAGTTCGCTTTTCGTGTGAATGTCGTGTTTTCGTACTCGTACCTCCAGTTTATGTTGTATTGGGTTTAAATCTGGCGATTGAGGTGGTGTTTTCAAAACTTGTGGACAATTATAGATACACCAGAGGCGAACGTTGAGAGCCGTGTGCTTAGGATCGTTATCTTGATAAAAAACAAAGTTGTTTCCAATACCCAAATTTTGGGCTAATAATTTTAAATTGTGTCTTAAAATATTTATATAAACAGCATGATTCATTATGCCACCAATAAATACCAAATTACCTAGTCCTGATGCTGACATGTACCCCCACACAAGGACACCTCCACCGCCATGCTTAACTGTTCCTACTAAGTTCTTGGGATTAAGTTCCTCATTTTTTCTTCTCCATACAATTATACGCCCATCGGAACCAAAAATGTTAAACTTGCTTATATCGGCAAATAAGACATTATTCCAATACGTTCGGGGCCTATTTATCATTGTTAGTGCGAAGGAAAGCCTAAGATTTCTGTTTTTCTCACTCACAAAAAATTTTCTACGAGCAGAACGCCCGTATAATTTGCTCTGAGAAGCCGTCGAACAGTTTCAGGTGAAATTGAAGTAGACAATGTTTCATTAAATCCTGCAGAAACTTTTACAGCACTCAAACGTGGATTTTTCACAAATTTTCTAATTATAAATCTCTGATCACGTTTTGTTAACTTTGCCGGACGACCTTCTCTTACCTTGTTTTCGATCCGATTTTCTTCTTTAAAGCGTTTTATCACGTACTGCATAGTAGAATGCGATAAATTAAGTAATTTAGCAATATCCCGAACTGATTTACCACTACTATGATGAAAAATAATCAATTTTCGAATGCTGTTTGTTGTTTCTTTACGATTACGAGCCATTTTTAAATAATAAATAGATGATTACGGAGTAGGCAAGCAAAAATTTAAGCCAAACGATATTTTAAATGTCATCACAATTCAAAAATAAAAATAAAGCACCAGACGATCTTTTAATTATGAATTTATCCGAAAATATTTCAGTGTACGATGACTTTTGCGAGATAAAAATTTTGTTATTTTTTGATTACTGGTTTCTCAAAAATTACTATGTTTTCTCAAAAATTACTATGTTACAGTTTTACTATGTTTTCAAAATATTTCATGTAGTTTTGTAGTTAGATCTTATTATTAACTACCCATTCTGAAATATTCATTTTAATTAACGGATTGACCCCTATTTCATTGAAAATCGTAAGTGCACGAACACTTTTGGGAGCCACTGTATATTGTATCTTCTTATTTCAACTGGAAAGCAAGAACTTTCCAAGGACCAGGAAGTCAACGGTCTGGAAAACAAGGAGTTCTTGAGGGCTACCGTTACTATACCAGTATGAAGAATATAAAACTGAAATGAATCCAATCATCTCGTTCACATACTCGGAATGGTCCTCCCGTGCTCTTTGCCCTCTATCATGCTCCTTGAACGGATCTGTTTTCAGGATGAAGTCAACACACTTGAAAGGAATGTATTTTGGCTAAAACAAAAATCATCTGCACCTGGGAGGGGGACGAATTTCCTTCCACAAAACTGCCTAGAATCGCCGTAAAATGAAAGGGGATGAAGGATCTATTCTTCCGATCATCAAATGCGTAGATGACGATGCCGCTCATCTCTTCGAAATGGAGAATGATTTCAGCTGCAACCCGTTTCATATTTTCAGAAAGCTGTTCATAGTTTACAACGTATAATGTTCTTACTGAACACAAACTTGAAAAGACCCGAATCAGTCATGTCCAAGAGATTTTTCAGTTATTATTTTCAGTAATGTTTATAGTCTCATTGCATTTGAGAGTAGTAAGCTATGATAAGCAGCGCTATAATCTATCTATTACATATATAAAATGCGTAGGTATGCGGCACAAAAATCGACGATATTTCTACATTCCGAATGGCAACGGCTGCAACTACCAGATGTAAACATTAGCGGCCAACCGCGTATGTGCGATAGCACGTAATTTGGTACAATTTAATTGCCGTATTTTACTCGTGATTAATTTTAATTTATTCACGAGATAATTTTAATTTATCCATTTGTTCCATCGGTTTGTCTAAATGTATGTAAGAGAACAAACTTTTGACAAAATATGTTTAGACCTATCAAATCCAGTGTTTAGTCATGGACAGGTGTATGCAAATTTATCTAGAGTCCGTTCTTTTGATTCTGTCACTGTAGTATCTCCTACTTTTGAAATATTCAACTGTGTATATCAATAAGTTTTAGGAATCTATATATATAAAACGCGTAGGTATGCGGCAAAAAAATGTACGATATTTCTATACTCCGAACGGCAACGGCTGCAACTACCAGATGTAAACATTAGCGGCTGTCCGCAATTTAAAACCGCGTGTGTATAGTGGCGGCATATGTTACAACCGCTGATCTTTTGACAAAATATGTTTAGACCTATCAAATCCAGTGTTTAGTCATGGAGTTGTATGCAGGTTTATCTAGAGTCCGTTCCTTTGATTCTGTCACTGTAGTATCTCCTACTTTTGAAATACTTAACTGTGTATATCAAGAAGTTTTATGAGTATCATAGTTGTAATCCACACCATATTTTAGTACTTGCTGGATTTTTAAACCATTTTTTAAGTGAAAAAATTTTTTCCCAACAATTTCTTATTTGATGTAATGATATAAAGTGTAGATATCTTAATTCTGAAAATTGTACATACAGAGAGGGATGTAATTTTTAAAATCATTGGTGTTGGGTTTCTCAATCTTATCTTCAACTCTGTTCTAAAGTAAAGGAAATTCACATTTTTTAGTCATGATTTTTTAGAATCAGCGTTATAGTGAATTTAGCAATGATTATAAATTTTTTGGCTGATCTCCCATTACCCCTTAATAACGTATATTTATGATTACAGGTAATGGTAACATTCCTTACATATGTTGCTTTCAGTTGAGTTGTTTTGCAAAAGAAAATATAAAACTAAAAGCGACCATTCTGGTCGCGCAGCGGCTAGTATCATAGTAAAATATTATTAATTGCATAATAATACCTTAATAGTAAGTAAGAGTTAATTTTCTACACTTTTTTTTTAGTACTTACTGAATTTTTACTCCATTTTATTAGTGAAGAAATTTTCCTAACAATTTTTTATTTGATATGATTAAGTGAAGATATCTGAATTGTGAACAATAGTACATACAGAGGGTGATGTAATCCACACTATATTTTAGTACTTGCTGAATTTTTACTACTATTTTTAAGTGAAAAAAATTTTCCCCCAACAATTTCTTATTCAATGTCATGATAAAGTGTAGATATCTTAATTTTGAAAAATAGTACATACAGAGAGGGATGCCATTTTTTAAAATCATTGTGTTGGGTTTCTCAGTCTTATCTTTGACTCTGTTCTGAAGTAATGGGAATTCACATTTTTTAATCACGATGTTTTAGAATCAGCGTTATAGAGAATTTTGTAATGGTTGAGATCCCACTAACCCTTAAGAACGTATATTTATGATGACAGGTAATGGTAACATTCCTTATCACAGTTCACTTGAATTAAAAAAATTTTGTCACTTTTAACTACCAAAAAATCCCAAAACAATCAGTACATCTTCAAATGATCTATTTATGATTAAAAAGTTTGGATTAAGAGTATGAAAAATAAAAAAAGAATAAAAAATTAGACACACGATGAAACATTTCTTTTCGGTGATTCATTTTTTAGAGAGAATCACGCTGTGAATGAATCACCTTTGTTTACATCGTCAAAGATGGATGATCTCACAAGAGATGTCTCATTAGAATCCAAATAAGACTAAAACTTTTGAATTAACAGAATAAGTGTACGCAGAAAAAAAAATAATACATCGATTTTAACTTTTAAAACATGGCGATTGCGTTTTGTATCGGTGGAGTATGAATTTAGAATTGAAATATCTCTAACAGTATTACAGTAACAGAATAAGTGTACGCAGAAAAAAATATGAGTTTTTAAATCTCTTTCCAAACAAATATGTAACATTTATGTACTTTCATGAAAAAAATATATATATATACATCGATTTCGACATTTTCAAACATGGCCGAATTTCATAACAAATGCCATACCGGAAACGGTATACCCGGAATTGTTTCCTGTTTCCGGCCGACAGACACCGTTTTCCTTTTATTTATATAGAGGAAATTTAAGTACTGACACAAACTATTACCTACGGATGTATCTTTAGGGGAATTTTATGTACTTTGAATATACATGTAATTTAAATGTTAAAAATTATTTGAAAAAGAATGTTGCTGTTAAGGGTTTAGAACATAAATTATTTCTCTGCTAAGTATTATTACATACATATAACTTTTATAGACTTCAATTTACATCTCCTTTATAAGTATCCATGATTTATCAGTCATATAAATACAAACAGCACAATTATATTTATATTAATTAGCAGCAAACTAGTTCCAAATTTTGTTCATATAAAAAAATCATTTCTTTTTAACTTTTATTACATCACCTGAATATACCATCTTTAATGGTACATTCACATTGCACTGCAGGGAAGTACCCCCAATTCCTGTCATCACATTAGTCACGGTAACCCTACCCGTCGGGTAGGGTTCATTTCACTCTCATCCCCCATTCCGCCCCCAAGGTCCCTTCGTTTTCTTTGATGCTCTCGGCAAAGACCGCTCCGACACAAGATCAGTGCAGGACTGCTCTGCAGGCCGCTGCCCATAAATCACTGGTTTCCCCGCAGAATTCTGGAGGAGAGCATGGATGTGAACGCGCTATAAGGTTGAATCTTGCAACATTTAAGTAATAATTTTCACACATTTTAAATAACAAAATTTGAAATTATTGAAACTTCCCCATACATATAAAAATATCAATCACTCCTGAAAGTCACTTGAAAAAATTAAGCAGGAAAGTTAAATTCATCAGTAATTTTACTTTCCTGCATAATTGCAATTAATTTAAAAACAAGTGTTTTAAAAATTTATTACATAAAAGCTAATTTATATTCATTGAAAATAACATTAAGATACAAATAACTGAATTTTACAGCACTTCTACATAATTATTAGTCTAAAAAGATATATAAACATTTTAATTAATCAAAATTTCATATCGATGTAATTGTCAATATACTTAAAATCATAAATATTTACCTTATTAACAATAAAGGAACATTTTCACTATCATTAATTAATTATTCTGCTATTTTCCATGTAATTAAATTGGCTCATAATGTTAGTACACAAAGTATTAAGCAATTTTAGGCCAACAGATTATTAGAAAGGCTGAGTTTTGTTAAACTAAGGAACTAGATAGAAAAAAGTACTGAAAAATTAAAATATTTTGGTTTCAATATTAATCTTTTTCCTAAATTTTTATCGCTACTGCAGAAATGATTTACTAGCAAAAATATATATACTGTTAGTTTTGTTGTGATTTCTTTTAAACTGAATTTTTGCAAGGTTTACAATCATTATCAATAGATACTTATTCAGATATGTGATGACTAACTTATTCTTTATGTATTTAACAGCCACATTAAGATAATTGATACTTATGCATCATTAATGTTGGCTACAATATGTATCTGAACCTGGTTTTCCTGAAAACATGAGTTTATATTAAGATCTTTTGCTTCGTATTACTTTTTCAACTCTATACATTTTCAAATGTTAGTAGAACTTATAAAATAAGGTTGGTAGAGCTAGAGCATACTGACATCAATCATAATTCTATTATTTTAGCTATATTAAATTTACTCTAAACACTTCAAGTGATTGAAACTACCCTACACCCCTCACAGTCATAGAATTTTATTTTAAATGTAGACCAACACAGTTTTTAGGCAGTTAAAAAAAAAAAAAAAAAAAAAAAAAAAGTTCCTATATTTTCAAGGCAAAGGCTTTATATATCTATTAAAATTATTTCTCTGATCATAAGGTTAGATTTTTGCTTTTATTTCTATACATATACAAATAACTTTTGTTCACACTCTACAATATTCATTTATCATGTCACTGGTCAACTGGAAAGAATGTAGCTGATCAATAACTCGTATTTTCACAAATAAATTTTAGAACTTCATTTATTTTTTTTAACACTTATTAAATCAGGTTCTAAATTTGAATATTATGAGAGGAATTTTAAGGCCATTATATCAATTACATTTCAATAACAAATATTTACCTCTTCACTCACATTTTGTTTCAGTGTTATTTTAAGGTTTGTAATTTTTTTCTAACAATACTTCAAAGTTTATGTCAAGTATTCTCAGTATTTGATTTCCTTAAATATGTGAGAAAAGAAATAGTCATTATAATGATTTCTTTTTAGCAAAATGTTTTTAGAATAAATTTTTCTACCAACATATTTAAGCACAAAACAGAACAAACAAACAAACAAAAAATTAAGTAACAGTAGCAAGAGCAGTTCAAATTTAAACCCTCTAATTTTAAGATTCTTGATAGGATGAATATAATAGCTCTTCATTAGAGGCCTGAATATCCAAAATCTTGTAATTTATCGATGTATGAAATTAATAAATCTGTTCTAAGTCTAAATGGTGTCTTGTTACAGTTGTTGTTAAAGAAATGCTCCTATTTGACATCAACATTAACTTTTTGCATTATATATGCTATCATAATGTTTCTTACACCCAAAAATTATTTTTCAGTACTCAGTTCCTATACAGAATTTTTATAAATTGTATATAAATGCACACTATTCCAATGGTACATTTTTATACAATTTAGATTTTACTAATAATCTAATCTATGAAATCAAATTAGTGATAAACTTGTTTTACACTGGAATACTGAATTGAATAAGAAAACTATTAATGAGAAACCAAAAGAAAGTTAATTGAAATATTGTAAACAAATCCAAGTAAATCAATAAAATCACTTAATGCTTAGAAGATGTATGAAAACCCTTAGTTCAGATTAAATAAATTAATCTAGTGCCCTATTTCAGAAAACTCTTGCAATGAGTTATTTATTTTAATTTCGTTATAAAGTTCATGTTTTAAACTCTGAATAAGTGGTTTATATGTATCAAAGTAAACTTTTATCACCATATAAGAAAAAAATTAATGGATAACATTCCTCACTTTGCTGTTGTTTACAAATGCCAGGCATTTGGTCTGTGACCCTGGCTATCCTCTTATAGAAATTAAATAGCTGATTCCAGTAACAGATAAAGGAATCCAGCTAAAAAACAAAACAGGAAATTTCCCTACTGAATGCATAACACGAAAAGAAAAAAAGGTTATGGAAAATAATCAAATTAAATGTTTCATCTTTCATATGTTACAAAGTAAAAAATAAATAAATAAATAAAACAAGCAAGTGAAGTTATTAATTTTGAAGGTACTCTTTAGAACTCAAACCATATTCCTTATAGATTTAGACACAAGCTTCACTTTCATTTTCTCTTTAACACTAGAAAAAACAGTTTACCCATGACTGCTAAAAATACACACTATTTCCTTTTTTAAATTGTTAAGAGCAAGGTATACAATTCATTATTAGAACATAAAATCACATTATTGTAACCCTTCTGTTTAATTATTATTTGAAAATATTATTCCCACAAGCATACACATTGAAACTAAAGATGATAATAGTAATAATAATAATGAATTAATTACTTAGGATTTCATTTAGAAAGCAAAGAAAATAACTAATCCGTTCAGTGAGAAAACTGAACTTTAAAATCTGTAAATAAAGCACATTTAGAAAGCAACAAACTGCTGGAAAGAACTTCATAACACTTAAATAAAATAGCTTAGTGCTTATTTGAGCTGAGTTTGAGTAAATATTTAACACATGTAAATTCATTTGCAGTTTTTGGTATTTATTTATTTATTTATTTTGGGGGGTGGGTGGGTGGTAGGTTTGAATTACTTGTATTTACAATACTTGGATGATAGTGGGAAGTAAAATTTAGTATTGTAAACTGTTTTAAAAACATAAATAATCTATGATATTTGTAGCCAGCTTGCACAAAATAGTATTTCAGTGAAATTCTCCAAATCCTACTATTTCTTATTAAATACCACACTGTTAGACTGGGATGTAAAGTTATTTTTGAAATTATTAATCTTTTCTTATTTGATACAAATATAATGATATGCAAAAAAGTAAAGAAGAGTAGTTGATATATTTTTCAGCGACATGACATTTATGTTCTTCCTGGCAATGTGGAGTAAAAATCTTGTCAATACTTCAATTTCCTAGGGGCTATTGCAGGGGGACACACACACCTTATATTACAGTTCTCCACTATTAGTACAGTTTTCGAAGTGCTGTGCTATTAGTACAGTTCTCAAAGTCACACTTTTTGTATAGCCACTACAAAGACGAGCCAGGGCAGACTGTATTGGTCTCGGATTTCAAGAGCAAGGCCAGATCACGGTGCTTGGCCATATACCAATGATGAGCAGGAGGCTCTCTCCAAACACTGTATAGTATGGTCTTAACCCATTTAAGACTGGCGTTGTGAAAACGCAACATTAATTTCTGTATTTTTTAAAAGGCATGTTCAAAATTTTGTACACCTGAAGTAACATTTTTATTTTATTCTCTATACTTCAATTGACCATAATAATTTTTTTGTTTCCTCATTTCCCCACTTTAAGCACTTGCAAAAAATTGTTTTTTTCTGGTGTTTTGAAAGGGAAAAAAATGACTATTTTCAAATAATAACCTTAGATAGTAGCACATGTTAAATTTCCGATTTGATGCTTGTTCCGAGTTTACTAAAGACTAAAGAACAAAATGGCTTCAACAGATAAATTATAATTTTTTTTTTATGTTTCTAAATTCATATTTTTAAAAATGTTGCGAAAACGCAACATCAGTCCAAAGTGTATTACTTATTTCCAATGTGTTTTATAAGTGCTGTCTAGTTTTTCATGCAGTAAATTGGTATTGTTTGCATTTCGGATAAGTTTGTCTATAGAAAAAAGCAATTTTTGACATTGGAAGAGACTTGAGTATTTTCATGGACTAGATGATGATATTTCAGAATCGTCCTCAACAGAAGCTAATGAGGAACCATAATTCGTCATTATCCCTCCAGATCCGGATGATATGACGGATGAAGAAGCTATTGATGATAATATTTTATGTGAAAATGTCGAATCCTCTAAAGACATTGCAGTTGAAATCAACATTTTTTTTTTCTAATAAATGTAAAAGTAAGCAATATCATAAGAAAAAGGAGCGTATTGTATGTGAAAAATGGAGACTCTACATGGATGTAATGAATTCTAAAATAAGTTTATTAGAGTTTAAGAGATCTATATCTTTGAGAGAGCCATATCTTTGATAAAAAGGCTTGAAGAAATGCAGATGAATTCTATTTTACCTAAAACTTCACATATTGGAAGACCATCTTCAATTCAAAATCTAATTCTCAACAAAACTCGGAAAAACCGTATGGGCCATATTATTACTAAAAATAGTTAAACTAAACAAAAACATGTAAACACTGCAAAAGTCAAACAATTTCTCTATGAAATAAGTGTAATGTACCTCTTCATGCTAAATGTTTCAAAGATTTTAAAATTTTTTTTAAAAATTTTATAATTTTAAATTTTTATATTTTTAAAATTTTTATACCGTTTTGGACTAATGTTGCGAAAACGCAACATTTTGTAACTCTCGTAAAAATAAATTTAATTTTATGGAAACAACTCATTTGTGTAATTAATGTTCTAGGAAGTGTTAAAGAACTGTTTGGTGCATTTCCAATAAAGGAAACATGGAGCGGTCCTAAATGGGTTAAAGATTGATTGAGCCTCCGGTGCAGTTAGGATACCAAACAGGAACGAATCCTCTGAACAGCCCTCATATAAAGATTAGATGTCATGTACATGTACAGAAAAACAAATGATTACAATTTGAGAAAAATTGGATGATTTATTCAAGACAAAGAGCTTCACAAAAATAAAAAGTCAATAACACATTGGTCCACCTCTGGCCCTTATGTAAGCAGTTATTCAGATTGGCATTGATTGACAGAGGTGGCAGATGTCCTCCTGCGGAATATCTTGCCATATTCTGTCCAATAGGCGTTTTAGATCGTCAAATTCCCGAGCTGGTTGGAGGGTCCTGCCCATAATGCTCCAAACATGTTCAATTGGTGAGAGATCCGGCGACCTTGCTGGCCAAGGTAGCATTGGGGAAGCACAAAGACAAGCAGTAGAAACTCTCGCCGTGTGTGGGCGGGCATTATCTTGCTGAAATGTTAAGCCCAGGATGGCGTGATACAAAGGGCAACACAACGGGGCATAGAATATCGTCAACGTACCGCTGTGCTGTGAGGGTGCTGCGGATGACAACCACAGGGGGTCCTGGTATGAAATGAAATGGCACCCCAGACCATCACTCTTGGTTGTAGGCTGTTATGGTGGAAGACAGTCAGGTTGGTATCCCACCACTGTCCGGGGTGTCACCAGAAACGTAAGTGGGACTCATCACTGAAGACAATTCTACTCCAGTCAGTGACATTCCAGGTCGAATGTGTCCGACACCACTGCAAAAGGGCTTGTCGGTGTGCAGAGGTGAATGGTTGTCGGCGCAAGGGGCACCGTGAGCTCAGCCCTCTTTCTCTGAGACGCCTATGAATAGTCCTTGCAGTCACTGAAGCACCAGTTGCACGTACGATCGATGATAATGATGAATCTGGGGCTGCGAGTGCCGTTCTAACGATTGCCCAGTCCTTACATTCTATCGTTTCTCTAGTCCAACCGCTTCCTTGACGCTGTGCTTGGCCATGTTTCACCCATTCCTGCCAACATCGTCTAATAGTAGCCTCCCTCTTATCCAAATGTCGAGCGATTCGCTGATAAGACCAACCGGCTTCTTTGAGCTCAACTACACGTCCTCTCTGACATCTGTGCATATTGTTCGCGGACCTGTATCCATGGCATAATTATTGTCCACCTGGGTATACGGAATGAAATTTGCAAAGAATTTATGATTTGGAATCGAAATTTCTCCTCTTTAATATCCTGCCAGTTGCACAAAGATGCGCTGCAGCGTCACTTGTTCATTGGCCGCCAAACATTAAAATTTTGCATTTTCTGTCGAAACATGTATGCATGCCAATTTGTGTCCAATTTGCATTACCCCTTCTTGTTGCTTTTTTTTTTTTTGTTGTTTAAGAGTGTATACGCATAATTTGAAAATCCAAAATTTTGTCAGCAGCTAATCGATCTCTATAAATAGAGTGTTACCTTAATATATATTCCCCCACCCCACCCCACCCCCTCTTCCCGGCTGAAATAAAAAGTGATTTCACAAAAGATCACCGGTACAATCCAGAAAAAGTAACCAATTTATGAAATTTGGAACAAAGAAAGTCCTAAGACAGGGTAAATTGGTTCATTTATTAAAATTTCTCAAAATAAATAACCTTGGTTTCTTTTTCAAAAACATTAATGAAAATGTTAAGAAAAATTTCATTAGTATTTTGCCCTCGTTGAGGTTTTTCACCCACAGTTCTAGTGTAACTGTGGGTGTTCATTCATTTCGTGCCTGTGTTGTTAAAATGTAAATATACACATATAACAAAAGAAAGAGGTGAATCGTAAAGGAAAAATTATCCACCCCATATCATAAATTATTAAAAAATGAAAATAAAACTCTGAGCAAACGAAGACTTCGACACAATGAGTTTCTTAATCTATACTAATAAAAGGAAGTGTTTCCCTGTCTGTGTGTGGCCTCCAGACGAATCTATGGCACTTACAGCCCTGAAATTTGGCACATGGGTAGTGCAGATGATGAGTACGTGCACCTCGAAGCCCGAATTTTAAATTTTATTCTATAAAAATTTTTATTCAATTTTTAATGCAATATTTGGTTCCATTTGAGCTAAGGTCTGCCAGATCGCACCACCAATTTTTTTGTTGAATTATTTTCATTTTACTTAAATTCAATACCAGCGATACTTTGGTTTTTATTTATACTGTTATTTATTCTATGTTTATTCTTAAAATTGATTTTGGTTAACAAAATTGAGATTTTTTCTTTTCAGCTTAAATGGTAAAATGATGAAAGGCTGAATCTACCTAAATTCTGAGATGTGTATAACATTTCACATGCTTTATTTTATGTTACTTATACAGTGTGTAGTTTTTAAATTGATTTTGGTTAACAAACATTCAAAAATATGACTTTTTACTTTTGAGCTTTACTTTTCAAAATTCTCTACTTTCCAAAAGACAATTTGACATTTTTCCTTTTCAGCGTTTAGTGGTTTATTATAAATGTACATATTTTGTTTTACTTTTCAGGTTTTTTGCTCGTATGATGAAAGGCTAAATCTAGCTGAATTCTGAGGAGTTTATTATAAATTTATATTTTTTTATAATAGGTTTTCTTTTTATTCATGCGTATAACATTTCACATGCTTTTTTTCTATGTTATTTATACTGTGTTTAATTTTAAAATTGATTTTCATTAACAAACATTCGAGGCCCCCAGACGAATCTATGGCACTTGCAGCCATGAAATTTGGCCCACAGGTAGTGCAGACGGCGGGTACGTGCACCTCGAAGACCGAATTTAAAATTTCATCCTAGAAAAATTTGTATTCAGTTTTTTATACAATATTTGGTTTTATTTGCACTAAGGTCCGCCAGATGGACCCCAAAAGGGAAGGCCCAGATTCAGACCTTGCGAAGTTACAAACTCGGATTATTTAACCAGTATGGTCGAAAAAATAATTTCAGTTTCGGGAAGGGAAAGGGAAATTCCATTTTACGTCAACGTTTTTTTAATTATTTACAAGATTCATTATTATCCGATTGACGATGTTTAATTATTTATATGACTAGAGGGGCGAAGCCCGGCTAGCCAGTCAGTTTAAGGACCGGCTCCCTTCAGCAATCATCGTCAGAGAACGGAAACACTAAAAAACAACGAATAAAGATACAGTGGTACCTCGACTTACGAGTTTAATTCGTTCCATGACGGAGCTCGTATCTCGAATCAATTTTCCCCATTTAAATAAATGGAAATGCCATTAATTCGTTCCGGACTCCCTCAAAACACCGCAATTTTTTGTTACATGTTTTTAAATAAGAAAAATGTGCTTATAAACGGCGAACATTGTATAAAAACGCAATGCAATAGAATATACTGCAATAAATTTGTTTTATTAAGTGTAATGTACAACATTTACCTTGGAGATCAGACTTGAAGATTCTGATGGAAGAGGGGGAGAAAGGCTGAACTGAAAAATTAAATCTTATTCGTTGATTTTTTACCTTTTCGCCCCGCTTTCCACTCTTTCTCTTTTATTACCAGCTACTCTCTTAAAGTGAACGAGTGAGACACGGAAGCTGGGTGATTGTTGCATCGTTCACTGTGGCTGTAATGTCCAGATTCTTCTTTCTGAGAATCCGAAGAACGTTTTCTCAGAATCCGTAGGAGGGGGAGAGCTTGAGATCCTAGGACTAAGGTCATCCCATCCCTTAGACCCCATGGGAGTTCCAGTGTGGGGGAGAGAATTGAAGCTATCTCTCTGAGAGAGAGGTTTCGCGCTGTTCGGTTTCTGAGGGCAACTCAAGTGTGGGCAGAGGAAGTTGCCCCGGGTGGTAATTCTTCAGTGTTAAAATCGCGGTTTAAGACTGGATAGTAGTCTCAGAATAATATGTATACAATTGTGTAATAATTATACATTAAAGTTGTAAATACTATATACTTCTTGTGTTATCATTTGATGAGCACGTAACATGGCATTCGCTGCTCAAACTAGCGGTGGGATATCTGAAGCTTGCTCGTAACCCGAATTTTAGCTCGTAACTCGAAGCAAAAAATCTACCAAGAGAATGCTCGTATCTCGAAAAACTCGTGTAAGTCGAGGTACCACTGTATTTTAACCAGGACACCAAAGAACCATTTCTTCACCCATACGCGGGGAGGAGAAGGTAACTTCTCATAGTGCATATGCATTCATGCAGAGTTCTCTTCATGGAGACACCCCCCCCCCACTCCTGTCATCATATTAGTCACGGTAACCCTACACGCCGTGTCCCCCACCCCCATTGACACTATTTGACCCCCGGGATCTTTGATGTTCTGTAGCAGGACCGAAAGAGGAGGCGATCCACGCATATACAGAGTATGCAGTGAACATAAATCACTGGCTTCACCAAGGTAGAGGAGAGCAGAGCAGAGTACATGAATGCAAACGCAGCATTAAAGAGAGACTTTTCCGTCCAAATGCGGTGGGGTGGAGGGAAGGGAACTACTCGCCGGGGGGGGGGAAGATTTTTTGTTCTGCCTGCGATTGTTTGCAGCACGTGGGATGCGTAATCACAAAATTGAAATACTACCTTTACTCGTTGTTTTTTAGTGTTTCCATTCTCTGACGATTGCTGAAGGGAGAGGGTCCCTAAACCGACCGGCTAGTAATGTTTTTATGGCGGCGTCCAACATGTGGAAAACCTCAAGCAAATCAGAATCATTTCAACTTTTAAACTGGTGCAGAAAGACCATCATCTGTTGTTTGCAATCTCTGCGTTTGATTTTAATACTGAGTGACAATACGAGCACGTAATAATTTTACCACGGGTGGAAAGTTTCTGTTACTTATGCAGCCAAGTGAACAAAAAGCACGTGGTGGTATGCCCATTGCTAAACTTGAGGATTAAAATTCGGTGACCGTTTTGCCTATTAAGTTCCGTAATTTTAACGGCGCATTTATTTACAGTGAGTCAGCCGTATTCATCACTGTTCATTGCTCCGATATCACAGCCAACCTTTATATAATTTGTGGCATCTGTGACTTTCAACGATTACGAATTATTTCTTACGGAATTCATAATTTCACACTGTACAACGAGGGATTCGATCCACAGAAATTTAAATCAAAAATTTAACGGCTGTGGTACTAAATCGCGACCAGTCCGCCAGGTATTTTACTGCGGTAACCTCCCCAATTACAGCAACCTGACTCTTTTTTCGAGGTCCGCGGGAGGGTGTTTGTTTATGAACGGAACTATTTCAATGTCATGTTGTCTTAATAAATACCTCTATTAAAGCCTTACACACTATTTATGCATTGTTTGTGCATTTCAAAGCGTATTT
This sequence comes from Dolomedes plantarius, assembly GCA_907164885.2. Taxonomy (NCBI): domain Eukaryota; kingdom Metazoa; phylum Arthropoda; class Arachnida; order Araneae; family Dolomedidae; genus Dolomedes; species Dolomedes plantarius. Next base: position 232,104,013 of record OU015491.1, on the reverse strand, counting down.
TTCTGGGGGGGGGGGAGGAAATTCAAGTGGGTGTAGTGGATGTTTGCTGCTCATTAAATTAAAAGTGCAATAAAATTAAAGATACATTTTTAGAAAAATCGGAATTTCTTGATCATTATATATTAAAATAATACTTACGATTATCAATTTTGAGAAATTGATAATCGTAATTCTCTAATACTTTTCCATTATATATAATTTTTAAAAATAGTCTTTTTTTTTTTGGGGGGGGGGGGTTGTTTAAATTTAAGGTTTTTTATTACAATTCAACTTTTCTATTTAAAAAAAAAAGTATTTCTACATTTTTGCATTTCTACAAAACTTTGCAACCAGTTTTTTATAATGTGATTTCCCCATATTTTACCCATTTTTCTTTGCATTAGATTAAATTGTTTTATTTATTTATATATATATATATATATATATATATATATATATATATATATATATATATATATAGAGAGAGAGAGAGAGAGAGAGAGAGAGAGAGAGAGAGAGAGAGAGAGGGGGGGGGGAGGCCAGAAAGAGAGAGAGTTTATTTAATTTCAAGACCACCAATTCAGAACTGAAATTGATCTGCTCAAGAAATATGTTAAGTTAAAACTCACTCCAGATTGTTTCTCTAAATTTGTCATATTCCTCGCATGCGAGACAATTGTGGGAGACCCATGTGGGGGTTTATGTCTGTCAGGTCCTTTTCCACTAACGACAGCAACATATGCCACTCATATATATATAAACAAATCTCTTTCTTTTTTGGAGAGGGGGGGGGGCAGGGTAGACTCTGGAACATATCCCCCGTACTAAAAGAGAATCGGGTGTACATACATACACACACACATTTATATATATATATATTGTCTAATGCGGAGGCACCTGTCGGTAGACATTCACCTTTTGCTATTCACCGCTATTTTACAGGCTACTTTATTATGGGAGCACCTTAGAGGTGATCCCGCTTTGCTCCATATGAGGGGACGACACAGAAACGACCATGCCTTATTCGGGATTTGAATCCAAGCCCACTGCATGGCAGTTCAGAACGCAAACCCCTTCACCATGGGGCAGCATATATGTGTGTGTGTGAGTATATATATATATATATATATATATATATATATATATATATATATATATATATATATATATATATATATATACACATATACAAATGTGACCAATTGTTAAATCTAAAACGACTATAAGAAAAATGGATATTCACGGCTTTGTTTCGCCGAACATTGGCCGTCGTTTGAGGAACATGAAATTTCAGTCGTAGGCTTTAATTTATACGATACAATGTATTATTATTTATGTGTCATAATGCTGAGAAAATTTTATTAAAGTCTAAACTTTTAGAAAAGTTTGAATTTTAACAGTGATGACATTTGTTATAAAATTAAAAAGTCAGCAAAATCGTTATACGACTCACTGTCTTGTCAAAATCCCCGGGTATAAAGCACCCTTACATGCTTTTGGTATAAAGTTTCTCTGCGACCATCGCAAGAAAAAAAATCTACCAATGACTGAACGGGAATGCTCTCTCTTTCAAGACGGAAATTTACCGCACCAAAATTGGCGATCCGGAGCGAAATCGGTCCCGATTTAGCAATAATTAGAACAATTCATTCAAGATATCCGTTATAACCTCAAAATGGAGTATCGCATGTTTACCACTCAAGTTCCAACTCCATGAAACTTAACTGTATCCAGAATTACGTTATTTTTCAAAAGTTTGGTTTACAATTTCATATTCATCAAATCGTCGGTGTTCTGTAAAAAGGGCGAATTACCCATAGAGATTTACATACATATTCGCCCTTTTTACAGAACACCGACAAAATATATATTTGCTTCATATTTTTTAGAGATCATGTTACCCAAATTCACCCCGTATTTTTTACCATTCAGTTTTAGGGGAATAAGGCATGAGCAACTGTTATTAAGTAGCAAATTTAATATATCGCATTCATCGTCGAAAGTAAACACATGCCAGCCATATCTCTTCTAATTTTTGAAATAAGACGCCAAAACAAACTCACTGACTGATAGTTTCTCTGAAAGAGTTCGAGGCTAAATTACCAATACTCCACCGAGAAATCGTTTACAGCATATTTAAATATTTTCCTAGGCAGAAACTGACAACGCATCTCGTGAAAAGCCGAATCAAGTCGATGAAATTTTAGTGCGATAATCGATGATAGCCGTTCAATAATAGACTGAATTTCGAATGCAATGATATAGATTTTTATTCCACTTTAATATGAATTCAAAATTTTGAGAAATTGCACGCCAACGATTATACGATGTAACGACTAAACGTAGAAAATATAAAGATTGAAAACTGCAATTTGTAGGAGAGAGGAACATAAACTTTAAAAACGATAAATTCAGACACAGACGAATCTGGCACAGTCTGATTAAATCTATATATATAAAACGCGTAGGTATGCAAAATATAAACAATAGAAATAAACAAAAAATAAAAATCAAGCATAGACTGCTAAATCACTTTAACATAAAACATATTCTGCAAAGAAAATAAATAATCCAACAGAGATAGTTAAAAATAATACAAATATAGACAAGAAACAAACAGAAATCAAGCACTTTGGGCATCCACGCACCAACGGCAAGATTCTGTATAAGTGCCGGAACTGAACCATAAAACAACAGAGGTAACCGACAGGTCTCTTCGTCAGGGAGCCTAACCATGTCAGTTACCTCAAGGGGAACTTTCTGAATAGGATGCAGGTAAGCCCAAAAGACATCCCAAGGCCCCGAGTCCCCCAATGAAGCAATAAGTCAAAAAGAAAATGAAAAGACAAACACAACTTACAGTATGGGCTCAACGCACCTTACATGCAAGCACACAAAATCCTAATGCAAAATAAAAGACGCGTACATACCCCAATTCCGTAAGTGACGGTTATGGCGAAACAGCAGCCAATCCTATCCTAAAAATTACGTCATATTACACGCGTAGGTATGCGGCACAAAAATCGACGATATCTCTACACCCCGAATGGCAACGGCTGCAACTACCAAATGTAAACATTAGCGGCCGTCCGCAATTTGCAACCGCGTGTCAACATGGATTTACGCACTGAAATCAGGAAAGCTCGAAAGTCTCATAAAGCTGCACGATCAAGGGAAAATTGAGAACAGTCTCAAGAAAGAAAGCGAAGAAATAATTCATTAAGAGAGAGCATAAATGATCGCGAGGTTAGGCTTAACTGTTGCCGGCACAGCAACCGAGAGCCAGTAATAGTTAATTTTGTACACTTTTATCAGTACTTGCTGAAATTTTACTCTATTTTATAAGTGACGAAATTTTTCCCAACAATTTATTATTTAATATGATTAAGTGTAGATATCTGAATTGTGATCAACAGTACATACAAAGAGTGATGTAATCCACGCTGATGTAATTGCTGAATTTTTACTCCATTTTTTACGTGAAAATAGTTTTCCCCAACAATTTCTTATTTGATGTAGTGATAAAGTGTGGATATCTTAATTTTGAAAAATAATACATGCAGAGAGGGATGTAATTTTTAAAATCATTGGTGTTGCGTTTCTCAGTCTTATCTTTAACTCTGTTCTGAAGTAATGAAATTTCGCATTTTTTAATCACGATGTTTTAGAATCAGCCTTATAGAGAATACCCCTTAACAACGTATATTTATGATGACAGGTAATGGTAACATTCCTTCCGTATGAGGCGGTGAAAGGCAAAGTGGTGTAAGTCACATTTTCAACTTTTTTTATTTGAGGGCAAAAATGTTATTTCCATGTTCAATTTATAGTGGAATTGCAAATAATTATTATTTGCAATATTATAATAATTATTATAAATAATAATTTGTTCAATTTATAGTGGAATTTTTGTAGTTTTTGCAGTAAAACGCTTTTGACTTACACCACTTTGCCTTTCACCGCCTCATATTTTACTTTCAGTTGAGTTGTTTTGCAAAAGAAAATATTAAAACTAAAAGCGACCGTGCTGGTCGCGCAGCGGCTAGTTCTTGAAATTCAATTAATCAAAATTTTTATTTAAAACCAATTAATAAACATTTAATTTAATATTATCAAAAGTATAATTATTGAAAATTAATGAATGGGCATGCCTTTACCTGAGTAGTGAGAGGTGAGGTTCTTGTTGAAAATACCTTGTCAAACATGACATTAGACGAAGTCGAACTCTCGGAGGAAGAGCAGACATGTATCAGCACCTTATTTCAAATTTCCTCTCCGAGCCTCCCTCATTGAATTATTTCAACCAAAACAAATTACTCGAATCAGTGGCTATCAAATTTGGAGAAGCGATGGACAGGATCAGCAACAATGGACCCACTAAAATGCTATGGATCCAGTACTTCAAAATGGTGAATTTGACAAAGGAGTTCAAAAACTGGACCGGCCTTCTCAGAACCCCGATCTAAATCCCATTGAACACCTTTGGAACGAATTAGAACGCAAATTACGTAGCCAGCCAAATCGACCATCCTCACTGCCAGCACTCACTTCAGCTGTGATGGACGCCTGGAAGTTAATTCCAATGGACACCTATCAAAACTGGTGGAAAGTCTCCCCAGACGTGTGCAAGCTGCAATCGATGCAAAAGGAGGACCAACATCATGTTAAGATATATGCCTAAGGATTCTCCGAGTCCGTACCACGGGGCGTCCGGATACTTTTGGCCAGGTAGTGTACCACTTTGTTATAACGACCATTGATCTTTCCTTCTTCGATTCATAATCGAGCCGGCACTTCAAGAAACACTGTTTTTAAATTTTTGACATGCGGACCCCCCCCCCCCTAAAAAAAAAAAAAGGATTATTCTTCACTCCTACCTTGAGTGAACCACATAGCAAGACACGAACATGGCAATGAGAACATGACAACACCCAGTGAACGGATCCCTCTGCAGACATCTTTCACCACCAGATATTATTTTAAACACCAGATGCAAATCAACAAACATTACAACCATGCGCTTAAAAAGAAGAAGAAAAAGGCCAAACACGAGCTACCCCAAATAACCCCTCTTTGAAAATCGCGAGGGCATAGCCCTTTTCAGTACACACCTATCATCCCAAAACAGACGCAACGCAACTGGAATAAGAGCAAAGGAAAGGGGGCAAAGCATATAACACTCTGACATACCCATGCTTCCCTCCCCCCACCCTTACGATGGCCTCGGCATTCTTCTCTGAAATGAACTCCCTCCCCTCTTTCCCCCGCTATTGTCACGGCTGGGCTGCAGGCATCACGGCTTCCCCTGCCTAATGAGGTAACGACCACGCTGCGTCACGCTCTTCCGATAGCCAATCAGGAGCCCGAGCTTCCCTCCCGTCGCAACTTTTCCCCCCTCTCCGAAAGAGAGAGAGAGAGAGGGAACGCGACAACGAAAAAATAAGAGCGATAGAAAGAACAAAAAGCAATGCAGGGAATCAAATCGAATTAAACGAGCCCGGATCCCTTCTCTTGCGCTTGCGCACGAATCGCAGAACGGCCCCCTGGTTGCTAGGCGACACACTGCTGATAAAATTGGAGAGAGAGCCTTTCCCCCCCCCCTTTATCACGCACACTCACACCCCAAAATAACGAGGGTTGAAGAGAGGGGGAGGGGGATTCCCATTCCATTTTTTGAAAGATGAGGCTGTGGTAGAGAGAAGAGAGCATACGCTTCTTCGCTTCAAGGATCATTAAGACAGCAGTAGCGGGGTAATTTAGAGCGTGCGAATAAAAAGTAACATATTAAATAAAATATCAAACCTACATTGTATGCAGACATCACTCCTCACTACTTTCGAGCAGATGTTTAAATCTTTAAAAGCAACCGTCACGCCCAAAAATATTCTCAAAAGTATTTAAAAAAAATTCAAATGGGATTCTTCAAAAGTATTTAATTTTTCTCATTAGATTTTAATAAGGCACCACTCGGAAATTTGGAAGTAGTAACAAAATGGTTCATTATACAGACTGATTTCTGAGCAAACGGATATATCTGCTTTAAAATGAACATGAAATATTCATTAACAGACCTTAAAGACTCGGGAAATCTCTCAATGAGAAAACAGTCTACAACTGTTGGATCTGGAACTGGCAAAGTGACAGCCTCTTCAGATAAAAAAAAAAAAAAAAAAAAAAAAAATATATATATATATATATATATATATATATATATATATATATATATATATATATATATATGAATTATAAATTATATACATATATATGTGTGTATGTATATATATATATTATTTCTAAATGATGTTTTTTTATAATCCTTTTTTTCCCTTTGCACTTAACAAAAAACGATAAATGAGGTACCCCTTTAAAGACTAAGATCTCCACTTCGTGCAAATTGTTGATTTAGAATTACACATCGTATTGTTTGTTTAAAAATCGAAGTATAAATAATTATAAATAAGTTTTCCTCCCCTAGACGGCACGCTTTTTAATTTTTTATTTTACCATTATCAATCGTACTGAACTTTCAAATTTAAAAATCGTTTGCTTTCATTATCATTCTGGGATTTCATTAATGAGTTTCTTTATTAGCAACATCCGCGTAGGTGTACATTATTCTTTTTGCATGGAAAAAACATATATATCATTTCAAGAAGGTGATTTTTGGTGACGATCGCTTACTCTCGCTTCATACTTAACCAAAATCGATAAATGAGGTACCATTTTAATATTAAGTTCTCCGCTTCTGATGTTAATTCAGAATGACACATTGTATTGTGTGTTTGAAAATGGAAGTGAAAAATTGACTTTTGGCCCTAAAGTTCTTTCCCTGGTGCGTCCAAACGGCACAGTCAAATAGTGTGCACAGAGGTTTTGTAATGAAAATATCCCTTTTACCACAAATTTGTGTCGTACTTAACTTTTAATATTGTCTACAAAGATGTTTTGACGTGTACATATATCATGTTCCCCTGTTTTGTCTGATGCTTCACCTCCAATATTGTGGCCAAAGGCATTTTGTAATTGGTTTTGTATTATCCTTACACACCATTGCTATTTGATAAATAAACAACTGCTACATACTAATGAACAGGTTCTCCTTTCATCGTACTACAAACCACTAACATAGCTATAAAATTTATTGCATTTTAATTCAATGCGAAAGAGTCACAAGGGCAACCAACACACACACACACACATATGTATGTATGTATATGTATATATAAAGTAGTCTCTATACTGCAATGTGTGCTCACACAGCATTGTAATTCTCAGCAGTTTAATAATCTTATTCATCGTAAGTAAAATCTTTGAAATTCAACATCTCTTAAACTGTGATACCCTAGAGAGAAAAAAAAAATGGGAATATTTTTTATACAAAAGTTGACAGACGAAGCAGGGCCCGATTTAGAAAATTCTTGACTATAGGCACAACTCGGGATGGGGGGCCCCCCCTAACACTGATGTGGGTGTAAAATTTTCCAAAACTGACGCAAAAAAATAATCATGAATCATTGTGAAAGTACCATTTTACCAAGAATTGGCAATTGAAGCGTAGAAGCCTAGAACATTATCAAATAACAAAAAGCTATCCAATATATTAACTTCATCATTAAAACACCAATACAATGCAACCAGAAAAACTTATTAATCCCTTATATACACTATAACATACATATGATGAACCTATCAAACTTGAAAGGATATATAAAAAAATTGCTATTAAAAAAGGTAAAATTAAAAAAAATTGAATTAGGAATATTTTCTTTTAAAATAAAAATTTGGGGGGCCCCTAGGCCCGGGCCTAAAGGAGAATCAAGGCCTGAACGAAGTATCGGAAAAGTAGATTTTGTCAATCCATCCAGAAACCTAAAATGAATCCATACGGAGGGTGAAAAAAAAAAAGAGGACTATTCTGCGTAAATATGTAGTGTACAATGAAGCAAAAGAATAAAAATTTGGAACATGTTTCACTCTCAACGTTAACGAAATTAGATAGCAATAACTAACCGCTAATAACGAGATTTTAGACCTTCAACAATTAAACAATTCAACCCTTAACCTTCTGCAATTAGTTTTCCTGCCGAAATCTGAAGAGTTCTCGATTATTTTTATAGAAGAATGCAAGATTAAAAATGTATATACATATTTAAAACTGTAAGGCTTAGCTATTTTTTTTTCATACTCGGGCTTTCCAAAACACTAACAGAATTTCAGCATTTTTTGCTTCAATACATCGCGAGCAATAGTGTTTTTTGGCTGAATGATATTTAGGGACATCATTTGCTCCAAATATTATAACATGCGCAATATACGCTACAACATTAGGACAATGTCTCGAATTCTTTTTGAGCTAGCAACTTGTTATTTCACCACACCTCATTTCCAGCTGTTAACACTCTTAACATTTGGTTATTTCAACTAACCTGATTCTTTTGATCGCACCTTTTTCCGGATTGGTTGCAACTGCAACTGGGCAATCCTGTCATTTTAGAAACACTCTCTCTCTGTGTGTGTATATATATATATGTGTGTGTGTGTGTATATATATATTTCTTTGGTTAAGTACTTTGATACAAATTCATTTATTATTCAATTCTTCTGTTAATAATGGATTGTACGGTGTCTGAGTGTGTTTATTTAATAGATCATACTCATCAGAAACAATCCATTGGTTTTTAGACAGTATTGACACCGCTGATGAAGAAATGCTGTCAAAAACCGTATTCATACTTATCTTTACATGTTGGATGTTCCTGGCTTCATGTAGCTTTAGAACTATTACTGGTTTTCTCTTTCATCTTATTCTTATTTATATATATATATATATACATACATATATATATATATATATATATATATATATATATATATATATATATATATATATATATATATATAATATATAAATATATATATATAAATATATAAATATATATATATATAATATATAAATATATATATAAATATATATATATATATATATAATATATATATACATATATAAATATATAAATATAATATATAAATATATATATATATATATAATATATATATATATATATAATATATATATATATATATAATATATATATATATATATATAATATATATATATATATATAATATATATATATATATATATAATATATATATATATATATATATATATATATATATATATATATATATTTCCTCACGGGAAAAACATTTCTGACAATTATTTATCTCTCAGTAACAGAGAAACATATCTCTCGGCCACATGGTGGTTCGACCGAGGAATTATGAAAACGACTGCAGCTTATTACAATAAGTAGCGGATTTAGAACTAGGCCGCAAACCCGTGAATAGAAAAAAAAATTTTACCTTGTTATTTTCTTATCTAAACTATTTATAAACAAAAAAAAAAGTTTGACCTTGTTTTAAAATAAACATGGTGAAAATTGTTTTACTAAATAATAATAGTAATATTTATAACGAACTTGACTTATATTAAGGCCAAGCTCGCACCAACGTATAATCTTATTAGTTAGTTATTCCCTTCTAACGAACTGTAAGGGGACCGCAAAACTTCTAAATCCCCACTGATTACAAATTACAATACACTATTACTTTCACTGCTCCTGATCCAGTACACCAGGGGTGGCCAACAAGTGGATCGCCATCCACCGGCCGATCTTCGACATGATTTTGGTCGATCGCGAGCCATAATTTTTTAAAAAATTATAGATTATAATAGTTATATAGAGATGCTCATTTTTATGAAAATAGCAACTAGTCGATCGCCGAAAAAACAATTCATGAAAAAGTCGATCGTTGACTTTAAAAAAGTTGGCCACCCCTGCAATACACGATCTTCTCCAACCAAGGGCATGTAAGTATTTACGTCTACAGAATTTTCGGCAGCGAGAAAACAAGATTTGGTGAAAATTTCCACTCTTCAAATTTCAACATTTAACAATATGATGAAATGTGAAAAGTTTTTACTGTCGGAACAGTAGTAGTATTGGTAGTGGGGGGGGGGGGGGCAGTAGTAAAGTGCGCCGTCTGTTCCTCAATGCAGTCGATTTGCGACAATGTCGTAGTTCTTACGCTTACTTGTTCTCCACACAAATGCATTAATCACCCTGTTTCTAAATGTTTGTATAAGAATTATTTTGCATAAATTGCCGACGTTCCGATCACGCCAATCTCATCATGCCTGGGTGAGCCATTACTGGCGGGTTTCATCTAATGGATCTCTCAGAGGCGCCCCCGGGGGCCCTGCACCCCCCCCCCCAAAGAAATAGAAATTGCATTATAAATATTATTATCCGTCTATCTCGCCCCCCCCCCCAAGAAAAAATCCTGGGTGCGCCACTGGGGTCTTTCGTTAACTAGCTCGCCAAAACGATTACATGTAGCCCCCCCCCCCCCCCTCTCTCTCTCTCTCTCTCTCTCTGCAATTCCAATTTTTTTTTTTCTCAGAGGTCGTCTCATTTCGAAAAATGTCGCGGTTAAAGCTCTAATCACATCAAAATCACACAACTGTTGAGAAGAAAAAAACTTTCCCACATTTATTAATCTTTTTCTTGAAACATATCGCATCGGAATATCATTATCGGGAATCACTAGACATGTCTTCTATAGCTAACTCAACTTGAAATGTTAATTAAATCTAAATTTTCATTCAACGAATACTACTTGCGACATGCATCACGGTCCGTTACATAAACAAACAAGCGATAGTAAGGAATGATACCAAAAGTGTACATTTACGTCACGTGTTTTTATTTCCTTTCGTCCTGTCAACAGACATGCAACTTGTTACGATAAATCCGTCAAATAATGACCTTTATTTCATTCTACGAAGGCATTGACTTATGGCACCCCCCTTCTATGGATAGTGCTTTCCACTAATCGTAGAAACGACAACAAGCAAGGCATAAGTATAGCATTACTCCTTACAACGATAATATCTAAATTGTACTCCCAAAAGTTAATTTATGAGTTCGACTTCGTTACAGCGATAATAGGATAGATGAAGAATATTCAATGGCCAGAGCAGTGTGGTCTATAAAGAAGGTTCAGTTCCCACTCCTGTCACCTTGATGTACCAATTCCAGGAGAAATGTCTCAGAGAGATGCCTCAAACCACTTTAAAATTAGTAGGTCCTCTCTAAATAGGAGATTGAAGAATGGTTTATTGAACAAACCTGGACATCCAATCATATTTACTAGTAAAGAAGTGTTGGCCTGTGCCAGTCATTTAGACAAAATTTGTGATTTTGGATTTCCCTTAGACAAACTGGACTTTCGATTTATTGTCAAGTCTTACCTTGCAATGCATGGAAGATCAGTGAAATGTTTCCAAAACAAACTCCCTGGGCCTGACTGGGTAAAACTAGTTTTGAAGACGCATCCACTGTTAACAATCAGATTTGCAAATAAAAAAGGGTTTCTTTTCTATTTTAATGTAAAATAAATTTTTCATACATTAGCCTCTATTTTTATTTCAAGATCCTAGGTGCTACTTGTGCCGACTACCTATTTGAATTGTATATTTCATGTAAAATGTAGGTTGGACCCAAATTTCAATAATTTATTAAATATATATATAATTAAAAATTTGGCTTGAGAAAGACCTAAAATCCTGGAGAATCTTCAAATAAGTTGTTCAAATCAGGTTATCCACACAAATATGTTTTTAAGGCTATTGTTCGGTAAGAAATGTATAAAAATCTTCACTTTTTGGGTCCAAGTAACCCCAATCTACGGTACTGTTTCTAACTGTATTAATTTGAAACTCTTGAGTTGCTAAGAGAGCTTTTCACGCATATTTCAAGCCTTCACAAACTCCAAGATAAGTTTACGATGAAGTTTGAAAAGGCTTTAAGAAAAAAAAAGTTAAGTTTTTATGTTTTTAAGAGGGGTGTGTTGAGGGACATAACAGAAGATAATTTTATATTGATAAACTGTGACTACAATGAAATAATATGAAAGCAAACACTATATGCATGTCACCAACATAAGTTACACCAAAACAACCGCTAGAAGTACAATTTCTCAGAGTGGATGTAAACAAGGCTCCCAGAACTGGGTTATTCAGTGACCATATGAGTTTATGGTGTTTTTTTTTTCAAATTCATCGCAAAATCTGGGTTTTTCCTGTGTAAATAAAAATGTAGCACAATGTTAATTTTTATTTATCATTGTATGCATTAGTTATATAAATGTAATTATGTAAATTAATGTAAAATGATACAAGAGGAGCTCGTTTCGATTAAATTATGATATATTTATCTCTTTCAAAACAACCCCAGAATTTTTATATTTGTTACATAATATTAAAGACGGATTCAATAATCCCAAATATGGAATTATAACACTTCATTCATTATCCATTTTACTATTTTTACCTCACTCATCTAAGCAAATAGAGGGGATATTTTTTAAGTAAATTGAGTAACAACAAAACATACACATTCTCTTAAAAATGAAATGAATCCAAATAGGATTATTCTTGTAAACAATCCTATGATAGCAGAGTAAATAAATAGTATCATCAAGATTTTTTTTTCCTGGATACCTAAAACAGAACTGGTAAAGGAACATGTTCTACATGATAAGAACACCACATTAAAAGAAAGGAAAAAAGGGGAGGAAAATGCAAAAAACTTTAATTTTAAGCAACCTTAGAAAATAGGATGTGTATTACCTTGGTTCGTTTTTCATAATTCTTAACAATGAAAAAAATATATTTTTAAAAAACATGGTTTTTTTTTTAAAAAATAACAATCTGGGTTTATTAGATTTTTCTTGCTGGGAGCCCTGGAAGCCATTTTTCAAATAATCCAAAAGGATTTCCTGGGAAACATTTAGTAGACAGGATGATAATTTTAATAATCAAACTACTCTGAAATTTTATAATGCAATATGTTAGCATAATCAGTCTAATTTTTTTTTCTCCTGAATTGCATACGTGATATAGAACTATTCTGAATTTTTTTTAAAAAAGTAGATAATTGTAGTAATAGTATTTAATGCATGCACACACACACATATACATATGTATATATATATACACTAAATTCGGATCTTAAAAACTGAGTAGTTCAACATGAGAGAGGTCGGAGTAGGGGTGTTTAAATTCTGGCTACGTGGTATATATATATATATATATATATATATATAATCAGGACGAATATTTGACGTGTTGCAATAGTCTTAAGATACACAGATAAAACTTCACAACAATACCTTTTACTGCATGTTTGTCACAAATATATTGTAATAATCAATATTATACACATTAATATTAAAAAGAATTATAGCTGAAGAAATTCATAAAAGCTGATGAAAACTGCACCATTTTGATTATTCTAAACAAAAGTAAACTAATACTAAAAGCTTAGAGATTGAAATAAAAAGGATTGTTACAGGTAAATATTAAAAGACCCCAGTCCAGCAAGTTATCTTTAATGTAGGAAAGAATTTAAGAGAACATTTCATATAGAACTTTTCATGGGAATAAAAATACAAATGCATAGTTATAAATATTTCCAACTTAAATTTTGGTGCTTAACAAATTAGAATTAAAATAATTTCACAGTTTAAAAAATAGTTATTGATACAAATACAGATTTTCTAAATCTTAGTTTAGTTGGATTTTGGAACTTCACAGTTATTTTTATACATGAAGGCTCAGGTATAATAGTCTGAAATTGTTTTCTAAAGGCTAGAAACACCCACTTCAATAGTAGGACTCAAACCCACAGGGTTTAGTCCCACATTTTAAGTCTTCCCACCCAAACTCTACTGCTGAAGCCCAGCATTCCAGCATTCAACACATATTTAAATCAAATCTGTTGAAAATAAGTGTTATAATTAACAGCATATTATACATATAATTTTGAATTATCGCAATTCTGAAAAAATAAATAAATAAATAAATAAAAATTACAGAATAACTAATTATAAATTAAGCTTCCTTGATGTTTCTTATTATTCTTTCACTAGGTACTCACAAGATGTTTATGTGAAGATAAAAAATGATAGGGAAAAAGAGTATTTTTAAATCTACCAATAATTATTTGGGAAGGCAACTAGTTTTGAGTCAATGGGTGTAACAATTCTTCAGCATAAATCATAAATACATTAGTGGTTTGTTGGGTAATACCTTTTTGTTAGAGATAAGTGTTACTCTATTAGAAATGAACAAGCACCCGTTCTCAATAAATAAAGTGAATTTAAATAGTATTTATAAAGATCAGCTGAATTCCTGGTTACTTCAGTCTCAGATACTGTTGATCCTCTTAAAAAAAGGTATCTAAGCAATTATTTATGCAGAAAATATTTTCACGCTAAAATGGAATAACACATGAAAAACTGCAAATTATTTTTATAGTTATACTTCTGATTATTATTATTATTATTATTTTTTTTTTTTTTGAAAAAAAAAAAAAAAAAACTTGAACTTGTCTTCAGGGTGTATTTAATGCACAAACTCTACTTATATCATTGTAAAAGTCTTTAAATAATGAAAATGAGTACTTTGACATATACAGCCTGTATAATAATATAGTGATAATTACTAATTTCAATGAAAAATTGAAACCAAATAGGATTATTCTTTCATATTAGAATGAGTCAATTTAGATCAATTCCATAATTAAATTGCTAGAAGAAACAAGCCTATCTGGTTTTAGTTTGTCTGATTATTTTCTTAGCTTTGGATGATCAAGTCCAAATTATGAAATACTTACTCACAATGTGAGTTGACAAGACAGCAACAGTCAAGAACTATTCCGCAATTAAAAACAATTTTTCCTTTTATTTTCTGCACTCTCAGTGATTGCCACCAATGTGTTCCTTTGACATCATTTTGTATTCCTGCACAAAGTGTAACTACAGAAATAAGTTTGGTTTGAAATCAAACAAAGAGCAGTTTTAATAATACTCCATTTTTTTGAATTGCAAAGCAGATTCATTCTCTACGTCTGAATATACAGTAACCACCGCATATAGTGATCAGTGGTTATAAGAATCAACTGTTTATAAGAATCAATATCCCAAAAACAAAAACAAATGTATTATTTCCATGTTAAAATTTTCGCTTTAAAGAATCAGTCCACCGGTTTTAAGAATCAGTTTACACTCTTCGCTTTCCTTTCATTTTTCCAAAAAAGCCACTTAAACCATCAAAAGGCATGAAGTTTTTCTTTTTTTAAAAGAAAGATTGATAAGATGGGATGTAATATAGTCATAAAATTCATCCCTCTCTTTGTTAGACATAACATAATAGTTTCCCCTTAAACTGTCCCCAACACTGTCCTATTACCTTGACCTCTTACCCGTCCAGGTCCCATTTCACTTTTCTCCACTGACAAACAAAAATAGGGACTCTTTTTTCCCACATCCTGGTTGTGGCTTCCTTTACCCTGAAACACATAAATCTTCGGTGAAGTGTCCACTATCACTTAGGCAAACGTGACATTAGTAGATTCAGCACGTTATCAAACCGTGAAACGTAAGCTAGAAGGTGAATCTTCGTCTGAGGCTATTGGTATCGAAAGAGGTATAAACAGCCTCTTGAAAACTTCATTACGTCAAACTACCATAGAAAACTTTCCCTTGCTCCCTTCCTGTAGTTGAAATGTTAAAACTGTTAAGCAGGTATTTTGTAGGAAATATTGGATTTTTTTCTTATCTTACTATAATCATGTGTATGTACTTATAGGTCTAGAAATTAAGTTGTAATTTTAAAATTATAAAAAATAATTTTAATAAAACATAATTAACGTAAATTAAAGAGTATTTTATGGTAAATTATTTAATATATGTATATATAGGTGTGTGTGCCTGTGCAAAAACCTAAATTTCGGCTATAAGAATCAACCGCTTATAAGAATCAAAATCAGTAATAACAAACGTGATTCTTATAAGCGGAAATCACTGTATATTGTTTTTAAGGAGGAGTTTATCTACCTTCAGATATAGTGAACAGGAGTATAAGCTATTGAATCTTGGTCTTCTTCCTCGAATTATTGGAACTTACGTATTACTACCCGGATTTCTTTACAATAAGGAGATTTTTTTTTTCAGTGCTTTATAGTGAGTATAACAGATAACAAGGCAACCTTTATATGTTTAAAAAGCAACATAAAAGGAAATTTTAAGATAATATTTACATGTTAAAAGATTACAATTTTCAACAATTTTATAAAAATTAATTTAAAGGTGCTCCATTTCATTAAATTAGTATACTTTATTTTGATTTGTGAGACTTTGTGAGGATTATTAGACAAAACAAAAAAAATTCTGTATAAACATCAACTTAAAATTTCCATCACAGAATTTCTTTTAAAAAAAAAAAAAAAAAAAAACCTTAAACAACTATTTGCATTCAGTTATGATTATATACACTATAAAAGGAATTAATCCTGTACTTAAGAATAGTATATTAAGCATTATTTTTATAAAGGCATATTTTATACGTATTATCCTAATTCTATAAAAAAGTTTCAATCTACACTTTGATTTGTAAGCATATATATAAATCTGAATGTGGCTAATACTCCAAATAAAAATAAAGCACCAACTCTACAAAATAAACCTACACGATACCTCCATTCAGAAAAACAAGACATCAGAATTTTGACACTCTAAAGATGAGCTGATAATTATGCCCCTTGATCAAAACAAACACACCCTTTATCTCAATAAAATTAGTCAACTGTATCTTTTATTATAGGAATTTTACTGTATACATGGGAAAATGTTGGGTTATAAATAACAGAAAGAAAATAGTACATAAAAATGGCCAAGAAAATAGTATAACTACTATTTAAACTTCAAAGAGAGGACCTGAAGAAAGAAAAGAAAATAAAAATTAGAAAATATTTTTGAATAACAGTTTATCACATGAACTTTAAGTTAAGAAATAATTCTTGGTTGGCAATTTGTTATCTGATTAAATAATTTAAAAACAAAAAAGCTCAAATCAGGCTTTTAAAATAGTGTTAAATAAGATATGAAAATTAGAATAGAGACACAAGGTTTTTACTTTTCTCCCCCTCAAAAAAAGATAAAAGACTTAGTCAGCTCACAGGAAAACAAAGCAAAATTGAATAATATTAATATTGTTCCCAGAATTAATGGATTCAACTTTTTCCAACATTCATTTAATATCAACCAGATTGTAGGAGCTAATTTACAAACTATTTTTATATCTTATGTGTCTAGACATTCGATGACAGTACCATGGTCTATTTTCTTTCATTAAAAAACATCAAGAAAAAATTGTTACTTATGTTATTAAAAGAAATGGTGTGCACAAAAAATTTTTATTACTAATAATGTAGTAATTAATTATTTCTGACAGAAAAAGAAGCTGCATGCTATTTAACTACCTCTACGATTTCTATTATTGGATTTTGTTATTAAGTTCTAAAATTTGATGCTAATAATTAGTACATATAAACAATTTTTTTTATTTAAACTAGCATTTTCCTTCACTACAGTATACTCACACACATTTTCAATGTTCCTGAATTTAGTTTGAAAAATGTTACAATTATCATTTTGCAGCTGTAGCAAACACAAAATTTAAAATTGGCCTGAATAAACAAGATTTTATCAACTAAAATGCACAAACAGGGGTAAAGGGGTGTGGTAAGGCTACCCTTCAGGAAAAAAGATATTAATTTTCACACCACTGTTCCCATTCACACCCATGAGGAGGGAGAGGGGAATGTACAATCAAAACAGGAGGGGGAAATAAGCAATGAAAAATGAAATTCTGGTTATGTGCTTATGAAGATCAACACAAATTTGATTAACATCTAATAGCTAAAGTACTATCAGTTCCCATTACCATCCATGTCCTCCCTATACAACAAGTTTAGAAGATATTTTACAATTGAAACAAGGTAATTTTATCAATAAACTAGGACAAAAAGTGAAGAAATTTAATTGCATAACTTAATTGCAATGATTTTGTTGAGAGATTCACTAAGATAGTACAACTGAAGAAAAAAAAATTACTCAAGTAAAGGAGTAGAAAGTTTTAAAATCAATGTTACTTTTGTATTGATGTATTAAATTGTATATAACATGTTCCAAATAGTTCCTAAAAAATGAATGCAACATTTAAAGTATTTACTTACAACTGTGTCATAATTTATGATGAGGCGAGTACCAACATAATCGAGCTTTTAATAAGGAATATTTAATAATCTTACGCAAGGGAATGATAGCTAAAATTAATTTTATTTGCCTCCATACATTATTATTTATCAAATATTAACCTCTTCGTCACAGGATAGGATAGCATGTATCCCAAGAATATGAGCCTAAGAATAAATAAATATTATATATATATATATAACCACCTTAAAGGCCATTCTTACAAAGGGGGTATGAAATTTCCTGTTAAAGAGGGAATCGGAAAAATGGGCCATGTAAGCTAAAGGTTAAGGTATGGCTTAATTGTCAATTGAAACCCTACTAATAACATTCAATATTGTAGTCTACATTTGCTAATATCTTTTTTATTATTTTATAATTTGTCATCTATAACTTAGATACATACCATTAAATTTATATTAGATATACAAGTAACCCTCCTATAACACGGTAGATAGGTTCCTAGAAAATGTCGTGTTATGTGAAACCGTGTTATATGAGACCCAGAGACAGTTCAAAAAAGGGGGTTACAATTCAAAAACTTATTAACAACAATTTTTTTAAAATTCCATATAAGCAAGTTAATTTTTCTTAAAAATATAAATGTATGTATAACACAAAATGAAAAGAAACAATAAATATTAATTTCATTTAATGTGACATTAATTTAATAAGTTTCTTCCTCATCACTGCTAAGTACAATGAAACGAGAACATGTTTTCCGTTTAACGATGTCACCTTCACTTTCAGAACCCTTTTCTTCATTTAGATTTTTTACACCTTCTATCCTCTTTAAAAAATCTGTAATTTTGGTTTGTTTGCTGGTTCTTACAAGGTCATTGTAGATTTCATGGTATGGAGATAGACAATTTTGCAGCACCCTTTTGAATTTTCGGCTTCTTTCAGCGGAAGGGTCTGCATTCAAGAAAAATGATTCAAGATTTTCAGCTAAGCTTAGGCCTTCTTACGAATTTATAGAGTAATAAATGAATAAATTATAATTTGTTTTTATATTAATATGTAAAGCCACTACAGTTCATTATTCCTTCCCATCATTATTTTAAGGTAATTTAGTTTTTAAATGTGTTAAACAAAAATCATATTATCTAGTGCTATAAAAGTACAGTGTTGTACAAAAAGGTTTTCGCAATTTTTTAATCGTGTTAGAACGAAACCGTGTTACAGGTTGCAGTGTTATATGAGGGGTCCTGCAATTTATCATATCGTGTTAGGACGAAACTGTGTTGTAAGAAGCCGTGCTATAGGAGGGATACCTATACTCTATACCATAGATTCTTAAACTGTGGTGTGGGCCCACGAAACAATTTTGACATCAACAATCTATACTTGAACAAGATATTTTCATGGAATTCTCATGCGTTACGTCTTTGAAACTACAATTCAACAAAAATGAATTCACAAACTTTTGGTTATTTCTCAGATCTGATTACCCTGTAATTGCAAATGAAGCCCTCCAACATTTGATTCCGTTCTGCACAACATATTTATGTATACACGCTTTTTCGGTACTGTTATATGTATGAAATCAAAGTATAGAAAGAAACTCAATGTAGAAGCGGACCTCAGAATAAAACTTTCGACCATAGAGCCTGACATTGCGGTTCTGGTTTCAAGAGAACCCCTGCACCCATCTCATTAAGTAAAAATCATTTACAGAAAAATATTATAATATGGTAGATCTATTTTGACCAAGAAATGTTTGTATGAGTTTAATGTATTATGCTTTGTAACTTTTAAAATTCTTTTTTCTATTGTTTTTATTGATTTTATGTTTTTATTCTATGTCCTAATAAAAATGTTCGTCTCTATAAATGCGTAAGACCATTTATTAAAATAACCAGATACATTTTTACCAATATTTATTATAACGTAGTGCCTATGAGATTATTGAGCCAGAAATTAAGTCTCAAAAACTACTTAAAATGCCTAGAGTTGGGATGGGGTCCGCAAAAAGAAATGTTGTTCAAGAGGGGGTCCTCGGACTACATAAATTTAAGAATCCCTGCTCTATACTTTAAAGCTCTTTGACTTTAGTTTCTGAATTTTACAATATTTTGATTTTACATTAATGTATAAGCAATAAAATAAAAGCAAATAGTAAAACCAGGGTGAACATATCGCTCACTCCTTTCAACAACTTCATATCTCAAAAATCAGTGATTTTTAGTTATGCTTGTTTTCAGAATTCCCTGAAAGAGTAGTATATCCCTGCAAGATTGTCATATCTCACCGATCAATATTTAGCAGCTGGAGAGCAGAATTAAAATTTATTTTCCATACATTTCAATGTACTTTTAAACTTTCAAATCACTCTCCTCACTAACTTTCAAGCTACTCTAGTTAATATTATATTAAAAAAAAAAATCTTTGTTGAAAGTTAGCATTATCAATATTTCCACATTATTATAGGGCAACAAAACTTATATACAGTGATTTCCGCTTATAAAAATCACGTTTGTTATTACTGTTTTTGATTCTTATAAGCGGTTGATTCTTATAACCGAAACTTCCCTTTGGACAGGCACTCATACACAAATATATACTTGAACATATATATAAACACACAGGCACATATATACATAATTTACCATTAAATACTCTAATTTACGTTATTTATCATTTATTAAAATTATTTTTTATAATACTATAACTCAGTTTCTAGACCTATAAGTAACAACACATGATTATAAAATCAACAAGAGGCAGCTTCTCTTTGACTACACTTTGGAAGAGCATCATATCTAATTAACAAGCTCTGTTTTTCAGAAAAACTAAGAGTTTTCCTTGTTTTTATCATATTTGAATTCGACTATCAAAAAGTTCTAACACTAACTGGCAATTTTGTTAGAAAACAAAAGTGAATACTAGCGACGTATGCTTATTACAGTCTCAGACGAAGATTCACTTTATACCTTACGTTTCACGGTTTGATTCTGAATCAAACCGTGAAACGTTTGATTCAGCAAAATGGATCCGTTTACGTTTCACGGTTTGAAGTGCTGAATCCACTGTCCCGTTTGTGCAAGTGATGGTGAAAACTTCGCGGAAGATTTATGTGTTTCAGGGTCCAGAAATCCGCAACCAGGAAGTAAGTGGTGGGAAAAAAGGAGTGCCTGTCTGGAGAAAAGTGAAATCGGACCCGGGCGGGTTAGATGCCTTTGGGTAAAGCTAATAAGACAGTGTTTAGCAAAAACGTATAAGGAGAAACTCTTATGTTATGCGCGATATTGATTCTTATAAACGGTTGATTCTTATAACCACTGATCACTATAAGCGGTGGTTACTGTATATACAGTTGTGTATGTGTATGTATATATATATAAACAGTGGCTCCTAAAAGTATTCGTACACTTACGATTTTCAATGAAATAGGGGGTCTATCCATGAATTAAAATAAATATTTCCAGAATGGGTATTTAATAAGATCTATAATCTATTCTTAACAAAACTACAGGAAATATTTTAAAAACAAAGTAAAACTTTATTTTTAAGAAACCAGTAATCAAAAAGTAACAAAAACTTTATCTCACAAAAGTCATCGTACACTTAGAAAAAAATATCTAATTATTAGTAAATATTCTAATTTTTTGTTAAATTAATATTTAGTAGGATATCCTTTAGTATCCACAACAGCTTTTAAACGTCTGGGAATATATTGCAAGAGTTCTTTCGTAATTTCTGTATCAATGTTCATCCTTTCTTCCATCATAATTGTTTTTAGTTCGCTTTTCGTGTGAATGTCGTGCGTTTGAACTCGAACCTCCAGTTCTCTCCAAATATGTTCTATTGGGTTTAAATCTGGGAATTGAGGTGGGGTTTTCCAAACTTGTGGACAATTATAGAGACACCAGAGTCGAACGTTGAGAGCCGTGTGCTTAGGATCATTATCTTGAAAAAAAAAAAAAGTTGTTTCCAATACCTTAAATTTGGGCTGATTATTTTAAATTGTGTCTTAAAATATTTATATAAATAGCATGATTCATTATGTCATCAATAAATACCAAATTACCTAGTCCTAATGCTGACATGCACCCCCACACAAGGACATCTCCACTGCCATGCTTAACTGTTCCTACTAAGTTCTTGGGATTAAGTTCTTCATTTTTTCTTCTCCATACAATTATATGCCCATCGGAACCAATAATGTTAAACTTCCATTCGGCAAATAAGACATTATTCCAATACGTTTGGGGCTTATTTATCATTGATAGTGAGAAGGAAAACCTAAGCTTTCTGTTTTTCTCACTCATTTTGAATCAAATTATCATTTGAATCAATTTTGCATTTAAAACGATATTTTAAATGCCACTACAATTCAAAAATAAAGATAAAGTGCCAAAAAATATTTTAATTATGAATTTATCCGAAAATATTTCCGTGTACGATGACATTTGTGAGAAAAAAGTTTGTAACTTTTTGATTACTGGTTTCTTAAAAATAAAGTTTTACTATGTTTTCAAAACATTTCATCAAGTTTTGTTAAGAATAGATTATAGATCTTATTATTAAATACCCATTCTGAAATATTCATTTTAATTAATGGATAGACCCCCTATTTCATTGAAAATCGTAAGTGTACACTCACTTTTGGGAGCCACTGTATATATAAATTTATACAACTGATTCACTAGGAAGTGAAATATATTTTGAGAATGCAATTATTGTGAAATTTACAGCAACTTAAAAGATCTTTTTTCTTTTCTTAAACACTATCTTTAGAATCATAAACATTCTTCAGAACCTTAAAAAATGATCTTTAAAAAAAGTTTCACCTTTTTTATTCATTCAAATGAAATAATTTCAAAATTTAAATAATGACCCAAATAATAAATTGTATAGTATAGTATTGGTAAACATATATGTATTATATAGCAAGTGTGTATATGATAATTATCAATCCATTTATACTATTAAAGCATACATGAGTTCAAATGACCTGGTAACAAAAAAATGCTTGGACGCAAATGGATTAGTTAAACTTATGTCTTATGTTAAATTTATTATATAAGCTTAGTTACAGTTATATATGCTGTTTATTTGTCAAGTTCATAATTTAAGGATATTAATATTTAGGGGGGGGGGGGGCAGGAGCATAAAAAAGCATATTCTATTTTTACAATGTTGTAATTCGCATAATGCTATTTGAAGCATCTCTGTGGAGATTCAGAGATTTCAATTATACAAAATTACATCTTGTTTGTTGGCCAGTATCTTTAGTCCAATTCTAATCAAGAAGCAGATTACAAAACTTATAGTAGTAATAACGTAATTGTAAAACTATCAAACAGCCACAGAAATTTGACCTTTGTGTACAACTTGGAAATGTACAAGCTATATAAGCCAGCTGATGAAAAAGAGGGGTGCTTTAAGACAGAAATTGACTACATAACAATGCATCAAATAAAAAGAGCAACCCTCAGAGTTGGTTAATTAATCAGAATCTATTGATAAAACAAAGCACTACAGCACTATTTGAGATTCAGTCCATACATGAAATGAACAATAAAAAGGTTGAAAAATTCTCCTGAATGAAAAAATAATATGCCTGATAGAGGCCAGCCTATACTTCTGCATGTTTTTTTTAGTATTTTGATAGAACTTATTAAGAAAGCAAAAATTATAATTTCATAGTACATGGGGAGAAAAAAATGCATTGAAATTTGCATAGGAAAAAAGACACAGACAGCAGATTTCTTTCATTGTTCCATTTCATGTTAAAATAAGCATTTTTTAAAAAGTAATGCTTTGAATAGCATCAAATTTTAAGTGAAATATAAGTAATCACAAAATGATTCTCTGAAGCATTCATAGTGAACCTATGATACATGTGCCAACTGTGGCATACAAAGCAATTCTGCTGGCACTCTGATGACCTTCAGGTAAAATTTTTTTTTTTAAATCTTGTTAGAAACTTTTCAGAACTCTTAACAATTAGGACATTTAAATAAACTTGCTGATAATAAAGATTCTTTGAAAGCCTTGCATAGGCTTGCTCCATGATATACCTGAGCTCAGTCCCTTCTTAGTGAAACATACATTTGTGTTTATTTCAAAGAATAAGTCACTAGATTTAACTTTATTCCGATTCCATTAGTCTCTACTATAAGGTAAGAATGCTGCTTATTTATTTAGTATAGTAATACAGTGGAATCTCGATCTATCGTTTTTCAAGGGACCGATTGAAATGAACGATAAATGCAGAAAAAGATAGATTCGGAAACATAACAAAGCAATATGATCGTTGGGACTGGATAAAATGAACGACACATATGGAAAAATGATGGATCCGAAAACGATCGATCGAGATTCCCCTGTAATTGTTCTTAATTAAAAGAAATAGCTGTTACAATTAATGATAAACTTTAAAATCTTAGTTAACCCCATTTTCTACCTATAACTTGTCTGGCATATCAGCACCTCAAAAAGGATTGTTTTTTATCTTTGGCCCATGATACCACCCCCTGGTCTAGAGAAGAAAGGAGAAACTTCTTTGAACATCTTTGAATAGTTCTGGGTATTACAGAATGAGTCTACTCTTAGAATTTACTCCCTCTAAATTTCAGAAAATAACAGGGCATTAAAAAGTTTCTATTCAAAAGTAACTTAATCCAAAAACTAATGCTTTCATACAAATTTTAAATATTTGTTCTTTCTATATTACCTTGAAAATTTTTTTATTTTTTTAACTATATATTACAAACTGTAACGACTGAATAATAAAATCATTTAAAAATTAAAATAAGTACCATATTTTCTGGCATATATCACACACTTTTAACACAAAAAATAAAAGTGAAATTTATTCGTATGCGTTATACGCCGGATTTTTGCATGAGCAACATCAAAGAAGGAACTGATTTAACAGTTGTTTAAATGATTGATAATGCCTAACTTATTTAAAATGATACAATTATTGTATGAACATCATACACAAGATCTAAAATACTTTTATAGTTATACTTCTCCTAATACCTAAATTTTTGTTTAAAATATGATTGAATTTTTTTGGAGTTACTTTTTGAATCTATTTATTATAAATTGCAATGACTAAGTGCATAAATCATACTGAAAGTGTAATCAACTCAAATATATAAGTGGTGTTGGTTCAAATACTAGCAATATCCACCAGCATCCCCCCCCCCCCTTTTTCCCTTGGCAAAAGGCAAAGAAAAATATGATGCATTTTTGAAGATATAAATTTTAAACTGCTTATTGAAAAATTCCCACATTGCTTTTTATGCATTTTCTCAAAATTTTTTTTTCAACTGATTGAAATACTATTACAGAACATCCTTAACTCAATTTTGAAAAAAATACAGAAAATGGAGATTGCTAGTTTTGACCCTACATCACCCATATATAATTAAAAAATACTTAAAATTTATGAAAATGAGTAATTTCATTTACAATCATTATAACTGATTGAAAATTGTAACTTAAGCAATAGGGTGAAAATTAATGGTTCATTTATTCAAATAAGATCTACTGAGTAAAAGCTTCATAGTTAATATCGGTAAAAAACCTATAAATTTTACTCGCTATAAATCTGTCATTAATATTAGAGTAAAAAAGTTCAAAAATGGTGACTCACTGAACATCAAGAAAGCAGCTGTTGGAAATTGGTCATTACTTTCAAAACATTAAAACTTTACCAGTACTACATAAGTCCTGCTTTGACTTATGCATTAAATAGCTAAAGCTCTACAAAATAATTTTCCCTTTTCCTCCCATTCTGTTTGCTCAATACAAATTTGTCTTAGCTAATGGCACTTATTTTTCATTTTTCGTGCAAATGCTAATAAATATATTTGACTGTTGTAAACAGGTTTTCATTTAATAGAAATCACTAAATTCTTTTAGGGGCAACAATTTTATTTTGTCCATTAGTTTTAGGTCTCAGATCCTAATTATTTATTGAATATTTCCTATAGACAGTTTTCAGTGAAAAAAAATTTTAATTAAAGGTTATCTCAAAAGGAAAACTTAGTTAAAATTAACTATTATTGGACACTTCAATGTAAGAGCTAATTCACAAGCAATTAGTAAACTTTCAATATTTTATATTTTTAATATGCTTGTGTCTATATTATAGGACATAACATTAAACATGTACTTAAAGAGTTTTCAAGAACACCTAGTAAAGGAAAATCTTGGCAGAAACATACATTTAAATGTAATGTCTATGATATTAGCTATGTCAGTGCTCTGCAACCGGTGTGCAGTGGCACACTAGTGTACCGCGAGGTGATCTTGACTGTGCCGTGGTGATTTTATCGATTATGATAATAAAAAAATTAACCACTGCATTAAATAGAAATTTTTAAGTAAAATATTCCTCTAACTTTTTGTTAATATGTAACTTTTCTGGATAGAAATTATACAAAAAACAAAAACATGTTAGCCATACATTGTATGTATGCTCGAGCGTCATAGTTCTGGATTTCAGTTAAGAAAGAATATCCACAAATTTCTGACAAGGCCATTGCAATTTTGCTCCCATTTTCTACGACATACTTATGTGAACAAAATTTTTCGACACTGGTACTAATTGAAAATGACAAACAATCATATTTAAAGGGCCTTGACCATGAATTGTAGCTCTTTCTATTATACAGCCAAATATAAAACGTGCAAATATAAAACGTACATTTATCAAAACAATCTCAAATATCTCATTAATAAATTAGTTATGTTTAAATTAACTTTGATTTATTAGGCTTAAGTTAAGACCAAAAAACAAATTTTAATACAAAAATTTAAAGAGAAAATTTTTTAACTTATAAGCTAATTTTATATTTTTGTTCTTGTGTTGGTGTACAGTTCAAAATGATTTATATAAAACTTAAATGATTATAATTATCTTGATACATAGAGCTATTTTGTTGTGTTTTTTTTATCTAATGAAAACTTATACGTATTTATAGTAATTTATATATTTGCAAGCTTTTTCTTGTGATGTGCTGCGGAATTATCGAAAAAAACGTTGTGCCGTGGAAGATAAAAGGTTGCGGAGCTCTGAGCTATGTCATCAGGTGAATAGCTTTAAAAAATGAGTTTAGCAGCATAAAAACCCTTTAAAAAGTTTGGCTTACTAAATGTAGGTCCAAAAAACTCGTTATTCTAATTATAGTATGATGCAAGATGACTATTTCATAAATTCTAGATCCTTTAGACTTTTAATACACAAAGTTAAGAGGAAATTCAAGAAGCCTTTATTGTTTTTGAACAACATAACAGAAACTTTACAGACTAGTGTATATACATTCATAATCTTATTCAAAGACGTTAAGTTACTTTGAACTTTTCAATAATTTATAAAAAAAAATAATTTTTACATTTATACAGTGATCTTTAAATGAAAATGATTCTTTTGATATCTTTTTAAATTATTAGCCAATATCTTGCTATCTGAAAGTCAATTCCATAGAGTGCACTACAGTTATGAAGGTGTGTCTGAAAATATAGATCTTTGTAATATGCCCTGTCATTGGAAATAATAAATTTTTTTTATAAAATTTTTTACCAAGCATGCTATAGCAATGACTGTGCAATTGTTAGGATAAGTATGATTAGGAAACACAACACACTTGAATGTATTCAAAGTTTAATACTAAATTTTGTCACAAAAAAAATTTCCTCCACGGTTTTTATAGTGTGTTAACAGAAATAACGAATGAAGTCTTTGTCTATCTTTTACATATTCAAAATCATTCATTTTACAGTAACTCTAGCAAATATATAATCACTGTTTTATGCCTGACCATCATTGCAGTATATCTAGACTACTATAATGTTTTGAAATAAGCTTAATGTAATGCAATCATTGGTTTCACACAATAGTCAAATTCAGAAAATAAAAATAATT